>CM077193.1:50192519-50402519 GCA_039654625.1 Rhinogobio ventralis | reverse complement strand
GGGCATCAGCCGGCTCATCTGCTCCGCCAAACAGCAGCAGACCATCCTGAAAGGTACCAGACCTTCTGTACAGACACCTTGTTGTCAGCTAAATGTGAAAGTAGTAATGCAGAAACCAAAAGCTATATCCCTCTTTTCTCAGTCACCATTGATGGAGGAGAGTGGAACGACGTGAAGTTCTTCCAGTTAGCCGCTCAGTGGCCGACTCACGTCAAGTATCTCCCGGTGGGATTGTTCAGCTACAGCAAACCAGCCTCCTAGGACGGACCACTTACTTAACCCCGCCTCTTCGACCTGCAGCCGACACCCCATTGCACACTCTCAGAGCGCTGGCCAATCGTAGTCGAGACAGGACTCTCATGTGACAGTCTCTGGTGGGTGGGTAGGTGGAGTTGAAGACGTTCACTTTTGGCGGATACGATAAACTTCTATCAGCGCTAGTCACTTTTATTTATCAAAGGTCCCAGAGCCACATATGGGGGGCCAAGCACAAAATTTGGATACATCACCTGACACAGCTTAAATCACATGACATCACTGATCACCTTCATCATTGGCTTCCCTTAACCACCAATCAATGCAGTTTAACCCTTGCTAAAATCTACCATGGTAACTGTATTCACTGATGAAGTTAGTAAGTCTTACAAAATGAGTTAATATAAGAGCTTCCTCAAACAGTGCAAGCAGCTTTGTCGTTTAGCAACTATGGAATTGTGGTTACCATGGTAGTTTTTTGTAAACAAAGAATATTTAACATGTTTTTGTCTCACTTGAGAAAAAAAGCACCAATGAATATTACGAAATGCGCAAAACTCTAAACTTTATTAAACACCAGTACCACACCCAGTTATTGAGGGCGGGGCTACGAGGTGCCCATCAGCCAACTGATGAGTTTTTACTAATCAACTTTTGCGTAATTAGTTTTTTCCTTCCAGCCGAGAAAATCTGGAACTGCATTAGTGACCTCTGACCTGCATGTCTTATACTACATCACCCATAATGCACTGGCAATGTTAACAAGCGTTATTTTTTAATGTTAGCTCAATAGTGCACTGTGTACTCGTGCATATGTCGCTAATGCAGCGGCGTTTTATGTTCCCTTTGGTGTACAGAAAATTGACATCAGATCGTAGGTCACATTGGTTAATCTCTATTAACTAGAATAAACAATTTCCATTTAGTTTTATATTCGTTTTTACACATGTTATGTGTCAGAAAGTGACCTTTTTAGCTTCAATATGTAGCTCATCTTAAGGGTTTATTTCTTTTCATAAACCATCTCCAAAGATCTCTGGCCAATCCGAATGTAAACATCATGGAACAGAAACCTTGATAACATGGGCAACGGCAAAGATTGCATGACGTGCGTTCACAGCGACGAGAATCGAAGCGTTAATGTTGGACGAGGTTAGAGGTGAAAATGCCACCGGTTATGATGTTAAAGAGTCGGTTGGCAGAATTTGGGAGGATGTCGTTTTATGGCTTTTTTTGGCTCTCGTGTGCATTTTTACAGTTGTAAACTGGTTTGGGAAGAACTTCGCAGAGTTTTATCTTCGTCAGTTGTCAAACGCTATGCACTTACACTCGCCTTCATTTCTTCACAAGCAGCAGCTTCTTATATGAAACACCCACGTAAAACATGATTCATGAATACTACCTTTACACACTGCAAAAATGATTTTTAACTTAGCATTTTTGTTTTAATTTGTATTTCGTGTCCAGTACAAAAATCGAAACATTCTTAAATCAAGATACATTTACTTGCAAAACAAAGTGATTTAAGATATTAAGTATATTAAGAAAAAAATATCTGTCCTTATCTGTAAACTTTAAGGTATTAAGTCTCGTTTTCCGAAAAACAAAACAAAAATATCTGTTCATGTCTGTAAACTAGTTTTTTTTTTTTAAATGCATCTAAATTAAATAAGACTTTAAGTTAAGTCTTGTTTTCCAATAAAAATTGGAAAGTTTAGTGAGTTTGTGCTTAAAAAGAAGCAAAGTGATTTAAGATATTAAGTCTTGTTTTCCGATATAAATTATTAAAATTAATGCTTAAAACAAGAAAAAATATGGGACCATATCTGTAAACCTTTTCACAAAATAAGACTTTAAATAAAAAAATTCAAAATTCAGTGAGTTTATGCTTAAAACATACCTGTAAACTCATTTAATTGATACATTTTTCTGAAAACAAGACTTATCTTAAAGGATTAGTTCACTTTAAAATGAAATTTCCTGATATTTTACTCACCCCCATCTCATCCAAGGTGTCCATGTCTTTCTTTCTTCAGTCGAAAAGAAATTACGTTTTTTGAGGAAAACATTCCAGGGTTTTTCTCCATATAGTGGACTTCAATGGCAACCAACGGTTGAAGGTCCAAATCAATAAGACTTTATTCGTGCAGAGCCTCTGAAGCCCTTCCTCTGAAACTGCATTGATTTGGACCTTCAACCGTTGGTTGCCATTGAAGTCCATTATATGGAGAAAAATCCTGGAATGTTTTCCTCAAAAAAACTTCGACTGAAGAAAGAAAGTCTCGAACACCTTGGATGAGATGGGGGTGAGTCAGTTTGCTTCTCAAATAAATGCATCTTTGATTTATGAGTGTTTAGCTATTTGTACTGGAAAAGACAAACACAAAAATACTAAGTAAGATTTTTTTTTTTAGCCTCCATGAACTAAACCGCAGAACTGACCTCAGATCAGTACATTTTAAGCTACAACATTTATTTTCTAGCTGGAGCTTGTTAAATTACTGCTAATGGCAGCTTTTACAAAAGTAATGTGGTTTTATTTTGTCTAGAAGATTTGTGAGATATTCGTGTGAGTGGTAGGTAATGCAACTAACAAAACGTCACTGAAATGTGGTTTTAAAATAATATCAAAATAAACGACAACAAAAAAAACTATCTATGAAATGATGTTGTGCCACAGTTAGAGTGAAACCAGTGTGTGTGTGTGTGTGTTTGTGGACAGTAGTGGTCACTGGTTTGATTAGTCCGTGGTGTAAACTATACAGTACATCCTTCACTTCAGTCACGGCACAAGATTCGGCGTCTTTCCGCCCAGCCGACTTCTAACCATTCACCTTGAACTGCTGGTGAATTATTAATATACGATGATTGTTACATAGGCAAAACCTGTCAAGAACATGTCCGAGTCATATTTCACCACAAAATCAGAAAAAAGAAATGTGAAAATTTAGGAGCACTTAGGATTTTGCTTTGAGACATGATTGATCTCATTTCCATGGCAGTAATGTTTTATTACGTTTTATTTGCATACATCATGATTTTTGAGGTGATTTATGACCTGGATCTTTCTAAGCTGAGTAAGTTGTCTGGGATGAAAGTGTCAGTTTTTTCTGTGGATAAAAGTATTAAGAACAACAAAGTATTAAAGTCAAGATGGGTCAGTTAGATTTGTATTTG
The DNA here is from genome assembly GCA_039654625.1 of Rhinogobio ventralis. Lineage (NCBI taxonomy): Eukaryota > Metazoa > Chordata > Actinopteri > Cypriniformes > Gobionidae > Rhinogobio > Rhinogobio ventralis. The sequence goes on along the minus strand of CM077193.1, from coordinate 50,399,087 downwards.
TCCCTGCTTCTTTAAGCAGTTGTTTTGAAGTGTGAGAGAATTTTTTTCATGAAATGCATCCCTGCTTTTCCGCCCTAGAAGGTTGAATAAACCTAGACATTTCTTTCTGTTAGGGATGCTCATATTGACCGTTTAACCGTTAACCAAAAGTAAGAATTTTGACCGATTAATACTATCAGTTAAACGGGGTGTGGGACCATTTCGACAGAAAGGGCGACTAAGTTACTTGCAAAATATGCTACGTGGCATTAAAATACAACAGTAGTGCAAGCTCCTGACTGGTGGGAAGCAAATGAAAGGCGCTTCCCGAGGCGTTATCTCTGTATTCCCGGGACCATCTGAAGCCTTGTTTACGAGTGCGAGGGTGCGCGCGGCAAAAATGACGTCAGCGCGAGACCCCATTTCGCTTGGCCCCGGTCAGCGGAGGCGCGCGCGCTGCGGAGCCAGACGAAAGTATAAACAAGGCTTGAGGGCGTTTTCTGTCCAGACTAACCTCACATCACTTAGACATGTTACTTTAAAAAAAAACAAAAAAAAAAAACATACAAGGTGTGGATTGAGGTAGGCTGCTTTTCTTATTTGACAAAAAAAAACTATTCTGGTTCTCCAAAGCTTCAAGCGGATTCAGTGTATTTTCGTGTTGTCATCTTAATTTGGTAGAATTATTTAAGTGAAAAATATTCAGTGTAGGCCTACTTATTTTATGCTTTTTATTTATATTATTTTATTCCGTTTTTCTCTGTTATCGGAAACGCTGGAGGTGCAAGAAATGTGATTAATGTGAGTCCAGGTTCTGTTGTTGAGCTTTAAAATAAACACGTGAAAAAGTGTCTTTTTAACGGGTCACAGACACTCGTCAGTTGTGTTTTTATTTAATGCCAATTCAATATTATAATATTATCAGTTAACGGTTAATATTCGGATAATGATCTGCGATTGTCTGCCGGGAAAATAAACCGAAATGAGCATCCCTACTTTCTGTTAATATAATACAGCTCTACTGAACAAATATCCACATTTTAAGAATAGCAAATAGCAGATACATTCGTAATGTTTTACCAGTTTTTATATAGTTAATTTTTATTTTATTAATATCTGTGTGACCTAAATTCCAGTTCTAAGGCTCGTAGGAAGACATTGCGGTAATATTTCCGTCAGCGATAATATCCAGGGGGTTTTGCACAATCCTGTCGAGTCTTATTGGATCTGAAACGTTCATAAATAAATAATTTAGAGGGTCAGCTTGTCCACCAAGCGTTGAGACCTTCGACCCCCTACAGATGTTGAGTATGTAAAGAGAAAAACTCCCGCTGAATTTTATTTCAAACTACTCAAATTGTCTGTGATGTTACACTTGCTGTTCGTGTTTTAAGCTTGCATGATGAGCAAATGCACAAAAACTTGCAGCAACCTTCAAACAAGCTTTGTGAGATCAAATTAAACACATTAACTATTTTGGAGTCCAAGTTCAAATTTTATATGGATACGTGTTCCTTGAATGGGAAGAAAAGAAGGGTCACTGCCAAAGTGTTTTTGTTTTTGATTGTGATTTTTGTATTTACGGAGCAGTCCGGAATGGGAACGGTCAAGTACTGGATTTTTCCGAATGATTCATTTCCAAATGAAAAGAAAGAGTTTTCAACAGCTACTAATTATCGTCAGTCGAACATGGACGGTCTGTTTTTCCGTGTGTTGTGTGGAGTCCGATCTTTGCCCGTCCTCGTACCTCTGTATCCGTGTTGATTTGTCACGTGAAAATTCTACAGAACACGTGAAGTGAATTCCAGCGTTCTGATTGGTCGACTAATTATCCCAACAGCCAGTCAGAACGTCCACTTCATCAGATGCGTTCTGTTAGTGTAATCTGTTCGAGAGATAACACGAATTCCACAAGCTCCGGGTTCAAACCGCAGATTTGGCCTTCTGTGTAAAGTAAATCGTTCGGTAATATTACGACGTGGAAGATGTTGAAGCCGAGCTTGTGGATGAGATAAGTATTTTTGCACATGCATCATTCTCTTTTAGCAGTCTTCAGCTCTTTGCCTTTTTGCCTTTAGACAAAAATGCTTGTACATATCCAAAGTGCTTGTAATATGAACTCATGTTCCTTTGTGTTATTTTTTTATTTGACATGTTTTGTAGTACTGCTTTTTCATAATTGAGTTGTCAATCAATAGATGTGTTATGGACAGTGGAAGTGTTACGTGTATTCTTTTTTTTTATTTAATAAACACCTGATTTGTATATTCCCTTGTGTAGATTGTGGATTTTTGGTATGCGACAAAGTGCGTGCAGATTAATGCAGTGTCACTATCTTTTGTCATCTGCATTACTCTCCTATGATAGATTACAAACTTGGTACGTTTAACACAGAATTGTACATATATAGTTTTGGGTAAATATACATATATGGGTAGTGTTTAAAGCTAAATAATCACAGTACATTAAGACATTTGTTTTGTATCAAGTTTTCTTAAATATTTAAATAGGCATGAGCCACTGTCTAGGCTACTTTTAAAATGCACTCATTTGCATACATTTCCCGAAAAGAAATGTGAACATTGGATAAAGCCAAGTTCAAAATTGTTTCATTTTGTTGACATATTAGAGTCAAAGGTTTTTACAGAGATAATCTGTTTTTATCATCCCATAAATGGGAAAATACACCATTTTTTTTAGGAATAACATAAATCGGTCGAATGACGTGAACAAACCCCTCAGTAAAAACTTTCAGAATATACACTCACCTAAAGGATTATTAGGAACACCTGTTCAGTTTCTCATTAATGCAATTATCTAATCAACCAATCACATGGCAGTTGCTTCAATGCATTTAGGGGTGTGGTCCTGGTCAAGACAATCTCCTGAACTCCAAACTGAATGTCAGAATGGGAAAGAAAGGTGATTTAAGCAATTTTGAGCGTGGCATGATTGTTGGTGCCAGACGGGCCGGTCTGAGTATTTCACAATCTGCTCAGTTACTGGGATTTTCACGCACAACCATTTCTAGAGTTTACAAAGAATGGTGTGAAAAGGGAAAAACATCCAGTATGCGGCAGTCCTGTGGGCGAAAATGCCTTGATGCTAGAGGTCAGAGGAGAATGGGCCGACTGATTCAAGCTGATAGAAGAGCAACTTTGACTGAAATAACCACTCGTTACAACCGAGGTATGCAGCAAAGCATTTGTGAAGCCACAACACGCACAACCTTGAGGCGGATGGGCTACAACAGCAGAAGACCCCACCGGGTACCACTCATCTCCACTACAAATAGGAAAAAGAGGCTACAATTTGCACGAGCTCACCAAAATTGGACAGTTGAAGACTGGAAAAATGTTGCCTGGTCTGATGAGTCTGGATTTCTGTTGAGACATTCAGATGGTAGAGTCAGAATTTGGCGTAAACAGAATGAGAACATGGATCCATCATGCCTTGTTACCACTGTGCAGGCTGGTGGTGGTGGTGTAATGGTGTGGGGGATGTTTTCTTGGCACACTTTAGGCCCCTTAGTGCCAATTGGGCATCGTTTAAATGCCACGGCCTACCTGAGCATTGTTTCTGACCATGTCCATCCCTTTATGACCACCATGTACCCATCCTCTGATGGCTACTTCCAGCAGGATAATGCACCAAAGCTCGAATTATTTCAAATTGGTTTCTTGAACATGACAATGAGTTCACTGTACTAAAATGGCCCCCACAGTCACCAGATCTCAACCCAATAGAGCATCTTTGGGATGTGGTGGAACGGGAGCTTCGTGCCCTGGATGTGCATCCCACAAATCTCCATCAACTGCAAGATGCTATCCTATCAATATGGGCCAACATTTCTAAAGAATGCTTTCAGCACCTTGTTGAATCAATGCCACGTAGAATTAAGGCAGTTTTGAAGGCGGAAGGGGGTCAAACACAGTATTAGTATGGTGTTCCTAATAATCCTTTAGGTGAGTGTAGATGGGGATAAAAGAGATTTGGAGGCACTGAAGTGGAGGAACAAACTCCTCTTTTAAAGGCTGTTTTCTCAACATATCTATTATAAAGTGTACTTTCCAAAATGTTGATATTTACTACTAATGCACAATATAGATCAACCTCTTACAAACATTAACATATGTTTGTGTATAATCAGGGTCATTTAGAACAAACCCCTCAGAAAAACCTTCAGAATATAGATGGGGATAAATCTGCAAGATTTGGTGCATGAAGCGGAGGAATAAACATTTTTTAAAAGATAATTTTCTCAAAATATCTGAATAGGATAATTTTGGACATTTGTTTAAAAAAAAAAAATACTAGTACATACTTAGCTGCATATTTTAGAAGAAAACAACATTGTGGCCCATTTATATATATATCGATATTCGGCCTTCGAGCGCGCGCACGCGCGCGCACAGCACTGTCCACGCCCGGTTTGGGGAGGGCGGGTGTAGTGATGTCAGCGCGCATGGATTCTGGGAGCACAAACACACACATCAGCCATTTTCAGTGTGCTGTGGTCATCCTCTCTCACTTCAACACAAAGATCCTCCAACTGTCAAGGGGCGAGAAGGATGGACGAAGCGAAAGCGGGTCATCGCGCGCACGGGCGTTTGTTTTGCTGAGCGCGTCACAGACAAAAGCGCATCGGACGCGCATCTCTCCAGCCGATGCGCCGCCGGGGGATTCGTCTGATTCACGCCTGAAATCATTTTATTGGAGCGAGTCTGGCATTTTGGACGCGTCTGAATCCATAACATCACATTAGAGTCACGCGCGCCTTCAGCTCGATTCCAAAACAACCCCAAAAAGCGCATTTTAAAGGTACGTCTTTTAAAAACAAACGATCTGTGCTTTAGTGTTTGATGGGATACTCGTGCAGTGAGCATACAATAGGATGCTAAACTGCTTTCAGTCTGAATGGGGGAAAGTTTAGCCTGATTTGCTAAAAACAATAGCTCATGTTTAATATGTGAAAAGCGCAAAAGATGTTTGTATAAATAAATATCCCATTATAATTTGCTTCGACAATGCCCTACCAGATGATGCATTTGCTGACTTCGTCCTCATCTTCCAGACAGTGATGGTGCAAGGAATATTTCTCGGGTTATGAATCAAATGCGCATTACATTATTATGCGCGTGATGGAGGATGCGACGCGGTTTAGCCTACATGATGGAAATAAGTGTTTGCTGATTGCAAAACCTGTAGGTTTGTTTCATGTTGACTTCGAAGCAGGGCCTGTGTTTGCTCGCAGTGCGGAATGAGATCTGAGGGTGTTGTAATTGTCTGGGAGAGTAAGCGCGCACTGTGCACGCAGGCTGGGATGTGTTGTGGTCCTGCGGGTCACCTTGGTGGATGTTTCCAGGGTTCTCCCGATTACTCCAGGCAGCTGTCAGTCATTGTCACAGCTGGGGTAAAGGCTCGTGGGAATCAGGACGCGGACTGTGATCTGATCAGATGTGTTTATAAGCTGAACATCTCGTGGTTTGATGGACTCTCCGCTGTGTTGCTGCATTGCAGTCAATAGGCGTGTTGAATGGCGAGTGGCGCCTCTGCTGGACGCAGGTGGAAATGCAGGTCAAATCGCCACAAATGATGGGGGTTATGTTTGAATATTAATACGTCCTATTACTGCTATATGCAAGCTTTCTATATGGGATATATGTGTATTTAAATTATAATTTAAATGCTTTTAAAACAGGATCATTTTAATACCATTGGCACTGAATGTTCTTAATGTTTTTATAAAGTTGAATGGATTTAAACTTTCTACATATATTATGAATGATGCTATTAAATACGCAAACTTTCTACACACGTTTATTTTATTAATTGTTAATTATATACGTTTGCAAACTTTTCTCACACACACATTGTGTGTATATAGTGTGTGTGTGATAAGTTTGCATATATAATTAATAACATAAACAGCATAATACATAAATAACACGACATTAAATGTTAAATAAACATATTTCTTTACATTTTAAGTCTTCATTTATTCCAAAAACTCATAATACATGAAAAAAAAGTACACATGAATTTGATTATTGTCAAAAGGAAAATCACTGAATGTAATGGTAACTTGTAGTTCAGTTAGCAAGCCAGATTCAGTAACTACTGTAGGGACGCGATCCCAAAAAGAATCAGTTCTTTGATTCTGAGGAGTTGGGAATCAAGTTTGAATCGTTTAAATGATATCTTTACACCTCTTTATTAATTACTTTTCTTTTTCAGATCTGTTTTGGTTGTATATAGTTAAGATGAGCTGTATAACTATAGAACAGTTCATATAATGGTTAGCTATTTAGTAAACCCTGATGACGCTCCTTGGGTTGCTCAGGTTCCTGTTGGAGCTGAATCACACGGATGACCGGGAATTTACTGGCACTGCTGCTTTTATCGACGTGAGCGCAGATGTTTTTCGGCACAGGACTCTTGGTCAGCACTTGGCGGTGTGTGTTGCCAGATTGGCTGTTTTTGGGTGTGAGCTGCAGAAATGCAATGCTGTGATGATCCTGATGTTCAGGGTCTAATCGACTCCATTAGGACTAAAGCCATTATAGAGCCTGTGATATATAAGATTGTATGATGCTTACAAACAGCAAATTCATCCGTTCTCTGTGTTCCTCTCGTCCCCGTCAGCGAGCGGCGTGTCCCGTGGGTGATGTCCACGATGGTGTACCCTCGAGAAGAAGCCCTGGAGCGGCTCACGCAGGATGAGATCGTGCTGAACACTAAAGCGGTGATGCAGGGTTTGGAGACGCTGCGCGGGGAACACGCACAGCTCCTCAACTCCATACTGGACTGCGCTCAGCCGCCCGGCGCTCAGGAGAAATCCACCCTGCTCCGCAAGAGCCTGGAGGACATTGAGCTGGGACTGGGAGAGGCGCAGGTACCTCAATAACACACGTCTGTGACTCCTAAAATATACAGAACTGTTTTGTATGGGTTGCATTAATTTGAACCAGGTTAGTTATGCTGTTACTTTTATAAGTGGCAACCAGCAGAGCATTTACTGCAGAAAATATTGAGCTTTAATTTGGAAACTAGAAAGGAATGGAAGAAAACGGGTCTGGAAATGAATTACAGTAATCATCGCATTCAGGGCTCAACTGTTCAGTGTAAAGATGATGGACGGATTTTTCTACTTGTGATGCCATAATTTTCACTGGCCACCACAAAACAATTATAAATGTTTTTCGAAAATTAATTGCATTATTTTATTTTCATAAAGTATATATTTATAACGTAATTTTTTTTGTTTAAATGTATATTTTTTTGTATTTGATTTTTTTTTTTTTTTTTTGTATATAAATTGAACTCTTCATCAAATGTTAAGTTGTTTTTTTTTTTGTTTGCAAAGAAAATTCACAACAAAAAAAACGTGTGTGTATATATATAGTGAGAGAGAGAGAGATGTTCATTTTTCCAAAGAAAATTTACAGTAATAGCTAGAAAATATTCAGTTATAATATTTACAATTTTATCATTCATTTACAAAAGTTTAGATTTTATTTTCAATGTTTTAAAGTCTCTTATGCTTACCAAGGCTGCATTTATATGATCAAAAATACAGAAAAAACTAATATTGAGAAAAATTATCACAATATTAATTATTAATATTAAAATAACAGTTAGTCTATGTGAATATATTGTAAAGTGTAATTTATTCCTGTGATCAAAGCTGAATGTTCAGCATCATTACTCTTCAGTGTCACATGATCCTTCAGAAATCATTCTGATATGAGGATTTATTATTATCATCAATGTTGAAAGCAGTTGTGCTACTTCATATATTTTGCTGGGGAAAAAATAAAAAAAATTCCGGATTCTTTGATGAATAGAAAGTTCAAAAGAACAGCATTTATTTGTAAACCTAAATCTTTTATGGCATTATAAATGTCTTTACTGTCACTTTTGATGAATTGAATGCATCCTTGATGAATAAAAGCATTCATTTCTATCTCAAGTCAGTTGTGTATGTTATGAAGTTTGTTAGATCTCCCTTTAAGCCTAAAGCAGAAAACAGGAGTGTCCTCTGTCTTGTCTCAGGTGATCATCGCTCTGTCGGGTCACCTGAGCGCCGTGGAGTCGGAGAAGCAGAAGTTGCGTGCTCAGGTGCGCCGGCTCTGCCAGGAGAACCAGTGGCTGCGGGACGAGCTGGCCAGCACTCAACACAAGCTGCAGAAGAGCGAGCAGAGCGTCGCACAGCTGGAGGAGGAGAAGAAACACCTGGAGTTCATGAACCAGATCCGTAAGCTGGATGAGGACACCTCACCTTCGGAGGAGAAGGCCGGAGAGAAGGAGAAGGACAATCTGGACGATCTCTTTCCGAATGATGACGACCAGGGACCAGGTGAGAGCGGAAGATGCTTCTTCGAGATGGGTGTGTGACCCTTACACTGGACATTAACCTCTTGTTTTTACCCTGTCTCTCCAGCTCAGCCCAGTGGTGAAGTGGCGGCACAGCAGGGAGGGTACGAGATCCCGGCCCGCCTCCGAACCCTCCACAACCTGGTGATCCAGTACGCCTCTCAGGGCCGCTACGAGGTGGCCGTGCCGCTCTGCAAACAGGCCCTGGAGGACCTGGAGAAAACCTCCGGACACGACCACCCGGACGTGGCCACCATGCTCAACATCCTCGCCCTAGTGTACAGGTCAGAGATGGCTGCAAAATACGGGGCTGGTTGCATACACACAGCCACTGTGTTAAGACTGTGTCTTAAAGGCATAGTTCACCCAAAAAGGAAAATTCTGTCATCATCTACTTCCATAATATTTTTCTTCATACTATAGAAGTCAATGGCTACTAGGGGTGGTCGGAAAAACCCATCACATATGATCACAGTCTTCTACTGATTTGCATCGATTCACAAATTTCAAGTATCGATTTTCTTAAGTGTTACACTTCTTTAACTTCACATTGACAAGTTATTGACGTGTGATCCCAAATTCAGTTCTCTTTCACAGCTTATTGCGCTTAAATGGTCACACACAATGTCAAAATGCACATCGTGTGGAGTGTAAACACAGTCTGTTATGTCCTACACGGCTGTGTGACAGTATATTAGATCCGTGCATTCATTCTTAAAGGGACAGCAGCCTCATAAACTGTTGCCATCTGTTTCATTAATGTTCTTTTTTTTTTTCAATCTATTAAACTAACGCGGTCAAATAGGAAAAGTAACACAAAATAGTCAACTAGAATCAAACCTATGCATATATCAAAACGAAATTTGATTTTAAAAAAAATGTAAATAGATTTTTAATCGAAATCGGGACCCCAAGAATCGAATCGTGAGGTACCAAAAGATTCCCACTCCTAATGGCTACCGTCAACTGTTTGGTTACCCATACTCTTCAAATTATCTTTTGTGTTCAGCGGGACGTTTGGAACAACTTGAGGGTGAGTAAATTATGGCAGAAATTTCAATATTGGGTGAGCTATCCCTTTAAGAACTGACCAACTAGCAGTTACTCAAAAAGTCTTACTTCTAGGATTCAAAATCTACTTTATGTAACTGACATAAAAAAAAGTTATAACTTATAACCAACCTTAAGTAAGATGATTACCTTGTAAGACTAGTCTGTTCAGTTTATTCAACCGGTCAATGGTCACTTGAAAATATTAGTGATGCACCGAAATGACATTTTTGAAGAAACACCAAAGCTTCCACCAAAAAACCAAAGCTGGACATAATCAATAAAATGTAATAATCATTTAAATAATCATATGCATTTCATTTGTCTTTCATCATTCCCTCTGATGGTCATTCATGTTTATTTGGTGCTGTAACTGTAGTAAAGAGGAAGAGATGATCAGTTCACGCATTCAGAAGCGCCAAAAACACACTTAATATTTCATGAATTTCATTATAAAATTGGTACAAATATTGTGATTTATTGGATGATACAAATAATAGTGTTCACACATCAACTAAAAACACTATAGACCAAAAAATCAGTTCATCAAAATGAAGATAAAGTAAAAACGAGAAGTCGATATTCCACACGGCTGACATGTTTACTACTTGTAGTTTATCGAAATAGACACTAACACGCCATCGGAGAAGCTCTAATTAAGCACCACCGTTTCGGTCAGCGATTATATGAAAATATGTGAATGTAGTGTGCTACTGCTCCGTCACATGACTTCCCGTGTGTTCCTCCAGGGATCAGAATAAGTATAAAGAGGCGGCTCACCTGCTGAACGACGCTCTGGCCATCAGAGAGAAAACTCTGGGTAAAGATCACCCGGCCGTGGCCGCCACGCTCAACAACCTCGCCGTGCTGTACGGCAAGCGCGGGAAACACAAGGAGGCCGAGCCGCTGTGCAAGAGAGCGCTGGAGATCCGCGAGAAGGTGGAGAAAAGATTTCACTCTGCCCCGTGTTCATTTTGACAGCAAATTTAGTTTTAGTCATAGTCTTTTGACTAAAATGCCATTTAGTTTAAGTTTTAGTCGACTTAAATCTAATGAGTTTAGTTAAATTGTACTGCATTAATTAAGCATTTAAGCATTACATAACCTGACATTTTGACATAATTGTGTTTTTGACATTTGAACAATTCACTTTTTTTCTTTGTTTTTTAAAAACGTCTATATAGTTTTTATAATGTTGTATTTCTGTTTTAGTTAGTATATCAGGTTAAGCTAAAGCTTTGTTTTTTAAGTTTCAGTTAACATTTATTTAATTTCAATTAATATTTTTTTAATGGTTTTAGTTAACTATTATAACCCTGATACTTTATTGAATAATATGTCAAATACTGTTCTTAGTCTTTCCTCCTGACTATGAATTAAATGGGAATTAAATTAAATAGTTTATTGTGTAACCAAAAAACGTATATAATGCGTGACTTTTAATTATAAACAAGCTCGAAATACACCGGGACTCTTATTTTGAAGTGCCTTACTATTGCAGTTGCAGCTGCTCATTCAAGATCAGATGAGGGAGATCAAATACACATTGTTACAACCGTCTAAAACATATTACCATATAAACATCGTGAAGTAAACGGTGTCATTCTTCATCAGCATTAGTTCATAGACAATTACCTGGCATAAATGTGCGCTATGGACCCTTCTCACATTTCTGGGTTTCTCAGAAGCGGAAGTCGTCAAGTCAAGTCAAGTCAACTTTATTTATATAGCGCTTTTTGCAATGCAGATCGTTTCAAAGCAGCTTCACAGCGTCAAACTGGAAAACAATGAACTGAATTTGATTCGGCTGTACAGCCGCTCTGGAGAAAACGGTGATGTCATCTAGCTCATTTCAATTATCATATATATTCAAGTAATGTAGTTGACTTAGTTCATTTAGTTTAGTAATTCAATTTATTTGGATATTTATTTGAAAATTTAGTGTCCCCAACTGAGCAAGCCAGAGGCGACAGTGGCAAGGAACCAAAACCATCAGGTGTCCTAATGGAGAAAAATAAACCTTGGGAGAAACCAGGCTCAGTCGGGGTGCCAGTTCTCCTCTGGCCAATTAACAAACAGTGTATGTTTATTATTTTGGCAGCCTTACAGGTCAGAAGTAATATTAGATCGGATTATTCGAAAGATCGGAGGCATCACACCGGGTTTATTGAGGATGGCGTGTCGATTAAACAATTATTAAATAGGAATATTCGAAATATCTGAGTCATCACGCCGGAGATGGATCCATTGAGGATGCCATGTCGATGAGCAATTTCAGAGGGTAGACTAATTGACACGGTCTCTGCAGACACTTCAGGGATGAGTTGGTAATGTCTGGGCGCTGGTCCACCATCTGATCTGGATACGGCCTGGATCCGGCTGACTGCAGTAAACCTCGGGATAAACAGAGAGACTAACATTAGCGTAGATGCCATTCTTCTTATGATGTAATGAGTACATCAGGTGTTATGGGAAGTGTTCCCGGTTCCGGCTGACCTAGTTAATGCAGCCTAACAATTTGAATAAAATATAAATTAAAAATGTTCTATGTGTATGCCATAGTAAAGAGATGTGTTTTTAGTCTAGATTTAAACTGACAGAGTGTGTCTGCTTCCCGAACAATGCTAGGAAGGCTGTTCCAGAGTTTAGGTGCTAAATAGGAAAAGGATCGACCGCCTGCAGTTGATTTTGATATTCTAGGTATTATCAACTGTCCAGAGTTTTGAGACCGCAATAGACGTGATGGAGTATAATGCGTTAAGAGCTCGCTCAAGTACTGGGGAGCTAAACCATTTAGTGCTTTGGGTTAACTTTTATAGCGGTGAATAAAAGTATACATTAAATATGTGTCCCCATTTGCTCAAATAGCAAAAGAAAAACTCCACAATAGTGTCTTCAACTTTCAAAAAGTCTGTCACTCCCATAGATGCTGTATTAGAAACACCCTCACAGCAGCGGTAACTTGTTTTTTGTAATTTGATGCAAAAGTAATATAATACAAAGTATTAGTGTTATAAATGTACATTTAAAAAAAAAAAAATACAAAAAACTTTGCAGGATTTACGATAAATGCGTCATCACAGTCAGTGAGAAGGGTCCATTCATTGATTGAGCCGCTCTGAAGCGCTGTCGCGTGAGCCTGTAGAGCCCGTTTTCCCGCGGTTAGATCCATGCGTTACATTTTAAATGTGCTCCTCTATTACACAGGACATCAGTACTGACGGGATCTCTTCCCTATTCGTCCCTCGTTTTTATTTGTTGACTAAAATGACAGTAGATTTTCATCATAGTTTTTATTTAGTTATCGTCTTGTTTTCGTCAGTGAAAAAAGGTCGACAAATTGACAAATTTTTCGTCAACGAAATTAACACCGATTCTATCATGATGCTGTAGTCTAGCCAGTATTGTTATATTCATCTGTATATGTTTGCACGTGTGTGTTTTGCAGGTTCTGGGTAAATTCCACCCTGACGTGGCGAAGCAGCTCAATAATCTGGCGCTGCTGTGTCAGAATCAGGGCAAGTATGAGGAAGTGGAGTATTATTACCGCCGGGCGCTTGAGATCTACGAGAACAAACTGGGCGCCGACGACCCCAACGTGGCCAAGACCAAAAACAACCTGGTGAGGCGAGAGAGCCAAACATTATTTGTTGAAATGCTCAACATTTTTTTTTTTATGATATTCAATGTGTTGTGATATTTATATATTTGTTATGAACTTTCTTCATGATAATGCAAATGAATCATTGAATTAGTTTAATTGAAATGGACTGTGTAAACTGATTCACAGAAATGAATCTCAACGTCTACTATTCGTTTTTTGGCTTTTAGTATGAATATGTTAGTCTTACTGTTATCTATACGCTAGTGTTGCTCCACAACAATGACACAATTCACATTTAGAAGATATAAGCGTTCAAAACGTAGTCTTTCACTTCAGCCAATAAGGATCAATGATTTTGATGACATCACTCTACACTTCTCATCAGATTTTCTGTCCAATCAAACACTTTCTAGAATCTGAAGCCCCGCCCCCTACATTATAAACAGACGCTGAAGCTGCGGCTGAAATCAGTCACTTGTTCACACATTTACTGTTTTCTACATGGTGAATGGCACATAGTGCACTATATAGGGGATCGGGAACGATTCAGACAGTGCACTATATAGGGGATCGGGAACGATTCAGACAGTGCACTATATAGGGGATAGGGAACGTTTCAGACAGTGCACTATATAGGGGATAGGGAACGTTTCAGACAGTGCACTATATAGGGGATAGGGAACGTTTCAGACAGTGCACTATATAGGGGATAGGGAACGTTTCAGACAGTGCACTATATAGGGGATAGGGAACGTTTCAGACAGTGCACTATATAGGGGATAGGGAACGTTTCAGACAGTGCACTATATAGGGGATAGGGAACGTTTCAGACAGTGCACTATATAGGGGATAGGGAACGTTTCAGACAGTGCACTATATAGGGGATAGGGAACGTTTCAGACAGTGCACTATATAGGGGATAGGGAACGTTTCAGACAGTGCACTATATAGGGGATAGGGAACGTTTCAGACAGTGCACTATATAGGGGATAGGGAACGTTTCAGACAGTGCACTATATAGGGGATAGGGAACGTTTCAGACAGTGCACTATATAGGGGATAGGGAACGTTTCAGACAGTGCACTATATAGGGGATAGGGAACGTTTCAGACAGTGCACTATATAGGGGATAGGGAACGTTTCAGACAGTGCACTATATAGGGGATAGGGAACGTTTCAGACAGTGCACTATATAGGGGATAGGGAACGTTTCAGACAGTGCACTATATAGGGGATAGGGAACGTTTCAGACAGTGCACTATATAGGGGATAGGGAACGTTTCAGACAGTGCACTATATAGGGGATAGGGAACGTTTCAGACAGTGCACTATATAGGGGATAGGGAACGTTTCAGACAGTGCACTATATAGGGGATAGGGAACGTTTCAGACAGTGCACTATATAGGGGATAGGGAACGTTTCAGACAGTGTAAACATGCTTTCTATTGGGGCGAAGGAAGTCTGGTTTCACGTTAGTGTCACGTAAACCGCCACAGCTCCAGTCCAGAGACAGGATAGCACAGAGTGGATCGAGTCGGCACAGACCAGAAAACATATCGGATGCATTTGAATTCTGCACAGAATGCTGTAAAATGCATTTTAAAGCGATATGTTGGAGATCTGGAGGAGGAACGTTGTTAAACTAACCATTATTGGCTGTTTTTAAAAAGGGGAGGAGCTGTTCAATAAGTCCCGCCCTGTTTTCCTGTTTCAGGGGAAATTACATCAACACATTGAATAATGCTGCGCTTCACGGCACTTCCGTTAAAGGCCAAATAAAAGGGAACGTTTCAGACAGTGCACTATATAGGGGATAGGGAACGTTTCAGACAGTGCACTATATAGGGGATAGGGAACGTTTCAGACAGTGTAAACATGCTTTCTATTGGGGCGAAGGAAGTCTGGTTTCACGTTAGTGTCACGTAAACCGCCACAGCTCCAGTCCAGAGACAGGATAGCACAGAGTGGATCGAGTCGGCACAGACCAGAAAACATATCGGATGCATTTGAATTCTGCACAGAATGCTGTAAAATGCATTTTAAAGCGATATGTTGGAGATCTGGAGGAGGAACGTTGTTAAACTAACCATTATTGGCTGTTTTTAAAAAGGGGAGGAGCTGTTCAATAAGTCCCGCCCTGTTTTCCTGTTTCAGGGGAAATTACATCAACACATTGAATAATGCTGCGCTTCACGGCACTTCCGTTAAAGGCCAAATAAAAAGCATATTAAGATCATCGTGATGAATTATTGCCAACAAAATATAGAATTTTTTTCATACTGTATATTACTTACACAAGAAGAGAAAATTCTCTCAGCACAACATATGAACAAATAAGAAGAGTTTTTTTTATGTTGAGAGCAAACAGAATATATCTGTACTTCCTATTTATATTGCTAACATATCATGTGGTCCTATTGTAGAAAGTACACATTCAAGGTCAATAAAGATCATTATCATCTTTTGTCTGAGAAACTGCAGACGCAGTCGACAGAGAACCCTCTGGGTGAATTTTGATGCGAGGCGTCTGAAACCCCGAGAGCATTATTCTGCCTGAAGCTCATCGATCGCGATCTTGTTTCCTCCACAGGCGACGTGTTATCTGAAACAGGGCAAATTCAAAGACGCCGAGACGCTTTACAAGGAGATTCTGACCCGCGCGCATGAGAAAGAGTTCGGATCGGTCAACAGTACGTACTGCTCATGAAACGCATTTCAGGAAGATGTTTTAAATGTTGCTTTAATTATGCATGCATGGAAATCAGTCATATATTCTTATTTTATGTACATTGTTTTTCTAAGAATGGATTGGGTTTTTTTGCATCTCCATTAACAGTTTTTGTCAGGATGAAATGGTGAGCGAATCACAGTGAGGTGTTTGATGGTCTTTCAGAGGTTTTGTCTAATCTTGTTCACTGTGGCCATGTGTTGTACATCACAGCTCTTTAAGCCAACCAGACGCTTACAGGATTATCATCAAACATCCACTTGCTGTTCCTAAAAGCTTCAACAAGCTAATTATTGTAAATTAAAGAAGACTAGCCACTCAGTATCTGATGTCAATGGAGAATAAAATGCTAGAAACATACAAAAGCATTTAATAATATTGAATAAATCACAAAAATGCCTGTTTTTGCTATATTGCTTATGACATTTTTCCCTTAGATGATAACAAGCCAATCTGGATGCATGCAGAGGAGCGAGAGGAGAGCAAGGTATTATTTACATATTGGTATACGTTTATTAAAATTTATACAAATTTACACTATCATTCACAAGTTTGGGTTCAATAAGATTTTTTTTTTTTTAAAGAAATGTAATACTTTTATTCAGTAAGGATGCATTAAATTGATCAAAAGTGACAGTAAAGACATTTATAATGTTTCAAAAGTTATGTTTGTTTACTTTATATTCATCAAAGAATCAGTTTCTACAAAATCAGCACAACTGTTTTCAACATTGATAATCATAAATGTTTCTTAAGCATCAAATCATATCAGAATGATTTCTGAAGGATCATGTGACACTGAAGACTGGAGTAATGATGCTGAAAATACAGCTTTAATCACAGGAATAAATTACACTTTACAATATATTCACATAGAAAACAGTTATTTTACATTGGAATAATATTTCACATTATTGCTGTTTTTACTGTATTTTGGATCATATAAATGCAGCCTTAGTGAGAAGAGACTTCTTTCAAAAACATTAATCTTACCGACCCCAAACTAGTATAATTCATAATTATGCTTATATCCATTTACCCATAATAATAAGCTTCTCTATATTAAAAATATTTAAGCAATATAACATTGCTTTTGTACAATGATAAACAAGCAAAATGAAAAATGTATCTAATTCATTTTTTTAT
The DNA here is from genome assembly GCA_039654625.1 of Rhinogobio ventralis. Taxonomy (NCBI): domain Eukaryota; kingdom Metazoa; phylum Chordata; class Actinopteri; order Cypriniformes; family Gobionidae; genus Rhinogobio; species Rhinogobio ventralis. Next base: position 50,382,203 of record CM077193.1, on the reverse strand, counting down.
ATAAACAGCAAGTTAGCCTGGCCGTCATCTATTCATTTATTTTTTTTACCAATTTTCATATTTTTGCTCTCAATTCATTTTATTGAAGATGATTTAGTTTCAGAACGTTATAGAGATGATAAGAACCCTCCAAACAATGTAAAATCAGTTTGTCTGATGGTCATTTCAGGGGAAGAGGAAGGACTCGGGTCCTTACGGAGAGTACGGCAGCTGGTACAAAGCCTGCAAAGTGGACAGGTGAGTGTGCAGGTGCCCTCAGAGGATTATGGGTATTAAAGTGTGGAGGAATCAATGGCTGCGTTTACATGTGATTTATTTCCAATAAACAGAGTAAGGACTTAAGAAAGATAAACAACAGCAGCGTGGCAAACGCATCAACACTGTCATATCCATTACCATGCCAAACACCCTGAGAGTTGTCAAGAGAGAATTCTGATTTATTCTGTAAGGATTGTGGTTATTTTTACCACCATTATTCGCATACCCCAGTGCACAGCACAAATGATGAACTCACATACACTATATTGCCAAAGGTTTTGGGACGCCTGCCTTTACATGCACATGAAATTTAATGACGTCCCGCTTTGCATTGCACTTGGTGACGTAAGGTTTGGATGAGCTGCTCGGCCATGGAAACCCATTCCATGAAGCTCTCTACGCACTGTTCTTGAGCTCATCTGAAGGCCACACGACGTTTGGAGGTCTGTAGCTGTTGACTCTGCAGAAATTTGGCGACTTCTGTGCACCTCAGCATGTGCTGACCCCGCTCTGTGATTTTACGTGGCCTACCACTTTGTGGTTTCTGTTGTTCCCAATTGCTTCCGCTTTGTTATAATACAACTAACAGTTGACCGTGGAATATTTAGTAGTGAGGAAATCTCACAAATGGACTTATCACGCTTGAATTCACTGAGCTCCTGAGAGCGACCCATTCTTTCACAAATGTTTGTAGAAGCGTCTGCCTGTCTAGTGCTTGATTTATACACCTGTGGCCATGAAGTGATTGAAACACCTGAACTCAATGATTTGGAGGGGTGTCCCAATACTTTTGGCAATATAGTGTATGTTACTGGCCAAGCTCTTCCAGTGCACACAGACTTGTTCGCCGGTTCTTTGGTATCCGGCCTCCGTCATCTTTTCGGTGCAACACCTAAATGTTTTCGATGTGTTTTCAATGTTTTCGACCATCAAAATACTGCATTATATTCATATCTCAAAATGATGTTAACATGAACTCAATTTCTTCAGCACCCCAAAAATGCACACGTGCACTTGGTCAGAGTGGACTAGATGTGATTTAAAGTGTTTAGACACCTGTTTATTGTGATTAAAATCGGCAAAAGCCACGTTTTACTATGGTTATGAATGCTACGCTTATGAGCTTAATCGCATCAACTTGATCAAAGTATTGTGTTTATTACATGAGGCAAAGTTTAATCACAATATTGCCTAAATCTCATTATAATGGCATTATGAGGGTGCATGTAAACGTAGTCAGTGTTTCTTCTGTTGAATGTGTCTGGATGTTTCTCTCATGCAGCCCCACTGTGAACACCACGCTGAAGAGTCTGGGCGCTCTCTACCGCAGGCAGGGCAAACTGGAGGCTGCCGAGACGCTGGAGGAGTGTGCGACCAAGAACCGCAAACAGGTACAAACACACACACACACACACACACACACACAGATTTCCTACCTGATGCTTGACTTATGAGATCGACTTCCTGTGCAAATGACTCATACAGAAAGAGAAATACCTTAATGACTCATTTGTTTTTCTTACATGTTTAGTTTAGATGTAATACCTATAGTGTGTCTTGTTTATATGTATTTTTGTATTTGTATTATATTATTTGGAATGCATTTTCAATTGTTAGGTGAGGAATATAATTATAATAATACATATAGATATAGAAATAAATATAAATATGCAAGCAGCCATTAAGGGGTCAAGCACAAAGAAGGCACAATAAGTCATGCAAGCATGGCTAGGAGCATCAGACCAACTGTAACAATGGGCAAATAGACATATTAATACAAGACATATTAATACAACATATACAAGATCATTTCAGGAAAAATTGTTAATTCATTCACCGGTAATATGATTTAATGGTTAATTACCTTTTTGGACTAATAGGTGGCGCTGTGACTAAATTGATGTGGTGTGGTCAGAGTAAGGTGACAATGACACATGCAAAGTCTGGTGTTAATATGTCAATTAAGCATTGCAGCGTTAGAGACTTTGCTGATGCGGTATACGAAAACGGTTTTGTCTATTGACACGAAATCCATAACTTTTTGCCGGCATGGTCTGAAGATGATAAGATTAGATTTTGGTGTAAATCGGACAAATAGTCCAGGATAAATCAGAAAAAGTAGGTTTTTAAAGAAAATCAAAATGGCGGACCGGAAGTTGGTATCTATGTTCTTGGCATGACCCATGGAGTCTATTAAGACCAGTTTCATTACAATAGGTTGATTTTAATCAAATGTTATTAGCATTTTTGGAAATTTCATTATAACTTTTGACCATAAGGTGGCACTGTTCTGAAAGTTTGAATACCTTCAGAGCATGGTGCCAAAGACACGTACCGAGTTTCGTAATGATATGCCAATGTGTTAGTAGAATATAGCATTTTACGTAAAAATTCAAAATAGCCAACATGGCAAAATTAGGTATTGTTCGACACAGCATGCACTGAATCTAAAAAGATATCTCCTGAGCACTAGGTGGCACTGTGCCGAAACTGTGCAGGTACCCTCAGGTCATGGTTGTCATAACGCACATCAAGTTTGGTCAGAATACTCTAAAGCGTTGCGGAGATGTAGCCTCACGTTCATTTTGGTGTGCTCTTCGTCGAATTCATTCACACGTAGTTCGAGAACGGTTTGACAAATCACCTTGAAGTCCATACATTTTTGTCTGCATGGTCTTAAGATGATCTGGTTCAGTTTTCGTGAAAATTGGAGCAACAGCCTTGGAGAAGTTAGAAAAAGTATGTTTTTCAGAAAATTCAAAATGGCGGAAAAGTTTTCATTACTGAAAATGGCGTCATAGCAATCAAATCGTCTTGAGCTAAGGAATCAGAGGGGAAATAGATTTTATTTTTTAGCCCTTATGTTTCAAAAGTTATTAACGTGAATGAAATTTTGGACAGTTGGAGGCGCTAGAGGGATTGAGTTAGAGACTCCAAAATTGCTGTGGTTAATGGTCAGACTGTACTCCTATCTTTGTGCCAAATTGCATAACTTTCCCACAAACGGTTCTATGGCCTGCCATAGGCTCAAGAGCGGAAGAATAAGAGCACTAACGATTACAATAGGTGCACATACACCTTCATGCTTAGCCCCTAATTATGTAGATGAATGTTTTTAGCTGTGTCATTTTCTCCTGCCTAGGGACTGCAGATAAAATGTAGCTCTGTAGCTAATTCTGGGGCTGTTATTTTAGTAACATTTATTTCACGCAACAAAAATTTTTAGTTTTAGTGAACTATAACAACCCTTCTGACGACCCTAGAAAATATCACAACAGTGCAAAAGCTAATAAAGTCACCTCGCTGGCAGGGTATTGATGCGATTAATCAGAGTAAAGTGGTGGAGCTGCTGAAGGACGGAGGCTGTGCTGGAGGGGACAGACGTCAGAGCCGGGACGGAGTAAACGGCCCCGGAGGAACCAGAGGAGACTGTGATGGTGACGAAGCCGAGTGGAGCGGGGTCAGTGAAGCTTTTGTATTTATATAATTTTTTATTGTAATGCATATTAAAATGTAATTTATTCCTGTGATCAAAGCTGAATTTTCAGCATCATTACTCCAGTCTTCAGTGTCACATGATCCTTCAGAAATCATACTGATATGAGGATTTGCTGCTCAGTTCTTATCAACTATTATTGATTCTCAATTATTAATAATAGTAGTTGTTGTTATTATTAATGAAAAGCTATCAAATTTAATGATAGTGTAAAGCTAATAAAGGTGCACTGTAACTTTTTTGGTTCAAAATTAACAAATTTAAATAAATCAATACATCATCAATCCTTCTTCCAAAGCGTGTCTTTGTCTTATCCTGGTTCACTATGGTAACCCTGTTATAAGTGTTTGTTTTAGACCTGTTGGGATGCTTTCCACGTGAAGTTGCATACGTCACTCGCCTGTGCGTCTTGTCATATCCGTAAATAAAGCAACGTAGTCAAGCAAAAGGCTAATCATATTAATTACGGCTATGTGTCCGACGTTGTAAAGAGCGATGCCATTGTGCAGCTTTTACAGTAACTTGTTCATTTTAATGTGTTTAAAAGACAAAAGCCACATATGGCTTCCTTTTTGCATGATAGAGCTTTAGTTGGCATCTGCAGATGGCACGGCGGATTGTGTTTACCGACAGCGGTTTCTGGAAGTATTCCTGGGCCCATTTAGTAATGTCATTGACACAATCATACCGATGAGTGATGCAGCGTTGTCTGAGGGCCTGAAGACCACGGGCATCCAATAAAGGTCTTCGGCCTTGTCCCTTACGCAGATTTCTCCAGTTTCTCTGAATCTTTTGATGATGTTATGCACTGTAGATGATGAGATTTCCAAAGCCTTTGCAATTTGACGTTGAGGAACATTGTTTTTAAAGCCTCTGCCCATCTTTACTTCTGAGAGACTCTGCCTCTCTAAGGCCACATCCACATGAATCCAGAGCTTTCCCTATCCAATCTTTTTTTTTCCTTGTCTCCAGAAATATCTGCGTACACACAAAACCACTGATACTGACTCAAAACGATGTAGTATACATGCTAGACCAGTATGTGGCGCTGTAATTCTGCCACAGAGATGCACTATAAACGGAGAAGAAGACTTGGAGCATGAGACGTGGGGTGATGACATCACCGTTTCACAGAATATACGGATTGGGTGTACACACGAAAACACAAGGATGTCGTTTTCAGATTTATCCACTCTGGGACCCGGTTTCAAAAAATAGCGGTTTCAGGCTCCCAAAAAGCCGGATCCGTGTGGACGAAACTATACAACATTTTTACGTATACAGCTAAACACGTCTCCCTGTGGATGGGGTCTAAGACATCCCTTTTATAGCTAATCATGTTACAGACCAGATTTCAGTTTACTTAATTGATTGCTAGATGTTCTCCCAGCTGAATCTTTTCAAAATGTCTTGCTTTTTCAGCCCCTGTGCCAACTATTTTGAGACCTGTAGCAAGCATCAAGTTTGAACTGAGCTCATTTAGTGGATTAAAGTGTAACATTTCTCAGTATAAACATTGATGTTATCTGTGTTCTATTGTGAATAAAATATTGGCTCATGTGATTTGAAAGTCTTTTAGTTTTCATTTTATTCAAATTTAAAAAAACATCCCACATTTCCGGAATTTGGGTTGTACAGGTGCTGGTCATATAATTAGAATATCATCAAAAAGTTGATTTATTTCACTAATTCCATTCAAAAAGTGAAACTTGTATATTATATTCATTCATTACACACAGACTGATATATTTCAAATGTTTATTTCTTTTAATTTTGATGATTATAACTGACAACTAAGGAAAATCCCAAATTCAGTATCTCAGAAAATTAGAATATTACTTAAGACCAATACAAAGAAAGGATTTTTAGAAATCTTGGCCAACTGAAAAGTATGAGCATGTACAGCACTCAATACTTAGTTGGGGCTCCTTTTGCCTGAATTACTGCAGCAATGCGGCGTGGCATGGAGTCGATCAGTCTGTGGCACTGCTCAGGTGTTATGAGAGCCCAGGTTGCTCTGATAGTGGCCTTCAGCTCTTCTGCATTGTTGGGTCTGGCATATCGCATCTTTCTCTTCACAATACCCCATAGATTTTCTATGGGGTTAAGGTCAGGCGAGTTTGCTGGCCAATTAAGAACAGGGATACCATGGTCCTTAAACCAGGTACTGGTTGCTTTGGCACTGTGTGCAGGTGCCAAGTCCTGCTGGAAAATGAAATCTGCATCTCCATAAAGTTGGTCAGCAGCAGGAAGCATGAAGTGCTCTAAAACTTCCTGGTATACGGCTGCGTTGACCTTGGACCTCAGAAAACACAGTGGACCAACACCAGCAGATGACATGGCACCCCAAACCATCACTGACTGTGGAAACTTTACACTGGACCTCAAGCAACGTGGATTGTGTGCCTCTCCTCTCTTCCTCCAGACTCTGGGACCCTGATTTCCAAAGGAAATGCAAAATTTACTTTCATCAGAGAACATAACTTTGGACCACTCAGCAGCAGTCCAGTCCTTTTTGTCTTTAGCCCAGGCGAGACGCTTCTGACGTTGTCTGTTGTTCAAGAGTGGCTTAACACAAGGAATGCGGCAGCTGAAACCCATGTCTTGCATACGTCTGTGTGTAGTGGTTCTTGAAGCACTGACTCCAGCTGCAGTCCACTCTTTGTGAATCTCCCCCACATTTTTGAATGGGTTTTGTTTCACAATCCTATCCAGGGTGCGGTTATCCCTATTGCTTGTACACTTTTTTTCTACCACATCTTTTCCTTCCCTTCGCCTCTCTATTAATGTGCTTGGACACAGAGCTCTGTGAACAGCCAGCCTCTTTTGCAATGACCTTTTGTGTCTTGCCCTCCTTGTGCAAGGTGTCAATGGTCTTTCAGCAGTCTTTCCCATGATTGTGTAGCCTACAGAACTAGACTGAGACCATTTTAAAGGCCTTTGCAGGTGTTTTGAGTTAATTAGCTGAATAGAGTGTGGCACCAGGTGTCTTCAATATTGAAACTTTTCACAATATTCTAATTTTCTGAGATACTGAATTTGGGATTTTCCTTAGTTGTCAGTTATAATCATCAAAATTAAAAGAAATAAACATTTGAAATATATCAGTCTGTGTGTAATGAATTAATATAATACACAAGTTTCACTTTTTAAATGGAATTAGTGAAATAAATCAACTTTTTGATGATATTCTAATTATATGACCAGCACCTGTATATAAAAGCTTGAAGTTGATCATATTTTTTGGGCACAGGATGGCAACGGCGCCCTGCGCAGGAGCGGCTCGTTCGGGAAGATTCGTGAAGCCTTGCGCCGCAGCAGCGAGATGCTGGTGAAGAAACTGCAGGGCAGCGGCCCACAGGAGCCACGCAACCCCGGGTGAGATTAAACCACAGCACTTCAGGGATGATCTTCTCCAGAACACCTGACAAACACAAACTGCTCTGATATGATCCTGTTTGAACTGGTGTTTTTGTTTGGTTCAAAAGGATGAAGAGGGCAAGCTCCTTAAATTTCCTCAACAAGAGCGTAGAAGAAACCTCACAGGTATGTTTTCATGCGTGCATACACTTATTTATATTGCTAGAAATTGTATATAAAGACATTTATAATGAAGCTGTTTTCCACATTGATAATCAGAAATGTTTCTTGAGCATCAATTCATCATATTAGAATGATTTCTGGAGGATCATGTGACACTGAACACTGGAGTAATGATGCTGAAAATACAGCTTTGATCACAGGAATAAATTACATTTTACAATATATTACAATAGAAAGTTGTTTTTAATTGCAATAATATTTCATGTATTTTTTTATTAAATACAGCCTTATGAGCATAAGAGACTTCTGTCAAAAATCTTACCTTCTCCAAACTTTTGAATGGTAGTGTTGATCCAAATAAGCACGCTTGAAGGTCAATTCACACCAAAGCCAATCGAAAAAAGCTAAACGATTGGCAGACAAAACCAAAAGTCACGCGTGTGCTTTAATGCAAGGGCATCTGATAATACAGATCAAATTTGCATTAATGCAGTGATATAAAGGTATAAAAAGCATTTTGATGGACACTGGCAACCCATTTTACATCTGTACTTTAGAATAGCATGTTCACAGTAAGATTAAGAAAATGTATTAAGATTTTGACTTTATGCAGTGAATATTCACTCACTCTTAAAGGTGCAGTAAGCGATTTCTGAGAAATACTGATGATATTTTAAATCAACACAAACAAACACGCCCCTCCGTTCACTGCTCCACCCCAAAATACACAAACATGCAAGAGTGGATGTCTCTTTATCATAGCAGAAGCGAAACAAAATAATGCTTTGTGAAAAACAAAGCGAAGATGGCGAACGAACGACAAGGAACAACAGAACTACTGCTGATTGGCTCACTCTCTTCTCCACTATCATGTGGACTCGCCCCCTACTGCTGATTGGCTTACTCTCTCTTCTCCACTATCATGAGTGGACACGCCCCCTACTGCTGATTGGCTTACTCTCTCTTCTCTACTATCATGTGGACTCGCCCCCTACTGCTGATTGGCTTACTCTCTCTTCTCCACTATCATGTGGACTCGCCCCCTACTGCTGATTGGCTTACTCTCTCTTCTCCACTATCATGAGTGGACACGCCCCCTACTGCTGATTGGCTTACTCTCTCTTCTCCACTATCATGTGGACTCGCCCCCTACTGCTGATTGGCTTACTCTCTCTTCTCTACTATCATGTGGACTCGCCCCCTACTGCTGATTGGCTTACTCTCTCTTCTCCACTATCATGAGTGGACACGCCCCCTACTGCTGATTGGCTTACTCTCTCTTCTCCACTATCATGTGGACTCGCCCCCTACTACTGATTGGCTTACTCTCTCTTCTCTACTATCATGTGGACTCGCCCCCTACTGCTGATTGGCTTACTCTCTCTTCTCCACTATCATGAGTGGACACGCCCCCTACTGCTGATTGGCTTACTCTCTCTTCTCCACTATCATGTGGACTCGCCCCCTACTGCTGATTGGCTTACTCTCTCTTCTCCACGATCATGTGGACTCGCCCCCTACTGCTGATTGGCTTACTCTCTCTTCTCTACTATCATGTGGACTCGCCCCCTACTGCTGATTGGCTTACTCTCTCTTCTCCACTATCATGAGTGGACACGCCCCCTACTGCTGATTGGCTTACTCTCTCTTCTCCACTATCATGAGTGGACACGCCCCCTACTGCTGATTGGCTTACTCTCTCTTCTCCACTATCATGAGTGGATACGCCCCCTACTGATGATTGGCTTACTCTCTCTTCTCCATTATCATGAGTGGACACGCCCCCTACTGCTGATTGGCTTGGTGTTGTGCTGCTTGGTCCGATCCACTTTCAAAAACATTTTTTCAGAAATCGCTTTACTACCCCTTTAAAGTGTTTAAAATGTATGGGTTTTACCATTGTATTATGTTACATGATACCAATTGTGTGTGTCTCTTCAGGAATCTAACAGCGGCCTGTCAGAATCCAGGGGACTGAGCGCTAGTAATGTGGACCTGACCAGACGCAGCTCTCTGATCAGTTAGAAATCTGCGTCTAGATGTGGAAAAGGCCAAACAGAGAGGCTGTTTGCTACCTACTTGAATCGAAAAATGTCATTAAATGATCTTTACTCAAAACGTTTTCCTAAGAAAAAGGTCTTAAAAGCAAAAATATGTCTTTTAGTTTCACATCGCTTGCATAATCCGGGTTACGTCCATCTGCTTTGCCATTAGCCACACTCAACGAACGCAATGTAGCACGCTATCACCTACTAGACCACAGCAGACGATCTGCTCTAGAGACATTCAGTGGTAAAATTCTGTCATAGCATGGCATCAAAATTGCGTAGTTTAGCATACAACGATAAAGTAATACTGTCTGTACAAAGCATATATTTTCGCTGGGATTGCCGATATGGGTTTGCCATTTAGAAAACAGAAAAATCATACACGCTAACTCCTTTCACAAAACGACCTCACCAAGTTGAAATGGTGCGAAAACTATATTGCACTTATTAAAAATATGAACGTAGAGGTCAGAGACGGATGAGCACTGACTGGTACGACCTCACTTTTGCCTTCTGAGTTTTATGTATATAATGATTTAAATTATTTAAGGATTTGTTTTGTTTTGCAAAATTAGTGCACAAGGATTTCGTTTACACTGTAGGTGGATATTTGTCCTGGAGCGACTGGAAAACGTGTTGAACGGTACAGTGAAGGCTTTATAATCTGAAGGCTGATTTGAGGTAGAGCTCTTATTTATTAGGGGTTTGGGGCAAATCTAGAATCATAATTCAAACGCTCATTTGTTTTATCTGAAGAACCCCATCCCTCTGTCCTAGATCTGATGAGGTGGTGGAAAAGGCCAAACGGATATAACTGGAATTTTCCATCAGCTTATAATGTGACGTGTTTTTCATTTTACATGATCGTCTAGCCACCAGAACAACATATGAATCATAGCTGTATCTAAAACAGACAATTCCACCTGTTTTTGTTTTATCTTTTCCATTTCATGTTGAATAATTATTAAATATCCTTACAGGAACAACAAATGTCTTTGTGTATGTAAACGTTTGAGCCTTTATGTGACTCTGTTACCCTTTTTATCATTGATTTAAGATGTGCAGGATGTGTGTGTTTGATATTGGGTTTATTTGAGTGATTTTTCTTCTGTGTTCATCAGAGCGATGATGATGATCAGTTTCATCTCTGAATGCACAGACGACACTAGCTTTTGGATCCAGCCATACAAGCGGGTGAATCTCATGAAAGTCATGTCTGACTCATATTTCACCTAAAATCATATGCAATTATATTTTGCATAAAGAAAATAGGACGACTATCTTTGCATTGTCACATAATTGTCATCACAATTAAGCACCCCCCCCCCCCCCCCCCGAATTCTTCTTACTGTAATGATTTACTGCCATAAATCAGCATAAATTAAAGGCAGTACAACAAATACTGCCATAATTAATAAATAATTCATTGAAATATAGCAGTTTTCACATTGTGCAGTAATTTTGTATGTTGCTGTAAAAAGAATTTAAATGAAATGTGAGATTAAATGTGCTCAATTCTCCTTAATGTCACAATGCTAAACATCGTAATGGTCTTTAATTTAAAAAAAAAATCTTAATTCTATAATTCTCAAATGTCATAAATTTTTCTTTTCTTATAGTTTTTGGGTGAAATATAGCACAGGCATGCTTTGCTTAGTTTTGTGAGATTTACTCGAACAGAATGTATTGCAAAATGTTACCAATGGGTTCATTTTAATAATTGCGTTTTGTTAAGATGAACAAAAACAGGGGTTCTAGAAAGAGCTTGAGTGAAGAGAGAAAATAAAGTGATGAAAAGATATCAGGAGAAATGAATGTTGGCATGAGGGAATTGGAGCTAAAGATACGAATGTCACTATTGATTGTAAAATACAAATTTGACTCACAACTACAAAAACACACACTTGTTTATTCTCACACAGACACACAAGTGTGTAGTTTCCGTGTTTACACATATGAATGTGAACCCACCGTTGGCTGTCCTGTTTGTCATGATTACTGATGATTTGTGATGCCTTCCTCTCACCACATGTAATGTACGCCTCACTGGTTAGATTGTGCTGCAGTTACACAAGTTGCCCTGCACTGATCTCTGAACAGCGCCCCCTGTCTTGATCAGAAATCGTAGCGTTGTAGAAGAAACCCTTTGTACCCAGATAAGCTGTGAAGGGAAACGTCTACCAGCTCTGTAGAATGTAGCCGCACCGCCCAATGTCCTTCCTCAGAGATGCGTTTCACTTGTGAAGGGGCCAACCTCATGTATGTTTTAATAAAAGGTTCGGAATAAACTGCTTTTCAAACCAAATGAATGTTCGTGTGTCTTCTTAAATATGCTAGCTTGACAGTTAAAGATATTTTGAAGAATATTGGTAACCAGACAGTTGATGGGCCCCATTGACTTCTATAGGGGAATAAAATACTATGGAAGTCAGAAGTGTTGTGTAAATGAACACAGAATATTGACTTTGGGTGAACTAACCCTTTAAAGCATATCTGGCTGTCTGTCCAAATATATATAACACTAAATATTGTGTGTACATAGTGATCTATCAAAAATACACTGATCAGGCATAACATTATGACCAGGTGAAGTGAATAACACTGATTATCTCTTCATCACTTCTCCTGTTAGTGGGTGGGATATATTAGGCAGCAAGTGAACATTTTGTCCTCAAAGTTGATGTGTTAGAAGCAGGAAAAATGGGCAAACATAAGGATTTGAGTGAGTTAGACAAGGGCCAAATTGTGATGGCTAGACGACTGGGTCAGAGCATCTCCAAAACTGCAGCTCTTGTGGGGTGTTCCCGGTCTGCAGTGGTCAGTATCTATCAAAAGTGCTCCAAGAAAGGAACAGTGGAGAACCGACGACAGGGTCATGGGCGGCCAAGGCTCATTGATGCACATGGGGAGCAAAGGCTGGTCCTTGTGGTCCAATCAAACAGACGAGCTACTGTAGCTCAAATTGCTCAAGAAGTTAATGCTGGTTCTGATAGAAAGGTGTCAGAATACACAGTGCATCGCAGTTTGTTGTGTATGGGACTGCATAGGCGCAGGCCAGTCAGAATGCCCATGCTGACCCCTGTCCACCGCCGAAAGCGGCAACAGTGGCATGTGAGCATCAGAACTGGACCACGGAGCAATGGAAGTAGGTGGCCTGGTCTGATGAATCACGTTTTCTTTTACATCATGTGGATGGCCGGGTGCGTGGCTTACCTGGGGAACACATGGCACCAGGATGCACTATGGGAAGAAGGCAAGCCGGCGGAGGCAGTGTGATGCTTTGGGCAATGTTCTGCTGGGAAACCTTGGGTCCTGCCATCCATGTGGATGTTACTTTGACACGTACCACCTACCTAAGCATTGTTGCAGACCATGTACATCCTTTCATGGAAATGGTATTCCCTGGTGGCTGTGGCTCTTTCAGCAGGATAATGCGCCCTGCCACAAAGCAAAAATGGTTTGAGGAGCACAACGAGTTTGAGGTGTTGACTTGGCCTCCAAATTCCCCAGATCTCAATCCAATCGAGCATCTGTGGGATGTGCTGAACAAACAAGTCCGATCCATGGAGGCCCCACCTCGCAACTTACAGGACTTAAAGAATGTGCTGCTAACATCTTGGTGCCAGATACCACAGCACACCTTCAGGGGTCTAGTGGAGTCCATGCCTCGATGGGCCAGGGCTGTTTTGGCAGCAAATGGGGGACCAACACAATATTAGGAAGGTGGTCATAATGTTATGCCTGATGTATATAACCGTATATATTGTGTATGTTGTGTATTGTCTGTGTCCATTTATCCATCTATCTATCTATAACACCTTAGCAACCACAGGGGTAAATATTTTAGAAGAGTAAATTTAGGTTATGTTTACACAACTACGATGTAATAAAAACTGAAAAGTTTTTCCTGTGCAGACAACATTGTCAAAACGTTCCCCATTCACACGGATCTGCGAAAACATCAAAAACGCTGTTTTCTGCTGCCAGGCCAGTAGATGGCGATGTCACTTTGTAAAGAAACACTACAAGCCTATAGATAAACTGAACACGTGATGCGTTTTTGTAGTTTACACAGAGACAATAACAGTATTGTTTTCAAAAGTTTGCATTTCCGGCCCCAAAACGCTGTTGTCATGTAAATGAACGGCCATAACACATAAAAAGTGTTCAGTTTTTTATTTGAAAATGGTGTCGTGTAAACGGACCCTTCGTTACATTCACTATTGGAGCAGCACCTGGCTCGTTTGGTTCGTTAAGGCATACGTGAACACGGCAGTTGCACTCAGATCCGCGACAAAACAATCGCTCCGAGATCGCCTGAATGAGGTGGTCCCGGCCCGATTGAAAACGATCTCTGGAGAAAGCAGTCCGACCCAATGAACATAATTCATAACGGCAAATTTATTATATAAAAAACAGCAGTAAGCAGTAATGCGAGTAAGCACATTCGTTTTCGCAGTTAAAAACCAAAGGGCGCCTCTTCATCTTAAAATGTTGAATTGCTCTTTTCCGTGCACTGCAAGAATGCGGTCCGAAGCCTTGCTTCCCACTCTAACTGCATTATATAGGCTATATAATAATGCAGGAAAGACGGCTACATTCGTGTAGTGTTTGCATGTGTGTCTGTCAACACTTATAGATAAGCCCCAATAGCGAACTTGTCAATCATCTTGATGGATGACGCAGAGGAAACTATGACCAATAAGAGGACAGTTTTACTCACATGTGACTTGCATAAACACATTTTGGTACGCTTTGAAATGTTGCCTTGAGAACCAAGAGGAAAATGCAACATTGTAACAAATTAAGTCCCTGTTTCGGAACAAAGCAAACAATCGACAGGTCTGAAAATGCCCTAAGGGTCCATTTACATGAAACATTTCCATTTCCATTTTCAACTAAAAACTGAAAAAATGGTATGCGCTTTGGCCGTTCATTTACACGACAACTGCGTTTTGAGTGCCTGAAAACACAAACTTTTGAAAACGGGAAGTTTTTGAAGACGATACTGTTATCCTCTTCCATGTAAACTATAAAAACATGAATCTGTGAAAACAGTGAGGTCATGCGCATCGCTTGAGGTCAAGTTTGAGAGTAATAATGTTGTTCTGCAGCTCAGAGCGATAGATCACCGGACTTTGATAGTCAACAACTGGGGCAATTGTTTGTTTTAAAGGGTTTGTTTTAACATTGGATCTCTGTGCAGCACACAACACACAGTTCAGTGATTTAATGCACATTTGCACAGCATTAAACTGAAATGAGTCCCTTTGTACAGCGATATTAATCCCTGCACTGCCACAATTGCTCTCAATTTCCAACCGCTTTAAAGTTTATCAGATAACGTTTGATGCGCTATGTTTGGTGGGCAGCTCTGCAGACCCACTCATGTCACATGCAGAAATGCTGAAGTTTGAGTGTCAACTTCCTGTCTCTGCTGCCTGTCTTTTGACTGCCGAAGCACTCGCATGAGGAAACCAGAGCAGTGACAGCAGCTTCTGAAACAGGTCGGTGAAATGTGCTAGTTTGAATTCACCAACGTAAAGAAAATGGCTGCCAACACAACCCTACGCCCAAAGAGCGTTGACATCAGCAGCCATGTCTCTGGTAAGTTCCTCTTTTGGAGCATGACTATATTAAGGTTTAATCTTAATGTTAGCAAAGGCAGGTCAATTCAGTTGATGCCTTAAGCTTGAAGGAGCCTTTTCTTTGTGGCCCTTTTCTTCCTAAGATCTTAAGGACTTTCTGATGATTATATTTTTTAACCATTAGTTATACACTATAAAACAGTTTTGCAATTACAAGGCAGTTCAAAGAACAGGAAGACTGGGTGCAGGTAAGTCTGAACCGGTGAACGTCTGAAGGAACCGAGTTTGATCTGAGGATGACCTCTTCTCTTTCTCTCAGGTTCTTTCTCTCGGTTGTCCATGGGGCACGAATACACCGTGACGGGGCACGAATACACCGTGACGGGGCCCATGCGCATCCACTTTCAGATCGGGCTCCTCAAAGAGGAAGTACAGATCCCTGAGGGACGCCTCGGCTTCCAGCAGGCCAAGCATCTCGCAGCAGAAATCATTGAAAGAAAGGTACTGTGCAACCTCAACATTTAATGTTTTGATCGAGCATGTGATGTTAACTTTACTCAGAAATAGTAGGCTAAATTAAAATTGTCATTATTTACTCCAAATCTGTATGACTGTACAACAAATGAGCGAATGGGGCAGTCAAGCACAAAAAGCATTATAAAAGGAGCTTGTGCATTTATAATACAAGACTTAAGGCCCGTTCACATCGAGAACGATAACTATATTAGCATTCAGAAAATATTGTTCCGCTTATTCTAAGCACGTGATTGTCTGTCACTTTAAATGCTCAAGCTCGTTACAGCAGGATGGATTCTGATTGGCTGTCAATGTTTTTATTGCTTATCCGCTGGATAAAATCGTTCTGAAAGTGATTCCAATGATATCGTTTCTCTGTGCTGTTATCGTTATTGCTGTGGTGTGGACTCTACTATTCTTTAATATTGAGAACGATTTTTAGAACTATATCTTTATCGTTATCTTTATCGTCCTTGGTGTGAACGGGCCTTTACAATAGCTTTAGGTCTTTTCGGACTGCACTTAACCCCGCGGTAAAGTGACGTTTCACACTTGTAATTTAGCAGCGGGGTTAGCATTTTTCAGTGTTAACGTGCTAAACGGATGTCTTTAAAGTCTGAGTGAACTGGAATATGCGACTGACTTGACTTCGGTATTGTGATGTATTTTCCGAGTGAAATGGAACCTTGCATGAGAAAAATAGAGGGCGTGGCTTGTTTTTTCCCTCTGGGAATTTATTAGATCTGGAAAAGTAGCCGTTCTATTCAGCTTGTCAAAGCAGCAGACTGCCGCTGTGTCCGAAATCGCATACTGTCTAAGTAGGTACTCCATTTTAATTTTAATTTACTTAACGACCGTTAAAAACATTCACTCTATACAGTATGAACATGGGTAGTATGCATGAAATCTGGATGTACTATATCTGCCATGTTGTTACTGTCATGTGACCTACCAGCGTCAGTTGCGTCCCTTCACCTCCATTCATAAATCCTCTCCCGTGGCCTCATGGGATAGTAAAGTGTCTATCGAATGCACACTTTAGAATCTCGCCGGAAGAAGTAGGTCATCCAGGGACTTTTCGGCCACTGTTTTTCGAAGACTTTGTATTCGCACATACTACTAATTTGGTGTACTGTTTTTCGCATACTATATTGTAGGGAAGTATTCGATTTCGGATGCAGTTTACCAGTTGGAGGGAATGTTTTACCCAAGCCTTCAAACTGAGGTCATCTGAGAAGAAAGGCCATTCCAGAGGGGAAGTACATTTTCAGATTTTGATTAAAGATTAGGAAGATTAACGTGCATTAATTAATTGTGTACCACAAGACTAGTGTGCACTAACAAAATAAATAGGGAAAATATTTAATTTCATGCTGACTTTAACCGTTGCGCTCAAGTCTTTTCCAGCATCTCACGCATGACAAAGCATTCTAAAAGTGCGGCACTGAATTATCCAAGTTATCGGCACTCAAGTGTTTGCGTTGGCAAACAGTGGAAAAGTAGAGCAGTGAACGGAAAAATGCATTTTGTGTGAACGGCCACTTATGGTCCGTTTAAGTCATGTCAGAAAGACTGTATTTACGATGAACGCCAACACAATGCCGTAAATACAAGTGGGAACCTTGGGATTTTCTTTAAGCCCCGATACGAGTTGGGGGCGAGTCAGTGAGCAACATGGCAGAATACCACAATACTTAGCTTTTCTATTTACACCGAAGTAAGCTAATTGCCTGCACAAAATATGATAGCATTATAATATACAATAAAGTTTACAGTGGCTTCATAAACTAATTAAAAACATTAAAAGGCAAAACATTTTTCAATAAGTAGAGTTGTTTTTGTGTAATTGATGCTGCCTTCACGTGCTATCGGAATTACCGTACTAAATTCCTGGTTAAAAAATTGGGCATGATGGAATGAGCTCCTAATCACAACTTCAGAAGTGGGAAGTAGGACATTTCCGATAGCAAGTGAAGGCGGCATAAGAGAAGGTACTCCGCCATCTTGCACCGACGAAAAAGACTTACGCATATGACGCCGTAAACACGACTTCCCAACTCGTAAATACGAACTTCACAGGAAGACTTGAACGCACCATTAGTTACAGCTGCTGAGCAACCGACATACAATCACGTGCCTCATATTCAAATGTTGTGGACAGTCACGGATATCGTTGTATTTAAACATTAGTTTCAGCTTTTGAGGGGAAAAATGTCGAATTGTGAGAGAGCGCGACAATTGGAGTGAAGAAGAGATAGTTTCATTCTTACCTTTATAGTCTGAAAAGTCGTTCCCTACTGCAATATATGATGTGAGGATGCGCAATGATACAACCTTTGTAAACAAGTCACGTGCTGTTCGTCCAATCAGTGACATTGCCACCGCAAATAAGAACTCTCAACCCAGGGTAACGTCATGAATACTTGATGAGAGAATTTTCACTTTTAGAACTATTCCCTTACATTATTGTGCATTCATGCAGTGTCAGTCAAACACCCACACTAATAAACACACATTACTGACAATGACTTCAGTCAAGGCTGCTTCCCTTGTCAAAAGACCAAGCGCACTCATGCAATCCATATAAACTGTATTGTGTCTCTCTCCAACAACAAAAGTACCTTTTCATATCCTTTCAGCTTTAAAGAGGAACGTTAGCACGACTTGACCTGCAGATTGCCTTTAGTATCTTCAAAACATTTCCATTTTGAACAATGATTTGTTCATGACAGATTCCTGCAGTCTTGGTTTGCCTTCGACAGGCTGTGAAGTGAATGAACTATCATAATTCAATAATCCGCAGATGTTATATATTGTCTATATTGTGTTTTTGAGAATCTTACCATTTTCAGAGACACATTTTGTCAGGCTGTTCGGGGTGGTTTTAGGCTGTTGGTATAGGTCCGTAGTAATATATGGTAGGCTAATTACTTTGGCTATAAAAAGAATTTGAAGAATTTGAGCCTGTTTGTTCTACAAAGATTCATGAAAGAAGGGGAAGTTAAAGGGAGTGTGTGTGTGAAGACACCACAGAAATAGGTTTTACTCAAACGTTCACACAAATACACAGCCCTCCTTCAGCATCTCTCCCCCTCTGGCCGCCTCTCTGTTTGTCCGCTGTGGTTCACAGCCTCTGCCTGTAACTTTCCAACCACAGACTCTTCCCCTAACACACACACACATGCATGCTCGTGCACACACACATGCACAGACACCTATTTCTCTGCTTGATCTTCTTATGGTGCAGTTTCCACTGAAGTGGGACAGGATCATCACACACACACTAACATTTCTTATGGAATGACCTCCCATACACACACACACACACACACACACGAACACCGCTGTCATATAAAGTCATTCACACACAACATGCTCATATAGCCTACACATGTGTTCGGACTGCATTGCTAGCTTAATAAGTAATAGCTAATTCAAGTAATAGCTTTTAATATCGCTGTCTCAGCCATTAAGCCACGAAAGCGTTTTTCATTTTAAACTCAGCATGAAATGAAAGTTGCAACAGTCTTTTCTTCACTATTGTGATGTACACTCACCTAAAGGATTATTAGGAACACCTGTTCAATTTCTCATTAATGCAGTTATCTAATCAACCAATCACATGGCAGTTGCTTCAATGCATTTAGGGGTGTGGTCCTGGTCAAGACAATCTCCTGAATTCCAAACTGAATGTCAGAATGGGAAAGAAAGGTGATTTAAGCAATTTTGAGCGTGGCATGGTTGTTGGTGCCAGACGGGCCGGTCTGAGTATTTCACAATCTGCTCAGTTACTGGGATTTTCACGCACAACCTTTTCTAGAGTTTACAAAGAATGGTGTGAAAAGGGAAAAACATCCAGTATGCGGCAGTCCTGTGGGCGAAAATGCCTTGTTGATGCTAGAGGTCAGAGAAGAATGGGCCGACTGATTCAAGCTGATAGAAGAGCAACTTTGACTGAAATAACCACTCGTTACAACCGAGGTATGCAGCAAAGCATTTGTGAAGCCACAACACGCACAACCTTGAGGCGGATGGGCTACAACAGCAGAAGACCCCACCGGGTACCACTCATCTCCACTACAAATAGGAAAAAGAGGCTACAATTTGCACAAGCTTACCAAAATTGGACAGTTGAAGACTGGAAAAATGTTGCCTGGTCTGATGAGTCTCGATTTCTGTTGAGACATTCAGATGGTAGAGTCAGAATTTGGCGTAAACAGAATGAGAACATGGATCCATCATGCCTTGTTACCACTGTGCAGGCTGGTGGTGGTGGTGTAATGGTGTGGGGGATGTTTTCTTGGCACACTTTAGGCCCCTTAGTGCCAATTGGGCATCGTTTAAATGCCACGGCCTACCTGAGCATTGTTTCTGACCATGTCCATCCCTTTATGACCACCATGTACCCATCCTCTGATGGCTACTTCCAGCAGGATAATGCACCATGTCACAAAGCTCGAATCATATCAAATTGGTTTCTTGAACATGACAATGAGTTCACTGAACTAAAATGGCCCCCACAGTCACCAGATCTCAACCCAATAGAGCATCTTTGGGATGTGGTGGAACGGGAGCTTCGTGCCCTGGATGTGCATCCCACAAATCTCCATCAACTGCAAGATGCTATCCTATCAATATGGGCCAACATTTCTAAAGAATGCTTTCAGCACCTTGTTGAATCAATGCCACGTAGAATTAAGGCAGTTCTGAAGGCGAAAGGGGGTCAAACACAGTATTAGTATGGTGTTCCTAATAATCCTTTAGGTGAGTGTATATCCGAGTGAAACGGCTTCTCGAACAAGAACAAATGTAGGGCGGTGCTTGATTTTGTAGATGGGAATTGATTGGATGGTTGTGGTTTGCTATTGGTGGATCTCATGTGAGTGACAGGTTGCCCCGCCCTTGTCATCAAAGAAGAGATGAGCTGCTGCGAGAGGATTTTGATTAACTCTTTCCCGCCATCGATGGAATTTACCGGCAAACTGTGTTTTCACTGTTGTACGCTATTGTGCATCTTCTGAAAGAGTACAGAATCTTTTGATCAAAACGTAGATGAAGAAGAAGCAGACACAAGCGATAGAAGCATTGCTGACTCACATGTAAAATAACTCGATCATCAAACATTAAACAGCCTATAAATGTTACCGAATGAAATGTCAACCCAGGACGAGCTATAGGACTGTGAAGCTTTGGGGTGTTGATGGACTCCATCTACTCCATGTTTTGACCATCGTTCTGAATCCAATCCAGATGTAGTCTTGGTCAAAAACGCAATTTTGTCAGCTTTTGTTTAAAATGTTTCTTTTTTTAATGAAACATACCCACATTCAGGTGTTGATAAAAAAAAAAGAATGCATGAAGCTAGAATAAATATATACAGTGCATCCGGAAAGTATTCACAGCGCTTCACTTTTTCCACATTTTGTTATATTACAGCCTTATTCCAAAATGGATTCAATTCATTATTTTTCTCAAAATTCTACAAACAATACTCCATAAATGACAACGTGAAAGAAGTTTGTTTGAAATCTTTGCAAATTAATTAAAATTTTTAAAAAACATCACATGTACATAAGTATTCACAGCCTTTGCCATGACACTCAAAATTGAGCTCAGGTGCATCCTGTTTCCACTGATCATCCTTGAGATGTTTCTACAACTTGATTGGAGTCCACATATGGTAAATCAGTTGATTGGACATGATTTGGAAAGGCACACACCTGTCTATATAAGGTCCCACAGTTAACAGGCTTGAACCCGATTGAACATCTCTGGAGAGACGCTCCCCATCCAGCCTGATGGAGCTTGAGAGGCCCTGCAAAGAAGAATGGGAGAAACTGCCCAAAAATAGGTGTGCCAAGCTTGTAGCATCACACTCAAAAAGTATGTTTTCTGCATGTTTTCACCTAGCAAATATACCACAAAATCCCTTTGGGGGATCCCAGCATGCATTGCGGAATGAAGCTTTTGGTTTGTCACCATTGTTGAGATTCATGTGCTGATTATTGATGTGTGTGTGTGTCTGTTTGATACCGTAGACTGTAAGATCCTGTACCCACTGTGTATTTAAAAACAAATTTTAAGCTAATTGCAACATGCTAATCTCATGCTGAAGAACCACAATAATAAAAACCTTTTTTAAGTAATCTTGCTCCTGCTGAGCTTAACAAAACTACATGATGATAACATTATCATCTGATCATATTTTTCTCATGGTTATTCCTGCTGCTTCAAATGTGCAAAATAAACACAGTTACAGCAAACAGAGAAAAACTGATGTTTAGGCGGGGTTATTAAATTTGATATCAATGCACCAGTTCATATATATATATATATATATATATATATATATATATATGTCCACGTCCAGAGCCAAGCGATGTCTCATGCCCATGTATAGAGCCAAGCCATGCTCATGTCCACGTCCAGAGCCAAGCGATGTCTCATGCCCATTTCTAGAGCCAAGCCATGCTCATGTCCATGTCCACGTCCAAAGCCAGGCCATGCCTCCTGACCAGCGTCCAGAGATGGCTTCAGCCACTGACCAGCGTCCAGAGATGGTTCCAGCCACTGACCAGCGTCCAGAGATGGCTCCTGCCAGTGACCAGCGTCCAGAGATGACTCCTGCCAGTGACCAGCGTCCAGAGATGACTCCTGCCAGTGACCAGCGTCCAGAGATGGCTCCTGCAACTGACCAGCATCCAGAGATGACTCCTGCCAGTGACCAGCGTCCAGAGATGACTCCTGCCAGTGACCAGCGTCCAGAGATGGCTCCTGCAACTGACCAGCATCCAGAGATGACTCCTGCCAGTGACCAGCGTCCAGAGATGACTCCTGCCAGTGACCAGCGTCCAGAGATGACTCCTGCCAGTGACCAGCGTCCAGAGATGGCTCCTGCCAGTGACCAGCGTCCAGAGATGACTCCTGCCAGTGACCAGCGTCCAGAGATGACTCCTGCCAGTGACCAGTGTCCAGAGATGACTCCTGCCAGTGACCAGCGTCCAGAGATGACTCCTGCCAGTGACCAGCGTCCAGAGATGGCTCCTGCCAGTGACCAGCGTCCAGAGATGACTCCTGCCAGTGACCAGCGTCCAGAGATGGCTCCTGCCAGTGACCAGCGTCCAGAGATGACTCCTGCCAGTGACCAGTGTCCAGAGATGGCTCCTGCCAGTGACCAGCGTCCAGAGATGACTCCTGCCAGTGACCAGCGTCCAGAGATGGCTCCTGCAACTGACCAGCGTCCAGAGATGACTCCAGATCATGACCCTATAGCTCCGCCCAAGAAAATTTTGGGAGGGGGCAGAGGGTACTCATGAACTGCCTGTACCGCCATGGCCCCCTGAACTTCCTGAGCCTCCATGGCTTGAATTTGCATGGTGGTAACTCACAGTTTGTTTTTTTACCACTTCGTTATTTTGGCTTGGAATTTCGTTTGTTGGAAATATTAACTGAATTTAGAAATGCTTTTGAAATTTTAAATCTTTGCGTTTAATAAACAAAATACATTTTTGACAGCGTTTGGAGGGGAGTGCATGCAAAATAATCTTCCCTGAATCCACGGCCTAATACGAAAGGTCGACACATATGATCATACAAATAGCCTAAGTGTATATTTTTCATTCTTGTTTTGCATTGAATATCGTTACATTTAAAGGATTTGTTGTGGAAATAGCCTAAAATACGTGTTGATAATGTTTGTAATTCAAGTAATTAACTCTAAAATTTGAATTATTTTATTTAAAATTGGCGATTTCAAGCTTTCTTTAGACGTTTCATGTTTGTGTGATAAGTATATTCGCCAAGTTTCAGTTCATCTTTGAGACGCGTTTCAGAAAGATTCTCGCAGAGCTGAAAGCACACCGTTTTTATTTATTTTACAAAAGCACAACGTTTTGTTGTTATTGTAAGTATACACAAATAAAAGTAGACAATTTATAGTTTATAATTTGTCTTGCACTTATCTGTAAATGACTGAGTATTGTGAGTTGTTTCCGTTGTCATGAGGAAAAAACGCGTCATCAGAACGCGCCGGCGCCTTTGTCGGCCAGAGGGTTAAAGAAATGTAGCCTATTTAGTTTCATAGTTAGGCTATGTTTAAATATTAGCCTTTATGAAAAGTGAGCAGCACGAGTAAGAAAGGCTACATCATGCCACAAATTAACCATGGTTTTGCTACTCTAACCATATAGTTTAACCATGCGTTTGTGGTAAAACTGTGGTTATATAAATGGTAATCAATTAAACAAAAAACCATGGTTACTACACTTTTACTATAATAAAACCATGGTTGTTTTTCGTAAGGGTATGAACTAACAGCTGTGGACAGTGAATGACTTCTGAGGTAAATGCTACATGACATTGTTTACAAGATGTTTTGTTGACGTCTTTCCACCGCTGAAACACTGACTGAGCGATTACATGACATATGACACGTTTGAGTAAGTTGTAATGTATCCTCAACATAACTTCAGATGTTGATTCATGTTTAATCTTTCACTAGGAAGAGATGATCACGTTCACTCGCGCGTCTATACATGACGGACTCTATCTATCTATCTATCTATCTATGACTTTTTGTATTTTCTTTTGTTATAATTGTGTTTCTGTTTATTTATATATTTATGTATTATACTGTATATTTAATATTTATTATAATTTTGTTGCATTGTTATTTAACTGCATTTTTATTGTGTTTTTATTATTTTATTGTACTTACAAATTATGTAAGTAGCTCCAATAAATAATGTTGTTGTCAGTGTATTGTGGAAGTGTGCAGCACTTCAGTAAATATATGTTAAGTGTGTGTGTGTGTGTGTATGTGTGTTTTCTAAGGCTCTGGAGTGCAGTGTCAATGGACTGGAGGAGAAGCTGCTGTTATTCAGACACGAGCCGAACACTGAGCAGATCTTACACAGACTCACTGAAAAACATGACATACGTGACGGAGATCTCGTGGAGGTGGTGCTCGCTGGTCAGTCAACACACACACACTCACACAGACACACACACATGCACACACACTCCATACAGATGATGTTGACAGTTGTCAATCACTTTGATCCTTCTAGGCATGGCTTCAGTGACCAAGACAAAGTACCGCCCACATTCCTTAGTCGTCCAATCGTATCGCACACCTACGTTTTGTCACTACTGTGGTGAGATGTTATGGGGCCTCATCCGACAGGGCCTGAAATGTGAAGGTACAACTTTGCCACACACACACATATATATATATATATATATATATATATATATATATATATACTTTATATACACTGTGAAAAAAGTCGCTGTTTGTATTTAAATTGGCAAATGCTTAAGAATCTTTGATGGGATCATTATTGCAGTGATTATTGTGTTTCTAGCATGTTATATGTTTGGCAACAGTTCTTCCAACCCTAATTGATGGATTTGTGTAGCTTTTCATTTCATTCTTTTCTTTAAACTGCATTGCATTGTCAATACAAGATCTTGACCAAAAATGTATGCACCTCTCGATGGAAATAAATGTTGTGATGTTATAGATCTTGTATTGACAATGCAAGAGTCCAGCACTCTGTCAAGTCTCTTCCAGCACATCCCAAAGACTAATGGACTCAGAGGTGCCAATTCATATGTGAAAATGATTCTCTCTCCCAACCATTCTTTCACAGTTTGAGCTAATGATTCTTGACATTGTCATCCTGGAAAATGGCAATGATGTGTCTTCCTACATGGTTGTTTAAGAAATGAAAAGCTACACACTCCATCAGTTAGGGTTAGAAGAACTGTTGCCAAACATATAACATGCTAGAAACATAACAATCACTGCAATAATGATGAATGATGAAAACTAAATGAAGTCTTATACAGAATATTTACATACTATATTGCTTAATTGCTTATTTGTTTGTTTATTACTTATACATATATATGTTATTTCTTATTTTATATTTATAATATAAATTACATTATTTATAAATATTTAATTAGGATTTTTGTTTAATGTTTTATTATATTGCTTATTTATGTGTTGGGTAGGCTGTGGTCTAGACTTCCACAAGCGCTGTGCGTTCAAGTTGCCCAACGACTGCTCTCGCGTGTTTCGCCGATGTGGCCCGAGTCTGTCTCTGTTTCCTCCGGGACGGCCGCGAGCCCCGTCGCTCTCCAATCACACGGGGGGAAGCCTGGAGGAGGTGAACGTCCAAACCAAACACTCATGTTTCTGTGAGCTGTTTGAAATGCCCCCTGAACATTTTTTTTTGTTTTTTCTGTCCACCAGATCAGCATGACGAAACCGTCGCGCTCTCGGCCGCAGTCCTGGGTCGATGTGCCGGTGTGTGTGGGGGTTTCTGAGGGGAAGGAGAGACGGCCGCGTGTTCCTCACACCTTCCACATTCACACCTACACCAAACCCACCGTCTGCCAGTACTGCTTCCGGCTGCTCAAGGGCCTCTTCAGACAGGGGATGCAGTGCTCTGGTGAGAGGGGTCAAAGGTCACAGATTTATGCTGTGCCCCAATTCAACTACTTATATATATATATATATATATATATATATCCTATGCGCCAGAGAAACAAGCGCAAAGCCATCTTTAGCATTTTGTGTTTGAACTTCTGTTTTTGCGGTAGCTCTGGATATTTCTATGGCATCGCTGTTGAAGAGTAATTAGCTGGTGAAGTGGATTTACTTATAGTAGAGTTAACGACTCTTATCATGAGCAATGTTTGAAGCGGATGTCATAACATGTCAGTAGAACAGGAAGATTTTAAAATGAGCGTTTCATTCATAAATCTGTAAGATGTTACCTTCATGCTGTGGAAATACAAACCGGGGGACAGAATGCAGTGCTGCAAAGGGGCGGGGCTACACAAGGTCTATCCTACACCCTAAAGCATGTGCTGTTTTTTGAAGAAAAAGTACATACTTTTGAGTGTGTAGCAGAGTAGGCAAGCTTTACGTGCATCCTGTCACCGTTTAAACTGCCCTGTCAATCATCCTGTTCATCACGGTTAAAATCCGCCAAATTCAACTTAATATAATTTCTACCGTATTGCAGAAAAATCTGCCGGTCGTAGGTCTTTCATGCGGAGACTCTCCTCATGGGTTTGCATAACGTTGCAGATGAAATATAATGTGGATAACATTGAATAATATATTTTTTTCATCAGGTTAGATACTGATTATTCCCTTTAAGTCCCTTTAAGACAAATCCTTTCACTCGGCGGCCATCTTTGAAACGCCTCTCGGGCATGCAAGTGCAGCTCCTATCTCTCTGAATGGGGAAACATCAAATTCTCCAAAACTTTTCGCCAGGCTCACGATTAAATTTCATATTTGAAATCACCAATGAAATCTGACAACAACTGTCTCATAAATGTAGTTTCTAAACGCTTGAATCATGACAAAAACTGCATTTTTCAGCCTGGACAAAGCTAATGCGCAATCCTAAACACTGGTCTCACAGCACAGAGCTTCTAACAGCAGCTGCAGTGACGCGATGACTTTACAAATCAACGACTGGCTCTTTCATTTAGAAGGCGGGGCTTATTCGCCATATTGGGCTTTCTCCCATTCATAAATAATCGGAATGCACCTATATATAAAGTCCTTGTTATTAATCACTCAATCCCCTTTATCTAATGCTGTGTTTGGTAATAGATGACAAAGATGACCACTACTTGAAGCTATAGGAGCTCTCAGAAAATTCCCAGTTTATAGGTTGTATTTACAAGTTCCATGAGGATGTGACTGCTTTTTACAAGTTGGATTCTCGTAATTACGACATTGCATGAACACTCCGTATGCCTCTCTGCTTTAACTTCGTTTTTTAACCGTTTTTAAACACTTTTTACTCTTGTTTGTGGTTCTAATCGAATCCTCATCCAATGTGCAGTGGGTTGTGGGCAATATTAGCCACTGCATGGATCTGCACTTCGGGTTCTAACTGGAAAAAGTAGACCATCCAGGTATCTTACTACGATTTGGGAAACACTACTTCAAATTTTTAAATACTATTTAGGACGGATAGTATGCAAATTGGGATGCAGCATTAGAGTGAATTTGCAACAAATTTGCAGTCACTTTGGCTACATTCAGACTGTCAGTCCAAATCCGATTTTTGTGCATATCCGGATAGATTTAGATTTAGCAAGTCTGAACCGCCAAAAATAACATGAAATGCGATTTTTACAAATCCATTTCGAGCTACATTCATTTTGTGTTTTGAAATCCCATTAAAATAGCTTTTCTGGAAATCCGTTTCAGTCTGACCGCTGATCGGATTTCGCGTGGTTTATGTGACTTTCTCAAGCTACATAAAACAGAAACATCAGACGTTGTTATAGGACACATGCTGAAAGTTGCTGCAGAAACAAGGTTGTGTTGTTGCAAAGTGCCGGATGGCCAGAAAATGACAATATAACGGAGACATGTTTTGAGACCGGTGGAGACGACAGCACGGAATAAAGCCGCTCATACCAGCATCCTTAGGCCTAGGGATGGGACGATTACCGGTTTCACGATAAATCACGATAAAATGACGGTCAGTATTATCGTTTACAATTTAATTATCATTAAAACCGTGTTTGATTATCGTGATTTTGAAAACTCGCAGTAAATCCTGTCCAGACAGCATCAGTCTGGCGCACACGCAACTTAGTTTTTTGAACGAGAAGAAATGGCGGAAAGCAGTGGCAGCGTTCGGGAGATTTTTCAGCCTTCTAAAAGGACCACATCTGAGGTGTGGTCATATTTTGGCTTTTACAAAAGTCCTGAGGGAAACTCAATCAAGGATGCTCACCCTGTCTGCAGAACATGCATAAGTCGCTGCAATAGCGGGGAAACACTTAAAATCTGCCGAGTCGTTTTCGTGAGCATCACACACTGTGTTGTAAAGCTACCAAAACTACGTCTGGGAAATAATTGGACACAAAATGTTGTTTTGAGTTGAAATATTGGATCTCACTCACTTGAAATTAACGTGAAGCTTCCGCGAAGAAAAGTTCGCAGCAAGTGGCTTTGATCAAACAAGTTCAGACAAGACTATTAAGGGTGACATTTAAGGGACAATAATGTATATTCATTGTACACTTATTACACAGATTTTACCACATAAATAATTACGGGGACATATTGAATTGAGATTTAAATCTTACATGTTTATAAATCCATTTTGTACAGCGTACAAAACAATCGTCCAGACAAGATGATCACAACAATATTATAGTTGTATTAATAGTAAAATCCTCTGATTTCATTTTCAATACAATCAAAAACAGACGCAAGTTGCCTTTGAATGAAACGAGAGCACGTGTCCGTTGTGATGCATGGATGTGCGTTGCTATTGACGACGGTCATTATAAGGAAGGTAATGCCTCAGAATAGAATCTTGCTTAAAAAGCTGCTTGTTTTATTTGTTGATTTTCAAATATAAAACTTTCATACCATCCCATCCCTATCATAACACAGTAGTCCAGCGCGCGGCAGTGTCATGTTGTAAATAAGGCAACATCTGTTTTGCATCTGTATTCCCTCCATGTTGTGGTCCCTCCATGACTCAAAAGTCATTGCCATAGAAACCAGTGCAGATATCCCGAAAAACGAAAGTCTAGTTCGGTTTCATCTGGAATGTGGCCCAGACCACCTCCTGAAGTGGTTTGAGCGATCGGATTTAAATCCGTCTCGAATGCGTTTCGGAGGGCATTTACACCTGGTTTTTTCCATGATCGGAGTGCTATCCGATCAGAGAAAACACATGAAGTGACCAGGTATAAACAGGCCCAATCGTCAATCATTTTAGATCAGATTCCAATCAGATACACAAATAATAGGATTTGGACTGACAGTGTGAACGTAGCCAAAGTCTCTGTTTCTCTTTCACTCTTAAAATTGAAGGTTCTTTATTAGAATCTGTGGTTCCATTCCATGTCTTTTCATTCCACAAAAGGTTCTTTAGATGATTCAAATGTTCTTCACGCTAAGAAAAAAGGGTTCTTTTAAAAAAAGAAGTAATCTCACAATAGTCTCTTCCCTGAGTTTTGAAAGAGATCTCAAACTGTGCTGGATTTGTCGAGATTTTAAGAAATAATTTTTAGTAGAAAGTCAACATTGATACTGAGAACTTCACTAAGAGCAACATCTGAGCACTAACATGTCTCTGTTTCTCTCCAGACTGTAAGTTTAATTGTCATCGCAGGTGCGAGTCTCTCATTCCTCCTGAGTGCAGGGGTGAGAGAGCAAACGGAGAAGGTCAGTTTCATTCACCTATGAAAACGTTTCTAGGTCACTTAGGCCTAAGTTTGTTTATTTGTCCCCCACAGTTGAGATATTTTGGTTACACTTTATTTTACAGTGTGCTTGTTACATATGATACATGTACTTACCATAGTAAAAACATTAAAGTTTGCATAATTACATGCAACTAACCCTCAACCAAAACCCAATCCTATAGTAAGTGCATGTTGTTAATTATTATTACTCAGTACTTAAATATATAATTACACTGTAACAAGTGTAACCCTTATTTTAAGGTGTCCGTGTAACAGTGTAATCATATATTTAAGTACTGGGTAATAATAATTAACTACATGTATTTACGGTTAAGGGTTGGTTTAGGGTTAGTTGCATGTAATTATGCATAATTTATAGTTATTACTACAGTAACTACATGTAATGTGTAACAAGGACACCGTAGAATAAATTGTTACTGACATTTTTCTTTTGGAAATCTTATTTTTTATGTATTTACTGTAATGTAGTATTCTCATGTAAAGCAACATAAATTGAAGGCGGTGTAAAAATGCATGATGGATAAACACTTGACAATTTAAATATATATATATATATAATTGTTTTTATTAAGGGATGTTTGATGCTCTCAAACAGCGGTTCTCAAACTTTGTTGAGCACAAAATGTCCCAACATACTGATAAAATGTCTGAAAATCAGTAATAACATGAAAATCTGGGGTAAATTAAGTTTCTTTATGTGATAAAGATAATGAAATATATAGAGTAGCGTTCAAAAGTTTGGGGGTTAGTAAGATATTTTTGAAAGATATTAATACTTTTATTCAGCAAGGATCAAAAGTGACAGTGAAGACATTTATAATGTTATAAATATTTCTTTTTTAAATAAATGCTGTTCCTTTGAGCTATCTATAAGAATCCCCCCAAAAATGTATCACAGATGTCATAAAAATATGAAGCAACATAACTGGTTTCAGCATTGATAATAATATGAAATGTTTATGCAGCAAATCAGCATATTAGAATGATTTCTGAAGGATGGTGTGTTGACTGTTTTCAGAGGCGGAGGGGAGTCAGGAGTCGGAGGAGAACGCGGCAGTGGTGTCCGTAAACGCTCTTTATGAAGAGCTGCGATATAAAGACCCGCCGCCCGCGGAGCAGATGATGGCGCTGCAGCCTCGCGTCACGTAAGGATTCAGATCACACCTAATCCATGCAGCACTTCAGAGAGAGGTCAGGGTGTTTACATCTGTGTGTGTGTGTGTGTGTGTCAGGCCTTGTTTCAGCAGTAATATTCCTCTGATGCGAGTGGTGCAGTCTCTCAAACACAGTAAGAGAAGAGCCAGTGGAGTGCTGAAGAAAGGCTGGTTGATCCACTACACCAGCACTGACACTCTGGTGAGACACTATTTTTTATAGAAGAAATAAATAAATATATATATATACACTCACCTAAAGGATTATTAGGAACACCATACTAATACTGTGTTTGACCCCCTTTCGCCTTCAGAACTGCCTTAATTCTACGTGGCATTGATTCAACAAGGTGCTGAAAGCATTCTTTAGAAATGTTGGCCCATATTGATAGGATAGCATCTTGCAGTTGATGGAGATTTGTGGGATGCACATCCAGGGCACGAAGCTCCCGTTCCACCACATCCCAAAGATGCTCTATTGGGTTGAGATCTGGTGACTGTGGGGGCCATTTTAGTACAGTGAACTCATTGTCATGTTCAAGAAACCAATCTGAAATGATTGGAGCTTTGTGACATGGTGCATTATCCTGCTGGAAGTAGCCATCAGAGGATGGGTACATGGTGGTCATAAAGGGATGGACATGGTCAGAAACAATGCTCAGGTAGGCCGTGGCATTTAAACGATGCCCAATTGGCACTAAGGGGCCTAAAGTGTGCCAAGAAAACATCCCCCACACCATTACACCACCACCACCAGTCTGCACAGTGGTAACAAGGCATGATGGATCCATGTTCTCATTCTGTTTACGCCAAATTCTGACTCTACCATCTGAATGTCTCAACAGAAATCGAGACTCATCAGACCAGGCAACATTTTTCCAGTCTTCAACTGTCCAATTTTGGTGAGCTCGTGCAAATTGTAGCCTCTTTTTCCTATTTGTAGTGGAGATGAGTGGTACCCGGTGGGGTCTTCTGCTGTTGTAGCCCATCCGCCTCAAGGTTGTGCGTGTTGTGGCTTCACAAATGCTTTGCTGCATACCTCGGTTGTAATGAGTGGTTATTTCAGTCAAAGTTGCTCTTCTATCAGCTTGAATCAGTCGGCCCATTCTCCTCTGACCTCTAGCATCAACAAGGCATTTTCGCCCACAGGACTGCAGCATACTGGATGTTTTTCCCTTTTCACACCATTCTTTGTAAACTCTAGAAATGGTTGTACGTGAAAATCCCAGTAACTGAGCAGATTGTGAAATACTCAGACCGGCCCGTCTGGCACCAACAACCATGCCACGCTCAAAATTGCTTAAATCACCTTTCTTTCCCATTCTGACATTCAGTTTGGAGTTCAGGAGATTGTCTTGACCAGGACCACACCCCTAAATGCATTGAAGCAACTGCCATGTGATTGGTTGATTAGATAATTGCATTAATGAGAAATTGAACAGGTGTTCCTAATAATCCTTTAGGTGAGTGTATATACACTGTTCAAAAGTATGGGGTAAGTAAGTTTTTTTTTTATTTCTGCTCACCAAGTCAAGTCACCTTTATTTATAGCGCTTTTTGCAATGCAGATCGTTTCAAAGCAGCTTCACAGTGTTAAACAGGAAAATAATGAACAGAATTTGATTCTGCTGTACAGCCGCTCTGGAGAAAACGGTGATGTCATCTAGCTCATTTCAATTATCATATATATTCAAGTAATGTAGTTGATATAATTTAGTTTAGTAATTCAATTTATTTGGATATTTATTTATCAAAAATACAGATTTAAAAAATATATATATTATTACAATGAAAAATAAATGTTTTCTATGTGAATATATTTTAAAATGTAATTTATTCCTGTGATCAAAGCTGTATTTTCAGCATCATTACTCCAGTCTTCAGTGTCACATGATCCTTCAGAAATCATTCTGATATGAGGATTTGATGCTCAAGAAACATTTATGATTATTATCACTGTTTTCCAGGATTCTTGAATGAATAGAAAGTGAATAGATGAATAGTTCAAAAGAACAGCATTTATTTGAAATAGATGTATTTTTGCAACATTATAAATGTCTTTTCTGTCACTTTTGATCAATTTAATGCATCTTTGATGAAAAAAAGTATTAATACGTAAAAACCACAAACGTTTGACAGAGCCCCTAAAGGGACATGGTGATGGAAAAAATATATTTCAATGCTTTTGCATTCCTCAGAGAAACTTGGTGTTCCCTCAAGGATCCCAGAAAGTTTCTCGGAGGAACGCAAAACAATTTGCAAGTGATCACAAAAGCATTGACATATAATTTTTCCTCCCATCCCATATTTTTGTCAATCACAATGTTCCTTTAGGGGCTCTGTACAACGGTGTGTGTTGTCACGGGTGGTTATATATAAGTAGCACACAAAGACGAAGGAATCAGGAAACAGTCTTTAATTATAAATCCGAACCAGTGAACCACAACCACATGAAATCACAGAGGAGACAGGACAAAGGATTGAACTAAAACAGGGAGTATAAATACCAAAACTAATGAGCTAATTGATAAACAACAGGTGAACTGAATGAGGATGGCACAGACTACAAAACTAGGTAACAGGAAACAAACACAAAGCATACTCCTGACATAATGTCCCCCTCTGAAGAGGTGCATCCTTGTACATGTAACAATTGAGGAGGGAGGGCGGGGGCTCTGGAGGAGGGCGTGGAACAAAAGAAAAACTAAAACAGTTCCAGGGGATTTCAGTTCAGACAATTCAGTCCATGGGGGAGTGAAGGGTGGGAGGAGCCAGATGGTGGTCCAGAGATCAGCCAGGACAAGGCCCCAGGGCGGAGTCGAGGGAGGGAGGAACCATGGTGGAAACTCGACAGATGACACACTTGGGATGACCAACGGAGATGTAGCCGCTGGAGACCCAGGTAGAGCTGACGAGCCGAAGAGCCCACGCAACGTCGATGGCACTGGAGACCAAGTTGCAGCCGTGGTGGCGAGCGTCCGAGGTGGAACCAGAGGACTGACAGAGGATGAAGGCGGAGCCGGGGAGAAGACGTAGTCAGACAGAGCCGAAGGTGCAGGCAGGATGACGTCTGACCAAGGCGTAGCCGGTGGGACGAGGGAGACCAGTAGAGCCGTCAGAATGATGGTTTCCGTCATAGCTGAGGGAGGGAGGGTGTCAAGGCGCAGACGATGGGTCGACAGGCCGAGGTGGAGCAATGGATCCTTCATACTGGGCGGAGCTGGTGACCTGAAGCTCTGAGGTAAATCTACCCAGAATGGAGTAGGAGAAACAGGGAAACAGCAGAGAGAGGGATGAGGAAGTGGCAGTTAGAGGAGAGGGAGTCTAGGAGGGATCACAGATGACATAGGGCTGGGCAGAACCAGCAGGGAGACAGTCGATTCAAGGCTGGGCGGAACCAGCAGGAAAACAGGAGACACCATGCTGGACGGGACCAGCAGGGGCAGGAGAAAAAGGGAATTCACTTCCTCAAACACCTCCATCAAATCCACAACATAATTTCCAAAGGCCATGTCAATCACATGGTTGTGGGCGGCCTCCCATGTAGTCCACCAACACTCCCTCTGCAATGCACGTTGTTGCCGGCTCACGCATTTGATCAGACTTCTTGTGTGGTTCAGGTTCTGGGGAGACACCTTCCGTCCATTTTGCAGGTTCTGTGCAAACCAAGCGCCTGCGGTGGGCACTTGCAACTCCATCATGCTGGTCGTCGGTGGCGGATGGCTGGTCACTGGATGTGGAGTGGGGCTGGTGTGGTCCTCTGCCAGGCCAATGGTGAACGGGGAGTTGTTGTTCACCAGCACCCACTCCACGAATTCGGCGAAGTCTTCCCTTGGTCCGAGTAGTGTGTCAGGCATGCTAGATGGATAAAAGTCCTGCATGTAGTCTTCCAGAGGATGGTCTTCCTGCTCCAGGCAGAGAAGTTGCTCTGCTAGCAGGTCCATAACAAAAGGGGAGAAACGCAGCAAAAATAATCACTGTTTATTAGTTCATGTGTTCTGTCACGGGTGGTTATATATAAGTAGTGCTCGAAGTTGAAGGAATCTCTAAAATGTATGTGCATGTATAGATAGATAGATAGATAGATAGATAGATAGATGTGTGTGTGTATATATATATATTTGTTGGTAGATAATGTTTGTTTTTATGTTGTTTTTTTGCAGAGAAAGCGTCACTACTGGGTATTAGATGGGAAAAGCATCACCCTGTACCCGAATGAAACCAGCAGCAAGTACTATAAGGTTTGTTTATTTTTATACTGCATCATGTCACCTTCAACACTTTAACACGTCATAATGAAATACACAGCCACATTTGACACATAATTTACATTCATGGCGTTCTGAACATACAGTATGTGCGTATGCTTGATTTCAGGAGATCTCTCTGTCAGAGGTGCTGCAGGTTCGAGGCCCGCCTCAGCTCACGGTTCCAGTGTTGCCAGGCAACAGCGAACACTCGTTCGAGCTGCTGACGGGATCCCTGGTGTACTGTGTGTTCGCAGATCAGGACGGCTCGTCCTGGGAATCGGCCCTCAAACTGGCCCTCAGACCGGTTCAGGGTACCGCATGCGAAACGACAGACGCCACCGGTGAGAGCAACAAGACGCAAAGTATTAATGAATCTCTGGTTCCAGAGAACATAAATAGGCCTATTCTTGATAAATAGTTTTATATATGTGTGTGAGAGAGAGTGTGTGTGTAAGTAGGTGTAAGTGTGAATGTGTGTATGAGAGTGTAAGTGAGAGAGAGTGTGTTTGTGTGTGAGTGTGTGAGTGAGAGAGTGTGTGTGTCAGAGAGAGAGAGAGAGAGTGTGTGTGTGTGTGTGTGTGTGTGTGTGTGTGTGTGTATATATATAATACGGCTGTGAAGGTTCAAGTTTATTTGTATACACTTTTTAGAATACACATTGTTTCAAAGAAGCTTTACAGAAAACCATGATGTTACTGTTTATAATATCTTAATATCTTCATGCCTTATAGTTGCATTTAGCACATTACAGCTGTGTGATAATATATTTAACATTTTGTGACAATACAAGCACTCAAGCAGTTGAGATTTGCTATATAGTGTGTATTGTTTAATGAGAGTGTAACGTGTGTATGTAGATACAGTTGGATAGACTTATAATACAGCTTTTAATATATTACTACATACAAACAAACAATGAGCAATTGTATTTTTATTAACTAACATTAACAAAGATGCTGAAAAACATATTGTTCATTGTTAGTTCATGTTGCATTATCTAACTAATGAGACTTTATTGTAAAGTGTTATGCATTTTTTATGTCGATAATATTGAATAAAGTTGCACCTCCTCTCTTGCCAGGTGAGGGAGAGAACGGTGACGAGACTCAGGTGAGACACGGAATTATTTACTGTATAGATGTTTCCTAAAACAACAACCGCTGAATGTGTCTGTATGTTTGTGTGTGTGTTGCAGGACATCAGTGAGCTGTATCAGATCTTCTCTGAGGAAGTTTTGGGCTCGGGTCAGTTCGGGGTGGTTTACGGAGGCACTCACAGGCAGACGGGCCGTCCCGTCGCAGTTAAAGTCATCGATAAAACACGATTTCCCTCCAAACAGGAGAAACAGACTAAAAACGAGGTCTCCATATTGCAGGTATACTTCCCTACAATTGAAACAAATTGTGTTGTGTTTGTTGCTTTTGTTGTTGTTATATCTTCCAGACGTGTGTGTTTGTGTGTGTGTGTTTCAGAAACTGTCTCATCCAGGAGTCATTTGTTTAGAAGGCATGTTTGAGACGATGGAATACACTTTCGTTGTCATGGAGAAGCTCCACAGCGACATGTTAGAGACGATTTTATCTCACGAGAACGGCCGTCTGCCTGAACGCACTACGCGTTTCCTTGTCACTCAGGTAATGAAGCTCGCTGAACGCTCTTTAGTCCCATTTTTGGGAAGTGAACCAATTTTTTCAATTCCATAAGCTGTCTTTTAGGTTTTACTTTTTTATAACCTTAATAGCTAATGTTTCCAGAAGGTTATTTTACTCTCTTCTGCTCACCAAGGCTGCGTTTATTTGATCAGAAAATACAGTAAAATACTTTAATATTCATAAATATATTGCAAATTGAAATATCTGTTTTCTATGTGAATATATTGTAAAATGTAATTTATTCCTGTGATCAAAGCTGAATTTTCATCATCATTACTCCAGTCTTCAGTGTCACATGATCCTTCAGAAATCATTCTGATAATGATGAGTTGCTGCTTAAGAAACATTTATGATTATTATCAATGTTTGAAAACAATGTTTTGCATGAACTGCACATAAATCCTTCTTCATACACTCTTAACCCTCCTATTGCATTCGGGTTCGTTTTGACCTGGAAGAGGTACATAAAAAGTTCTTCAAAATCCATAGTTTTTAGTATTAAAATTAAACTTGGGATACGTGTTAAGACTGTCAAAATACACATTTATTTTTTTATATATAACCATTTAACCTAAATTGTTACACATTTTGTGTGAACTTTTGTTTTTGGGCAATCATGTGTTATAAGTGCAAATTAATTTAATTAAATCCATTGAATCAATGGCGTTCATACTGGTAATTCTCATATTATATGTTCTTATGAATTTCATATAATGATGTATTCAAAGAAAATTTCTCATACATATTGATAAAAATATATATAGTTTTTTGCATCACCCTGTTTTTTTGCTCTTGTAAAATTTTAAATTTAAAAGAATTTCGCAATTTTTTTAATTAAGAAAAAGGGGTGAAATGAAGTAAAAGCATGGTAAAAACATGGTAACATTCAAAACTTTAAAACTTTTGTGCATTCACTCATTAATGAGAAGTTACTGTTTTGAAGTTTTGACCGTTTTATAAGCTTACGTTCCACCGGGTCCAAAAAAAAATAAAAAGAGTAATTGCGAGTTTATATCTCAGAATTCTGACTTTATAACTCACAATTGTGAGAAAAAAAGTCAGAATTCTGAGATAAAAAGTCGCAATTACTCTTTTTTTTTATTATTATTATTTGGTGGCGGAAACGGGCTTCCATAGCTTTATAAGGCATTACAAGGGTTAAAAATAAAGGTTCTTTACTGCCATCAATGGTTCCATTAAGAATCTTTAAATTCCATTCCACAAAAGGTTCTTTGTAGTGGAAGAAGGTACTTTAGATTTTTAGAATGTTCTTCACACTAAGAAAATAATGGTTCTTTTTAGAACTGCCCGCTGAAAGCTTCTTTGAAGAACCAAAAATGGTGGTTCTGTGGCATTGCTGTGAAAACCCCTTTTGGAAGCTTTATTTTTAAGAGTGTGAAACAACTCTTGCTGTGTTTTTTTGCACGAGCACTAGCTTTAACTGCTGACCTGTTGATGTGTTGTTGGCAGGTTTTGGAGGCTCTGAGGTACCTGCACCTGAGGCACATTGCTCACTGTGACCTGAAACCAGAAAACGTGCTGCTGGCGTCACCTGAACCATTTCCTCAGGTCTGATACTGGCATATGATTTTCAATTGCTTTGACAGCTAGAGTAAAATCTAGAATCGCATGTGTCCCATATTCATATATTGCTTTATAACAGCTCAAAACAAGGAATGCAAAATGTATGCATTTGAAGTCCCTTTGCATAAAAGCGTCTGCTAAATGTGTAAATGTAGTCATTTGCCATCCACAAATCCCAAATGTGATCGTGGTCTCTGTTTCAGGTCAAACTGTGCGACTTTGGTTTCGCTCGCATCATCGGAGAGAAGTCGTTCCGGCGCTCGGTCGTCGGGACCCCTGCGTACCTGGCCCCCGAGGTCATCAGGAGTCATGGTTACAATCGCTCTCTAGACATGTGGGCCGTGGGGGTGATTTTATACGTCAGTCTGAGTGGGACGTTTCCCTTCAACGAGGACGAGGACATTAATCAGCAGATCACTAACGCGTCGTTCATGTATCCGCGGCAGCCGTGGTCCCTCATCTCGCTGGAGGGTGAGAAACAGCTGAATGCTGCGGAACCTGAGGGTTTAAAGGGGATTAAAGGGATAGTTCACCAAATATTCTGTCATCACTTATTCTCATGTATTTGTATGTATTATTATTCTCAATGTGTGCTGTCAAATCGATTTGCGACTAATCCCATCTAACATAAGTTTGTAAATGCTGTATATAATATTTGTGTGTGTGTGTGTGTATATATATATACCACACACATACTGTATACACACACACATATAATTAAATAGACATTACAAAAAGTAGCTTCAGAACATTTTTTTATTTGATTCAACATAGAATTTATTACACATAAACTGAGGGCGAGTAAATGATGACGGAATTTTAACACATTATTTTTTCCCCGTAACTAATTAAATTAACGCATTAAATCAACAGCCCTAATATATATATATATATATATTAGATGTGATTAATCGATATTACAGCACTAATATACAGCTATATATACAGTACCTGTCAAAAGTTTTTGAAAGAAGTCTCTTCTGCTCATCGAGGCTGCATTTATTTAATAAAAAACAGTAATATTGTGAAATATTATTACAAATTAAAACAACTGTTTTCTGTGTGAATATATTGTAAAGTGTAATGTATTCCTGTGATCAAAGCATTTATTTGAAACTAAAATGTTTGTAACATTATAAATGTCTTCACTACTGATCCATTTAATGCATTCATGATGAATAAACTTATTCATTTCTCTCCTTTTTAAAATCTTACTACAAATGCTTGAATTGTATCATTGTGTATCAAATGTTATGCAACAAAAACAATGTTTTCAACATTGATCATATTAATAATAGATGTATCTTGAGCAAATTCAGCTTTGATCACAGGAATAAATTACATTCTGTAATGTATTAAAATTGAATAAACGGTGATAATATTTCACTGTATTTTTGCAGCATTGGTGAGCGGAGAGATTTCTTTCAAAACCATTAAAAATGTTAATAAACTTGACAGGTTCTGTATATATTTGGTATTACATATGATTTTCTTTATTTCTCCCACCAGATGACACCAATTTGTCTTCCATGAATTGGATTTTAAATACCTTTGCTCTATTTTTTTGTATTAATTAATTAAATAGTGCATGGTTTAGAGGTGAATATTATCTAGCACCATGAAATCCCCTCAAAATACAAAATATTAAAAAATAAATATTATTATAACAAAATATAGTGGGCTACATTCATTTCTTTTAGCAAATAGTCACGCTTATTATCTTCAGTCTGTTTTGACTGCCGAGGATCACAAGTGTGACCCCTTTTCTCTCTGTTCATTTATTTCTCTCTCTCTCTCTCAGCGGTGAATCTGATCAATAACCTGCTGCAGGTGGTGGTGAGACGCAGGTTCAGTGTTGGCAAAGCCATGGGTCATCCCTGGTTTCAGGTTTGTTGACTTTCTCCAACCAAATCTAATGTAGGCTATATGTTACTGGCATGTTTAATTTACTAAAACAACAGTGTTTAGAGTCATTTCAGTGCACTGACTGGATGGACAGAGGAACACAGTATCAGTTATGCATATCTTGTCTGTATTTGTCCTCCTGCAGAACTTCCAGATGTGGTGTGACCTGCGGGAGTTCGAGCAGCGGATGGGAGATCGGTATCTCACTCACGAGGCGGACGATGAGCGCTGGAGATCCGACGCCCTGGAGAAAGGCCTCAGTTTCCCAGAACATTTAGCAGAAGTAGCAAATAAAGTGCAGAAAACAGCTGTATAGATTTTATATTAATATAACTGTGAATATTGTATTATATGAGCGACTCTGCTGTGATGTATATCCAATTATTTTGGTGTGATTTAATGTTTTTAAATAAAATAAGAAACCTTAAGTTTTGTTTCTCATCTCATATACTGTAAGTATCATGTTGATGATATGCACCCGACACACCCTGAAAATCATTACTAGACTAAATTACAATAAATGAAAACATTTCTGGCTAACCATCATAACAAAAATAATTACAAGACTGACAACGTTTTTGGTTAGTTTGTTGCTATTTTA
Source organism: Rhinogobio ventralis (assembly GCA_039654625.1). Taxonomy (NCBI): domain Eukaryota; kingdom Metazoa; phylum Chordata; class Actinopteri; order Cypriniformes; family Gobionidae; genus Rhinogobio; species Rhinogobio ventralis. The sequence goes on along the minus strand of CM077193.1, from coordinate 50,341,337 downwards.
TTTTATTCGATTTAATGTTTGTTTAATCAAAGCTAATCCAGAATTATTAGTGGGACTCTTATTGTATTATTGGGACTTTTATTTTATTATGTTTTCTGAGCGCGGAACTTCCGCATACGTCATTGTCGCGCGCGAGATGGACACAAACAGAACAGCGAAGGTGAAGATTAATTATTTTTTAAATAAACACTTTAATCACAAGTAGTTAGTGCTTTAATTACATTAATTAAATACGAGTTTGTGTTAAATAAAAATTATTTGTGAAGTAAGAATATTACTTTCGTTCCAGTCAAATTTACGTTAATATTATTGATTTTACCTGTCAGCGCACAGTTATTTACCTCTTTATTTTTACATGCTGTTGCAGTCTTGTATACTTTATATTTATGAAACTGGCAAACAGATTCGGGAATATTATGATTATGTCTGATATTACAGTGTGACAGGCTAAACGTCATACAAAACTCATCTAAACTTCCTCTAAATTGTCATACATGCCGTTTATCATCAGCTCAATAATATAGTGCAGTTTGAGCTCATTTTATACACCGATCCTGCATAACATTATGACCTTATATTGTGTTGGTCCCCCTTTTGCTGCCAAAACAGCCCTGACCCGTCGAGGCATGGACTCCACTAGACCCCTGAAGTTGTGCTGTGGTATCTGGCACCAAGATGTTAGCAGCAGATCCTTTAAGTCCTGTAAGTTGCGAGGTGGGGCCTCCATCGGACTTGTTTGTTCAGCACATCCCACAGATGCTCGATTGGATTGAGATCTGGGGAATTTGGAGGCCAAGTCAACACCTCAAACTCGTTGTGCTCCTCAAACCATTTTTGCTTTGTGGCAGGGCGCATTATCCTGCTGAAAGAGCCACAGCCACCAGGGAATACCGTTTCCATGAAAGGGTGTACAGGTCTGCAACAATGCTTAGGTAGGTGGTACGTGTCAAAGTAACATCCACATGGATGGCAGGACCCAAGGTTTCCCAGCAGAACATTGCCCAAAGCATCACACTGCCTCCGCCGGCTTGCCTTCTTCCCATAATGCATCCTGGTGCCATGTGTTCCCCAGGTAAGCCACGCATACGCACCCAGCCATCCACGTGATGTAAAATAAAATGTGATTCATCAGACCAGGCCACCTTCTTCCATTGCTCCGTGGTCCAGTTCTGATGCTCACGTGCCACTGTTGCTGCTTTCTGTGGTGGACAGGGGTCAGCATGGGCACCCTGACTGGTCAGCGGCTATGCAGCCCTATGCACCCTCATTGTATTCTGACACCTTTCTATCAGAACCAGCATTAACTTCTTGAGCAATCTGAGCTACAGTAGCTCGTCTGTTTGATTGGACTACACGGGCCAGCCTTCGCTCCCCACGTGCATCAATGAGCCTTGGCCGCCCATGACCCTGTCGTCGGTTCTCCACTGTTCTTTCCTTGGAGCACTTTTGATAGATACTGACCACTGCAGACCGGGAACACCCCACAAGAGCTGCAGTTTTGGAGATGCTCTGACTCAGTCGTCTAGCCATCACAATTTGGCCCTTGTCAAACTCGCTCAAATCCTTACGCTTGCCCATTTTTCCTGCTTCTAACACATCAACTTTGAGGACAAAATGTTCACTTGCTGCCTAATATATCCCACCCACTAACAGGAGAAGTGATGAAGAGATAATCAGTGTTATTCACCTGTCATAATGTTATGCCTGATCGGTGTATATATATATATATATATATATATATATATATATATTAGTATATGCTACATTAAATATTTGCATTTAAAAACAATAATTTGTCACAGATTTAGGTGAACTGAAAAAGGGTGATTAAAATGGCAAAAAAAAGGGTATCTAATATATTTAAATATGCACTTTCACATACATTAATTTAAAACATTTCCATGTTGTTTGCCTGTTTGCACAGCTTGAGTTTGCGGTGCAGATGTCATGTGACAGCTGTGTTAATGCAGTGAAGGGCGTCTTGGAGAAAGAACCGGGTGAGTCAAGCGCAACATGAAACACTTTTCTGTGTCATGAGATATTATCTCATTCACATGTATGTATGTGTGTGTGTGTGTGTTTAGGAGTGCAATCGGTGCACATAAACCTGGCTATGGAGGAGGTTCTGGTTGAAACGGAGCACGGGCGGTGCTCAAAGGAATGGGCAGCTCAGAATCAGGTGCGAGCAGAAACGCTGTCAGTGTGGAAAGCACAGCGTGAAGCGAGCCTAATGCTTCTTATCTGTGTGTGGTGTTGTACATCAGACCTGGGCGCTGCCGTGGCGATGGTCAGTGGGGCGGGGCTAGTGCAGGGCGTGGTCCGATTCCTGCAGCTGTCGCAGGACCGCTGTTTGATTGACGGGACGATTGACGGGCTGAAGCCTGGAGCACACGGCCTGCATGTGCATGAGCTGGGAGATCTCACACGGGATTGCATGAGGTATCACGACTCTCGACCTTTCACCTTTAGATCACACGGTTTGTTATAATGGGTTTAAGAGCATGAAACCCGTCCAGTCTGGTGATCGTGTGTCAAGCAGAAGTCGTTATTCATTAGAAATCTTTCCCTTAAACAAAATGCACACTGCTAATCAAATATTTGCATGCATATGACTTGTGTTTGCTTGATAATCATGATTATATTTCTGTCCTTCAGCTGCGGAGATCACTTCAATCCGTTCAGGAAGCAGCATGGAGCTCCTCAGGACTCAGACAGGGTACATTTAGTTTTGGATTATCTTAGTTATTAGCTTCTGTATATACACAAACAGTAAAGCCTAAGGAGTCGGGTAATCCATCTTACTTTTTTGCCGGTTCTTCAAAGCAAAATAGGTTCGGATCACGTCGATCCAGATACACAGATTACCAAATCTGGATTACCAGCGCTCCAAATGGAGTTATCATTTCTAGCTATAAAGAACAACAGGTAGAAGAGTCTGTGGTTTACTTTAAGTGTTTTATTTGAAGAGAAAGAAAACAGCATAAACAAACATTTCTTTTCCAATTTCCTTTAAACAATCAGACCCCTACAAAGGCAGTGATGGTGATGAAAATGGGAGAAAAATTATAGATATTATATAATTTATAATACATTTAGTTCTCGGGCAAAAGTTTTGCATTCCCCTAATAAACTTTGTATTCATTCATGATTGTGCCAATGTAGTTTATACAGTGATTTTAAAAAAAAAACACTTAATTAATTAATTATTATTATTGGGATTTTTTTTATTGCACTAAAATGCAATGATCTTTTTTTACTTTACTGTAATGAAAGGCTTAATAGGAAGCCTAATGTCTACTTCTAATTTATTACTTTAACGGTTAAACTAATCAAGCCCTGGAGATTTCTATTGTTATTCAGCAAGAAAAAGATTATTGAACACATTGTAAACTTGAGTTACCCCTTATCTAAACCTTATAGTTAATGAGTGTTGTTTTTATTTTAAATAAACCTTATAGTTTATAAAGATGACAACTAGCCCAGCCCATCTATATACATGATATTTATGGTGTCCAAAATGTCCTAAAACTATATATATATATAATTATATTATTATATGCATTTAATTAATGTATTTATTAATAAGTAATGTTTTTTTAATTATTTATTTATCTTAATATATTATTTTATATTTGGTCTTATTTTGGTATGGTCACTATGTGTATGTATATTAAGCAAATGAATTATTATTATATTTATTTATTTATTATGAATGTTTATAATAATGTTTGTTTTTTATCAGAATTTTGTATTTTCTTTTTTCTATTTTTATTTTTACTATATTTATATTTTTATTAATATATATAATTATATATATATATTAATATGTATATAAATTATATATAAATTTATTTATCTATTAATATTAAATGTGTGTGTGTGTATATATAATATATATATGTGTGTGTGTGTGTGTGTGTGTGTGTGTGTGTGTGTGTGTGTGTGTGTGTGTGTGTGTGTGTACATTTAATTCAAGTATAAATAATAGATGTATTATATATTTTTAATGTTTCTAATTATATTTATATCGGGTTTTTTTAAAGTAGCAATAACAGAATTGTATTATTATTTATTCTTTTATTATTATTATTTTATATATATAAGGAAAATGAATGTTTGTGTGTAAAGAGGGTTGGAGGTTGTAAATTAAAGGTTGTAATGCTGTGACTGTCTGCTCTGTAGCATGTGGGCGATCTGGGAAATATTACGGCAGGCCCTGATGGCAGAGCTTCATTCCGGCTAGAAGACTCTCAGATAAAGGTAATAAAGCTGAAAATACAGTCCATGTTGCTCGGAGGAGCTGCCAGTATGAGCAGTCAGGTGTGTGTTTGTCAACCCTATGGTGGAGTGCTTGCATTCTCATATGTAATTATCTAAAGTCTCTGTTATTATGTTAATTACACTTTGACTAACCTCTGTTGCTACATCTGTTTCATGGTTACACCTCTCTTTTTAACTCTTGTGTCATCTGAAAATATTCATGCACTGATTTGAGAAGTTTGATTTACTCAGCACGTGTTCGTTTATGATATGCAGTGCTGTGGCGTCACATGTTTGTCCTGCTCACTGTTTGACAGGTGTGGGATGTGATTGGTCGGTCTCTGGTGGTGGATTCTGGGGAGGATGATTTGGGCCGTGGGAGTCACCCGCTGTCCAGAATAACAGGAAACTCAGGAGAGAGGTCAGTTTTATTTGTATTGCACTTTTCACAACACACACTGGGTCTCATTCACTAAACATGCGTACGCACAAATGTGTGCGTTAAATGTGCACACAAACGATTTCAAGAACAAATCACAATTCATCAAAGATTTTGTCTTTTTTTTTTTCTTCTAAATTTACGAAAAAATATAGGACTGAAACCACACGTACACAAAAAGAACTTACTCTGTATGGCTTTATAATCGTGTTAAGAAGTTATATTTCATCCTAACAAGACTATAATTACATTGAAGTATATTGCATTAAGTGTTTGTATTATATAATCCATATATAAAACTATATAATGAAATTATTAAATAATACAATTTAATTTAATCTTAAATACATTCGATCATATAGGCTTACAGTTAAAGAGTAAGAAAAGCTGCGTTATAGTTTCATCTGCGAGGTTTCTCTGAATAACGCAGATATACGCGCGTGTACAGCTGGCTAATGCGAGATCTTCAATCTGAGTCTTTATAAAAGGTGTTTATTGTGAGAACTGGTGAGAACGGCACACAGCGCGTCTGCGGACAGCGGCAAGTTTGACGAGAGTGACGAACGGCTGTAAGGAAAGCGTGTGTGGAAAGCCCTTATATAGAGATGGTTTGGTGTGTTTTATGCAAATGAGTAACCTTGTGCACAATACTCCACATTCACTAACATCAGGACGAGGTTAAGAACAAATTCATGTGCGTACGAATGTTTTGTGAATCAGGCGGAGATTTTTTGTGAGAAGCACGCAATTATTAGTGAATGAGACCCATTGTTTCAGAAAATCATGCTGATAATAACTTAGTCGTGTTTAGCAGATTCGAGCTGGGCGATAATATAGTTACATTTTGTGATGATATAAACAATCGAGCATTTGAGATTTGCTATGTAGAATATATCGCTTCTGAGCAGAGCTCATTCGTTTGTGTTTCATGTTCTTCAGTGGACTGTGTGTGTTTGTTTAATGTCCTCTCTCTCTCTCTCTCTCTCTCTCTCTCGCCCCGTCTCAGGCTGGCATGTGGAATCATCGCACGATCAGCCGGCTTGTTTCAGAACCCCAAACAGATTTGTGCCTGTGATGGTGTGACACTGTGGGAGGAGAGAGATCGGCCCATCGCTGGGAGAGGACGGAAAGCCAGTGACGCGCCGGCAGCTCATCTGTAACGGGCCGAGGATGCGACCTTCACAGGAGGCCAGATGGATGTGAAGCACGGATAAAAGGGAAGGAGCGAGATAAGAGACCAAAAACGTGCCTGTCTGAAGCGCTCATGAATGTATGTTCAGGTTGAGATTCTGATGCCACAAATACAGAAATCAAACCATGTGTTAATATGTAGATGGTGTGGATATATAGCTGAATTTCTTGTCAAGTGAGCACAGTGATAATTCATTCAGTTATACTTTGTCTGATTTTACACACAGTTGCTGTAACGTCAAAATCAAAGTTTAAGCTTAGAAGAAAAAAAAACTAAACATGTTATTATACGATGACTGATAAAAAAAACTGATGGTGGAAAAATCTTCATATCAAAAACAGCACTTCTGTAATGACATCTGAATTTCCCATCAGCTAAGTGACCTAAATGTCTTAGTTTGTGTATTGTTTGGAATACTTTATTATTGTTGTACAGACAAAGAAAAAAATAGTGCTGTCAAATGATTAATCGCATCAAAAATAAAAGTTTGTGTTTACGTGTGTGTACTAATTATGTATATATAAATACACATGTATTTATATTATATATAAATATATATAAAAAAAACATATATGTGTGTGTTGCTTATATATACACATAATTATACACACATACATATTATGTAAACACAAACTTTTATTCTGCATGTGATTAATCATTTGACAGTACAAATATATAAAATGTTCCCACAAAGAAAAACAGACAACAGTGCTATGCTTCTTTTTTTTTTATGTGATTCCAATAAAAATCAAGCATCTGTTTTTGAACAAAGCCCAAATTATTAATTTATTGTGCCATGTATAAAAAAAAACTGACTTTATGAAAAAAACAACCCAAAGTTGCTTACATATCAGATTCAGAGAATTGAACCTGTGATTTAAAATATGCCATACTTGTTTGCAATGGCTCTGCTTGCTTTAAGCTATGCTGTTTAATATAACAAGAAAAGCTCAGCAATGATGCCCAGTGGAGATGCACGCGCAGTGTGTAAGTGGATGCATCAGCACGCGCTGAAGAATGAGAGCGATTCTAAAGAACGGAAGTGGAACGACCATTTTGAAACCCCGCACCGCTTAGGTAAGATGGAAGATTTTTTTTCCCCCCTCTCTATGTATGTTTATGTTTTAAGCAATTCCATATCTCATCATATGGGATCAATAGTTAACGATTGCCGATGAAACACGGAATGATGTAGCCGAGCGCGCGGTGTGATTTATAGAGAAACGCAAAGGCTTTTGGGGGGCGCGGGGACACCCAAAAAAAATCCTCACAAAATGAGTCATTACAGATTTATTTTTTGGAAAGAATGAATAGCAAAAAGCGCGCATACATATACAGTTAAAACACAAAACTGTGCGGTTGCGTCGCGGGCGTTGGCGGTGTTGATGATTGGGAGTGCTTTGTAAACATCTGGGGTCAGAAATGTTACATTTGGTAAATCGGTCGACACGCGCTACTCGTGTTGTTGACGCCGCAGCGCTATAAAGAGAACGCAGAGTCAGCGTTTCTCACACGATTAAACCTGAACGGGTTTGTCAGGAAAACGGTTATCCTTTAGTGTGTGTGTGTGAGCTGAAAGATTGAGGAAGTGGACGTGTTTACTCTGCGTCACCAGATTACTGTGCTGAATAAATGTTTCATCGATATGTTGTGTGTGTGTGTGTGTGTGCTAGGACTGAATTTAATTAAGTGTGATATGCATTTTTAAGATATTGTTGTGAAAAGCGTCTTCTGTATCTCAGGACGACATTTAATTAAAATGAGAATTACCCCATGATTTACTCACCCTCATACCGTCCTAGGTGTATATGACTTTATTCTTTCAGACGAAGCCAATCAGAGTTATATTTAAAAAAAATGTCCTGGCGAATCCAAGCTTTATAATGGAAGCCCCCAAAAAGTGCATCCATCCATTATAAAAGTGCTCCAGAAGGCCTTCTGAAGCGAATCGACGGGTTTGTGTAAGAAAAATATCCATATTTAACACTTCAGTAAAATATCTAGCTTACACCAGACCGCCTTCTGTATTTAACTTGCGGAAAAAGCATGACGTATAACATCGGACATCGCGTAAAGGCCCGTTCACACCAACAATAACTATATTAGCATCCACACCAGCGGACAATATCGTTCCGTTTATTCTAAGCACGTGATTGTCTGTGGCTTTAAATGCTCGAGCTCGTCACAGCAGGATGGATTCTGATTGGCTGTCAATGTTTTTATCATTCATCTGCTGGATAAAATCATTCTGAAAGTGTATCGTTATCGCTGTGGTGTGAATTCTGCTTTTTATTAATATTGAGAATGATTTTTAGAACTATATCTTTATCGTTATCTTCATAGTTATCGTTCTTGATGTGAACGGGCGTCTTGAACTGCGAGAGGCGTTACGCTTTCTTCGTAAGTTGAATGCTGAAGGCGGTCTGGCGGAAGCTAGATATTTAAGTGTTAAATATGGATATTTTTCTTACACAAACACATCGCTTCGCCTTCAGAAGGCCTTTATTAACCCCCCCGGAGCCGTGTGGATTAATTTTATAATGGATGGAAGCACTTTTTTGGGTTTCAAATGTTTGAGTGAACTATCCCTTTAAAAGAACACGCCGACTTTTTGGGACTTTAGCTTATTCAGTGCCTGAAAATAGGCTAACTTCTGTCAACATAACCAACGTGACAACCTGCTTGCACAGAGAGCGTGCTGGAGACTATTTTCAGGCGCTGCGTAATATCATTGCGCCCATGGTACGGCAGCAAAGTTCCTGGATTATTACGCAGGAATGAGAGTATAGTCCCTAGCCATATCAGTCTAGAAAATTGCAACTTTTCATTTTCTGTCGGTCTTAGTACATGATGTAACTACACACATCACAACATGTAAATAGGAAAATGTTGGCGTTATTTTGTCACTTATTGAGCAGTAGGCTAGCTGGAGCCGTTTACCTCCAGTCTTTGTGCTAAGCTAGGCTAGCGGTGGGTGCGTCAGACAGAGTTATGGCACGCACAGAGATAAAAATAGTATGTATGGACTTATCTAACTCTGGGGGATACGGTGAATAAGCTAAAGTCCCAAAAAGTCGGCGTCTTCCTTTAACACATTGTCGTTTTCACTAAGGACCAACCATTATGTAACTATTATTCCCTCTCTCCACCTGTATACATCTATATAGGGGATCGGGAACGATTCAGACAGTGTAAACATGCTTGCCATTGGGGCGAATGAAGTCACGTTAGTTTCATGCGTAACGCTACAGTGCACACACACCCCGGTCCAGAGACACGAGAGCACAGAGCAGATCATATGCACGAGTCGCCGCCAACCACAACATGCTGTATTTTAAAGCAATACGGACGAGATCAAGAGAAGAAACGGTTAGAGATTAGGAGGAAACTGCGGCTTTACCAATAAATTTATCAATAAATTAAATCAGAATAAAAAGACACTGTATGGCTATTATTACCAATAAAATGAAGTCACTATCAATAAAATCCATCTTTGGATTTACAAAATACTGTTTAATGCAGTTCAGACATGGCATGTATGGATTTACACAGCAGATTATAACTGCATAAATTATGTTAAGATATTAATGTTTTAAATGTAAAATTTTAATGTAGAAATTTTAAATGATTGGGGGAAAAAATTAAGGTAGGTGGCGGAAAGTCACCATGTTAATGAGTGAGTTGAATCCTTCATTCAACCGATTCATTCAAAGCGCTAATTCGTTTATTGACCTGTTGTATAAAATCAGTGTCACATTTGCGATCGTGCAGATGTTCGGAAAAACAGCAATGTTGCTTGTGTGATAACTCGTATATTATATATTAAATCATATTATGTTATAAATATAAAAAACAGGAACTCATTAAATGGCATTTTTTTATCGTTCAATATCAGTGTGACGGCAGTGAGACTGGAGAGAGTGCTCAAAACTCTTCAGATCGCATAATTATATTTATTTATGTAGTGGAAAATCAATAGAAATGATAATTGTCAGTAAAGAAATCAGACGTGAACATATGAAAATGTAACAAGATCTAAATATGCGCTCTTTTGGGCGAAAAGCCTTAATGACGCTGTTTAAAGTAGCCATGGGATCACAATGGAGCAGATGCAGTTCAACACGTGTGTTCATGTGTGAAATAATAATAAATATTAAATACCAGTTTACTGTGTTTGATTATGGCGAAGCTCACAGTGGGAGGCTGTTAGCCCTGGCTGGTCTGTTTATAGCCCTTGCTCGCACTGGCCTGACAGTGGAAATGAGGCTAATAATTTCTAACTGGCAATCGCATATAACTGAACAAATCCAACGAATGTAAACGGGTAACAGAGGGGCCCATGAGAGGCAGCCCAGTCAAGCCCAATGGTAAGTCCGTATCGATATCGGCCGATATGCTCATTTTTAATCTTGATCGCTATCAGCCTATCTTAAAGACGATAAATAATGGATTGTTTCCTTAAGCTGAGACACTTCAGATGCGCACTGTTCACCATGATGGTTTTGAATTGCTTGAAATATGATTGGAATCACTTCAAAAATGAAAATACAGTAAAGTGCAACATGTGCAGCATATAGGCTTCATAAAATGATAATGAGATCATTAAAATTGTGTGCTTGGGACATGGATTTAATGGTGAGACTTTTGTTTTTGTAATCAGGCTCTCAAAAATTACATAAAAATTTGGATTTAGATTTATCTGCCAATATATCCGCTTTCAAATATAAAGAATTATCGGTATCGGCCTAAATGTTCATTTCGGTACCTCATCCCTAATTACCATAGCTGTACCTTGGTATTGTATGAAGCATGCGAGTATGATAATCATTCACTAACATCATGGTATTTATTTCAGAGTACAATAAGACTGTGATGGAATAATATTTAATATCTGATTTTTTGTAAGGGAATACTTTTAAAATTGTACTTAGACATGCTTTTATGTCCTTGTCTGATATGTCAAAATCTTTCACTCATTTCAGCACAATGGAAAAGGGCCACACGGTTAAGCTCTTCGTAGGGAATCTGGCCCTGGATACCACGCAAGAAGAACTGTCAGCCATCTTTGAGTCATACGGCCAGGTTGTTAGCTGTAGCGTTTTAAGGCAGTTTGCTTTCGTACACCTGCAAGGAGAGGGCGCTGCCGAACGTGCCATCCGGGAGCTCAATGGCAGAGAGTTCAAAGGTCGCAACCTTGTGGTCGAAGAGTCCCGGGGACGCCCACTCCACTCGACAAAGGTGTTTGTGGGTAATCTGAGCAGTATGTGCACCACAGAAGACCTCCAGGAGCTGTTTCAGACCTTTGGGAAAGTTTTGGAGTGCGATAAGGTGAAAGGTAAGAGAGTATCAAGTAGTTGCAAAAATCTTTAGGGTAGCCAACCCCGCTCATGGCGTCCTTCAGAGTTCAGCTACAGTAATAACCAAATGCACCTGAACCATCTATTCAAGGTTTACTTCAAAATAACAGGCAGATGTGTTGGACCAAGGTTGGAACTGAAGTCTGCCGTAAGGTAGCTCTCCAGGAACTGGGTTGGCTACCCCTGATTTAAAGTGTGGGTAATCTGAATAATGACAGTATTGTCTTCTGCTTTATTAGGTTATGCTTTTGTACACATGGAGAACAAGGAGGATGCGCTGCAGGCTATTGAGGCTTTGCATGGGACCTCTTTCAAAGGACGACCACTATCCGTGGAGCTGTCCAAAGTTCAGCCAAGTAAGCAGACTCCAACTGGGAAAATCCCGTGTGTGAGTTGCGGAAAACAGGGTCACTATGCAGGTGAATGCCCAGCTGGTAAGCCCACCCTGGAGCAGTACCAGAGCCAAGCGGCTGTGTTAGCCGCTGCCGCTGCTGCAGCCGCTGGCCTTCCGCTGCAGGTTCAACAGAGTGTCCACAATTCCGTATACAACACCTCAACTTTTGACCCCACCTATGCTGCTTTGACTGGACTTACAGCTGCTGGTGCCAGGGCGGAAGGTGGAACAGCGGTGGCACCAGCCGTCTATGGAGCACTAGCTAGTCAAGTGTATGGAACGGTTGCCAATCAGCTCTACAGTGGATCAGTTGCAAATCAGGCACTCAACAACAGTGCTGCTGCAGCTGCCGCACAGATGTATGGCTCTGTTAACCCAGCTCTCTATGGGCAGATGACAAGTGGCGCAGTCGCAGCCGCCGCAGCTGCTGCTGCCGCATATGGTCAACAGGTCTACACACCCGCTGTAGCAAACCCAGTGTTCCTAGCTGCAGCGCCGAGCATGGAGGTACCGGGAGGCACTGCTGTTAACCCAGCTTATACGGTAGCACCGGCTCTCTACAGCGCTACCCCTGCTTATGGGGCGTTAGGGGCAGCTGACACAGCAGCTTTCTTTGAGGCAGCAAGGGCGCACTACTTTGCACAAGGACAGCAAGTGCTAGCTGAACAGCAACAGGCTAGCTCAAAGTCTGGAGAGAGGGACCGGAGTCCACTAAGAAGATCTGCCCCACTGCTGCCAGACCCTGTTATGAAACCATTTATGTACCAGAGGGCCAAGCGTAGAGCCTTGTTGCCCACACCTGCAGGTCGAGAGGAAGCCGCGGCGCAGGAGGATGACCCTGTAGCCAGGTGAGTTGATTTCAATAAAAGACACATAATAAATGATTACAGCAAAAAGCCCCGTTTCCACCGAAATTACCCGGAACAATTTTTCCCAGGAACTTTTTTCCCCCAGACCTGTTGCTGTCTGCGTTTCCATCGCGGTCTAAAGTACCATGACGATTAGTCCAGTGACATAGGACTGCGCTCGACTTTTCAGTTCCCGCTGGATTTCGTCCTCCGCACGTAAGCGTAATAAAGCCTAAACCTCGTCGTCAGTCTATCGGTTGTATTTTTTAAAACTCCAATGTTATTTAGAACAGCAAACAACTCTTACTGCATGCACTGCAACAGACTTTTTAAAAATGGTGGTTAAAATAAAATGCTGCGTGGAGTCAACCAATCGAAATGCTGTTTGAGCTCAACCAATCAGCATGTTCAGTGCCCAAGTCCCACCCCCAAAAGTTTTACCTCCGAGCAAGGACTTTTTGAGGGGGAAATGTTTACCCAGAACTTAATTTAGACCCTGGTCCTTGCGGTCGAAACACACCGAGTACCACCCCAAAGTCCCTAGTTCCTGGGGAAAGTTCCTGTGGTGGAAACGCAGCTCATGTTTGTCAATTTCCAAATGTTGGCTGTTTTAGTACCGATTTACAGCGGTGGTGATGTGTGTGTGTGTGTGTGTTTGTGTGTAAATGTGTTTCTGTTTCTCTCCATCTAATGGTGTATACATTCGTTTGTATATGCATGTCTATGTGATTTCTGTCTTTCTTTTCCTGTCTGTGTGGATGTGCATGTGTGTTTTCTCTCCTCCATTTCTCCCAGATACTACGCGGAATACTACCAGCAGTACCAGCAGTACCAGCAGTACCAGCAACTGCAGCAATATCCACAGTACCAGTATGCGTACCCACCTTCCAACGCCCTGGCAGCGATGTCCGCACTGCAGACTCTGCCTGGTGTCCCCACTCAGCAGGTGGCAACGCTCGACTCCCTCAGGCCAGTGCTGCCCGCCGCCCCCGTGCCTGCCGCTGCTGCCATCGCCATGGCAACACCTCGCGTGTATGAGCCACCGCCGATTCCGCCGTCGCACAAGGAGCCCCTCCTCCGCCGCCCCGAACTCGCCCTACACACCCCTGAAACACCCTTCCGATAGTGTGCTCCACGTCCTCTCTGCCTCTCCTTTCCTTGTGCTGCCTGTGTGTGTGTGTCAGAAAGAAGCCACAGGTGTATGTTTGACGTGTGTGCTTGGGGTAAGACGGTGGCTGTGTCGGTTTTAACTATAGACTGGAGTCTCTAACCTTGGTTCTGATCTCACACACACACCCAGTGTAGTCAGGGCTGAAAAGGGAAACTGCATGCTCTCATTCCTGCACACTTAACCAATATAACACATTGTCTGTTTAAAGAAACCTTCAATCTATTGCCAATTAGTTTTGAGGGGTAGATTAGGCACTAGCCATGATGCTTTTTAACTTTTATATTCCTAAGTGTTTGTAGTCTATGAATGAATACTGGACTTGATATTTTTAAATATTGCTTGATTATAGTTATATGAACTTGTTTACACATTTATTTAGTTAAGATACTAGATTTCAATGCATTTAAAGAACATTTAAATAAGTTGAATGTATGTTTACTCCAAAGGTGTGTGAAGTGTAGGACCAGGGTTGGAAAGTATTTCACGTGTCTTTGTGTGTTTCTTGTTTTTCTCTGGGACTGGTGTAGCGTGTATGCTTTCTATTGGTTGACAAGACAGGAAGGCACACGTGCACAGGGAAGCGACTTCGATCCACACGCACATACATACGCATCCCTTACACCTCAGATGGAAGAAACTGTAGTGATGACCTTTAACCCCACCCTTCCACCCCTGTCCACCCATCCTGAAAGCTGAAAGACACTGTGACTTCTCTCCCCTCCAACTATAATGTAGCTACTTCCATAGATATGGTGATGTATGGGCAGCCAATCAGAGGAAGGTTTAGCTAGTCAGCATTAGCTGGGATCTGTCTTATGGGAGCGTCTCTATGCTCGCCAACTTAACTGCCAAGATGCATTGTAGAATCTGTTTTTGTAAGTGTCTTTTATTATTGCTATCATGTTTTTATAAACAGTGATAAGGGACTCGCGTATCATTTTAAAGAGACATGCTCTTTTTAATTTTTAACTTTTGTTTACAGCTATAAGAGAGACATGTTCTTCTTTTGGCTTTTTCACAATGATTGTTTATAGCCAAAATTCTCTTTTTTCTAGAAAAAACAGCCAAAATCATGAGTGGCCTATGATTCTTATGCCTTAGTAGTGAAATGTTTTCAAGTTTGCTATTTTTTTATCTGTAGTCTTATAATGTGAAACTGGATTAAGGCTACACGAAAGTGCTGTATTTTATGTGGTGCTGTGATTTGGGATTAAATGAATTGGGAGATTCCTATCAGTTTCTTTCAGTCTTCCTGCTCATTTCGCTGCTGCAACTCCATAGATGACCCTCACTGCATCTCTCTCCATCTCTCTTTTGCATCTGCCTCTCATTTAGTGACAGTATTTCATTTGTTTACCCTGTTCGCACCTACGTGCTGAGGATGCCATTGTGTGAATGTGATCTTAGAAAACGTTTTGCATCGACATTCATGTTTGTAGTTTCTGTCACGGTAACAGTTTTTGCCGCAAGTGTTCTCAGAAGAGAAGACTTAAAGATCTGTACATGATCTTTACTGACTATAACACGCCTTCAAATAAAGAGCCTGCCTGATCATTTACAGAGGAAACTCAAGAGCTTTTGCTTGGAGCTTTAGCTGTTCTTGCCTTTTGATGTTTCATGATTGTTTTTCCTTTGTGAAACGACCAGACTCGTATGAATCGGAGCCCTGAAAAGAAGCTAAAGGACTAGAGACTGATCCCAATCTCACCCCTGTCACTATGGATGGGGTAAGTCTGGGGGCAACCCCACTCTATACCCCCCAGCTGCACACACCATACCAAACCCCTTCCCCAGGAGCAGCAGAATCTTCAGCCCAGCTTTTGGTACTTTTTAACCACCCATAGTCCCCATGCAGCTTCTTTAACAGGAGTGTGGTACAATGCTTTTATAACGCAAGCATATTGTGAAACATGTTCATGTGTGAGTGTCAGGAGGCACCCACACTCTGATATTTGTTCATGATGGGGCTGCAAATGTAAATTCAAGATATCGCTCACAAGGCTTCGCTCGCATCTGCTACCATTGTGCATGTTTATTTTTTGTTTTCTTGTTTCACCCCCCAAAGCAAACGCTTTCTGATATGACTGTTCCAACTGAACTAGGTCCCTACGGAACTGTGGACACCGTACGCAGTGCTGGTTTGGGGGGAAGAAAGTTAGCATCGCGCAATGAACGGGAAGGTCTCTCTGACTCCATTCAGGTAAACGTACTGCGCCTCGCCCCCCTTTCTACCTGTCGTCCTCCCTGATAGCGTTTGCGCCTGACCGTGTATCCGCTGTATTTCTCCTCACCACCACCCCACCCCTCTTGTAGATTCCTCACCTCTCGTCACCATTGCTATAGCCAATGGGGTTCTCTAAACACCAGTGTTATGCTACTATCTGTCACTGGCAAAAGGGGTGGCGGCGGGGGTGACCATTTACTGCTTCTGTGGTTAGTGTCTCGGTAATGGGTGGGTGCTTGGTGCTCTAATAATTGATCTGTTGGTGTAGCTTTAGAGAGAATGTGGTGATAGTGTGTCCAAAAGTGGTTGAATGGAATTATTTGTCAGAGCATAAAAGACTGCTTTAAATAAGTGTTAAAACAAGTTAGCAAGGGTGGCTGATAAAGGTGTGTGACAAAGGTGAGTGCTTGTGAGTCACTTGAAGGCTTGGCAGATGTGGACCTTGCTCAAGAGTTCCTCCAGTATCGTCGACCTCACCTGGCCCCCTTTCCATGTGCCTTTTTAGTTTGTTTATTTGATTTAACCCCTGCCCCCCCAGGCTTCCTCGAGTCTACTCGCCGTTAACGCCCAGCTCACCGCCGCCCTCGCCGCATCCCCAGTGCTAATTGTTACGTTTGTTCAGTGTTAACCACTGCTTGAACGCATCCCCAAAAGCTCTGTGACTAGACACGAGGCACTGGCCGAAATTTGATTCGCAAGACTCTCATTTGGACTCAGTGACACTGGCAACCCTTATCTTGGAGGGTAGTGCTGGACTGTGATAAATTACTGAGCCAAAACCCAGCAAATCATTCTTATTATAAACCTCTGCTTTTGCCTCCTAGATTAACAACAGGTGAAGTCATCCCATGTAGTTAGGGTTCACCCAATTTTTTTTTTGTCAGATTAAAAGATCTGAAAGCTACATTTGTGTTACCTGTTCAAATGAGAGTCTGATGACGTTTGTGTTTGAAATAGCTGAATGTACGATAAGTAGGTGGCACAGATTTAGATTACACACCTTGTAGAGGCATGTCCTATAAAATAAGTGGCTTCAGATGGGGGAAAAACACTGCTGAACCTGAGCTGCCTGAGGGCTACTTACAGGACCTTTCCTCCAGAGGGAGCATGATAGTGACGTGTGGTTTATCTCACTAGAAGGTGCTGTTGCTCTTGATTTTACAGGCACATGAGGTGATCTTTCCTATACCAAGACATGTAGCATCTTCACATGCATTGTCACACACATCTGCATTGCAGTGTGTTTGTGGAAGCAAGTCCATTGTGGCTGTTTAACTTTGCCTGTAGAAATGAAAGAATAAGGACTAGATTACCTCAATTTTAGATCTTATTCTGGAGAATGAGGAACTGTCCATTACCTGAAACAAGATATCTGTTATTCAGAGACCACGATACTCCCAATGTCAGTGGTATGAAGATCTTTGACATGCAGATATTTGTGGTTGACAGATTTCTGTGACGTCTGTGGCATTCGTTAATGATGACAGATGTCTGTGGCAGATAGATATCAGCGGTGTTTGAGAGGAACCTTCCATTCAGGATCTCAGTTTTGTAATATCAAATTAATCCCTCACCTTCTCCAACATACTCTTCCAGCTTAAGTCTCTTTGAATCTAGATGGTATACACTCTACAATTTCCATGGATAACTGAATGCTCTCTCCGACTGCTTCCTCCCTAGATATCATCTACCGTCTTGCACAAACTGGACAAAAACAATAACACAACCTCTAGTGTTTGTGTCCCATTAATATTTAGAAAGCTCTGCTTTTGTTTTTCCTTTTTTTTTTTTTTTATAGGGATCTTTTTTTAACCCCTTTATAAGGATACCCCTACTGTGTAAAGAAAATTCCAGTACTCATTTTTATAACTCATGTATGAAACGAATCATTTCTACTGCAGGTGATAGGATACGAGCTGGTCGTAATGTTTTATCACCTTCTAATGAATATATGCATGATTTGTTAATGTGTGTATATTGCAAAAACCTTTGCGACTGGTAAAGTGTACTCTCCTACACCAGCTTCTGCATGAACACTGGCATAGCATGCTTACTGCAATAAACTAGTACTACGACTGCATATGTGATGTTGTGCTCATTTACTTGTCATAATTTTAAAGAATGATTTAATTTTCTTGTTTAGGAAGTAAATGATTTCTTAATGTTTTCTAAAAAAGTTATTTAGTAGAATTTTTTTCTTGGAATTGGTCTTTGAACTTAACTATTACAGGCTTGTTTGTTTGATCTAAATGTGATAGAAGCACAACTCTGTGTAGTAATTAATGCATAGCAAAGGTACAGAAATTACTTTTTATTAAGGGGGAAAGGTCTGGGAACTGCTTGTGCACTTATTTTCAGTACATAACAGTTAGCTGGATGTGTCTAAACTGGCCCCAGAACTGCTGCTTGGATAAGTTTAAAGACTACTGCCAAGGACAACAGGTGTTCTTAGCAAAGTGGAGGGCACCAGTAGGGGTGTATAAAGTCTTTCCCTGCCCTTAACCAAAAGAGCCTCCAGTAATTGGTCCCAGTGCACAGTGTGTCCCGCCTCTCACACCTTTTAGGTAGCATAACCCGACACCCACTCGACTAGTTCTCTTATTTATTGGGGTGCAGTCACGTGTGCTACTTTTGACCAGGATAGGAGCACTGGGCAGCAGAAGTTCTGCTCGCACCTCCACACAGGCACCTCAGACGAGTGGAGTCTGGCCTCTTCCTCCACGATCATACAAGTACACACTGAGCGGGTGTTCTCCTCTAACGCACGGACAGGATTTTTAGTTTACAACCTAAAGCTCAAGGGACATAACTTCTAATATTAGGGGTTAGAGGGATAAGTGTCAAAGATGGCGACTATTGTTGAGACGCAGGTGCAGTATAACAACACCTACATGATGTCTACTACGGAACAGTACATGATTCAGGAGGACGACTGGGACCGGGACCTTCTGCTGGACCCTGCCTGGGAGAAACAGCAGAGGAAGGTATGTTCATGTGAATGTCATTTTGAGGGGGAAGATTTTTGTATAACTTTAGCATGGTAACCATAGATTCCAACAAAATACAACAAACTTTTATATAATGAAAATCGCAAAATTAGTATGATTGTATTGTATAGTAGGTGTTTTTTAATTATACCTTATTATGGTAACTATAGCGCTTGCTTAAATGCTATAGTCACTTCAGCCATTTTTATAATATGATAACAAAATAATAAAGATGCTGAAATTCTGATTCGACCTGACAAGCGAGTTTACATGTACAGCTGTTGGTTTCATTCGCAGTTTTCCACCGTGTTGTCTTACCACATCGACATCCCCACCCTCATTAAGTTTGTGGCTAATTTTATTTGGTCGAGTCTATAAAACCGTGTTCATAATCACCGCCTTAGACGTCCGTTAAATTTTAAAAGTTTTAAAATCACCTCACAGAAAAGCGCGCGTAACTTTGACGCATTCCGTGGAAACACGTACTTTTTAAACCTACCTGTGACTTAAACGATTTAATCGATGCTCTTTCAGCCCAAAACGGGGTGGCTTTTCTGTGTGAAGGTAGAGTTGGGTAGATGACGTTTTTAAGATCAACTGGCTGACAGAAATGACAGGTGACGTTTGATAGCCGTCAGTGGAGCTCGTGCCATGGTCTGACTGAGGTGACGTCAGCCAAGAACCACTGATTGATCTCTGCAAACCACAGATTTGTGGTGTCAAGACAGAAATTGACACTTTGAATGTATAAGTTTAATTATTTTCAGATGCTTTAATTATTCTCTTAGAGGGGGAGAAAAAATTAAATATGGTCACTATACTGGAGAATTGTATTTTTGTTTATGAAGGCATGAAAAAAAATACTATAGTATACTATAGCAAAATTACTCAAGTAAATGCTATAGTGTTTTTGAACCATACTATAGTAAATATACTACATTAAATTGTATTATACCTCAGTATTTACTTTAGTTAATACTAAAGTATGCTGTGGTATTTTAATAAAGTGTGGTTAATATAGGCTACTACAATTTACTGTAGTATCTTTACTATATTATGGTTCAAAAACACTACAGCATTGAGTAATTTTACTATATTTTTTGAACATTTTATTGAAAATGTTTTTGCAAGAAAAAGCCTTGATAATAATGTAGAAAAGCAAATGTGCAGGCACTCTCCATAAAGGTGTCTCTCAAACACTTCTGGGATGTTGGCTAGACCTGACAAAGCTGAAAGACTTCAACAGATGGTGTGCGAGCAAGAGAAGTGCAAGGAGGGTTCATTTCAGTCTGTGAATAAACATGCCCTAAAAATACTCCTGAACCTCGCCGCCCCATCTCCCGTATTCCTCCTTCGGTTCCCTCCATTCTTAAGACCATCTTTTCTGAGCTCCTTTGCCTGTGCAGTTGCTCCCTCTCTATTCGACAGCTCTCAAAAACGGCACCATGTCAATTGTCACTATTTTAATAGTGGTGGTGTAGCATAGCCAGCACCTCAGATGTAGGCTAATCCATGGACTTTATGTGCCAATACTTGTTTTCTGCCCCTCAACAAAAAAGGGTAGTTTAAAAGGGCACTTTTTCCCATTTAGTTAAGCGAATGTTTCAAGATTGATATTTTATTTCTCTTGTGGAGATGATAACATGCACTTGCGCCCCCTGGATGTGCCCCCCCACCTCTCTCTCTCTTTAAAACAAGTTAAACACGATTGAGCTGACTAAATAATGCCAGATTACATTAAGGTTACAAAACTAATGTAATATTTTCTTTTAACTTGATGTAATTGCAGTTAAGAAAAGTCTCGGATTAGATGGGTTTCAGGCTTGAGTCCATGGGAGAGGGTCTTTAAAACATCCTCAGGCATGTAGGATCAGTATAAGGAGCTGATATCACAGCGTAAATATAGAAAGTGCATCATTTTGCAATGAAACGAATATGGGGGTTGCGCGGGGGTGGGGGTTCTGCACCTGTTCTAAGCTCCCTAGCACACATATCAGAAGCCCCAGTAATACAGCGATTGTCAACATGCCGTTTCATCTGATATCTGTCAAAAGGCAGCAGAAAATAGAAAAATTGTTTCTAAGCGTCGCTCTGCTGTTGACTAGTAAATTCTGTATTTAAATGCTCTCACAATCTGGCTTTAAATAGCTGAAATCACACTGCCTGTAGCCTATGACTGCTTTTAGGTAGCATCCATAAGAGAAAGAATCAGAGAGAAGAGGCTAATGCTGCCATCTAGAGGGACATACCGTTATGGGGAAATCTCTCATGTCATATAAAACTGTTTTTTACTAATAGTGAAACATTTAAATGAAATATAAGTTAAGACAGCAGTTTGTTGTTGTTGCTGTAGCTAAGCTATTGCTAATGCGGCTAAACTGTCAACTTCACTGTTATGTTTAGCCACATTAGCATTAGCATGGATTTTTTTTTAGGATTTTAAAGGATTGAAATATTGACTTTTAGTTGTATTAAGCATAAGAAGGTACATCTGATGTTGTGGCAACTTGTAGAATTGGGTTGGTTTCTGGGGTTTTTTTTGCTAATGTTTTGTAGGTAAAATGACACTAAGCAATATTTTGAGTGGCGTGGTGATGTTAATTTGTATGTAGTATATATTGTACACACACACACACACTCACACACACATATATATATATATATATATATATATATATATATATATATATATATATATATATATATATATATATATATATATATATATAAATTGGACGTGTGTGTATGTGTATACACAGACATACACATATAAATATAATGTGTACACAAACAAAATGTTATGTTTTTTTGATGTTATGTTATGTATGCGATTAATTGCTTTTAATCGATTTGACAGCACTCAAATAAATCTATACATTTTTCCTGGTGTTCATTTAGTGGAAAATACACATTACAGTTCCAGTGACTGAAAATAAGTAGCCTATTTGAACTAATTTCAGAGCAAATGTATCAAGATAAGGAACTTTATTAAAGGTTGCTGCATTGCCCTGCTGTAAAATATCCAAGACTCCAAGAAAAATATATTGCTGCTATTTGGAGGGTAGAAATGACTCCGACCTTGAAATGATCTTTGACATACATCAAGATGTAAACAATACCTACATATACTCATTGCCCAAGTGAATTATAAATATCCTTCAGACAAGTCTGGTCAAGATCCTTATTTGCTAACAAACGGCTGTATTCATGTGGGAAAAGTCACCGCTGATCAAATTAAGTTGACGTCTGTTATCTGTGGTGTGAAGTCACTTCTTTCTGCCAGTCATTTTTGTGAGAGCTGCTTCTACTTCTGTAGCTGAGTAGAGTTACAATGTTTCCGTTGCTTCTGATCTATTCGTCAGGGGTTAGATATCATAAGGACATGGCAGTCGTTCTCAGTGCTGAAATTCATTGGCACACTTTGAGTTTCAGATCAGATTCAGACTATGGCGACATTTGCATAGAAATCTTTCATGCTACCTCATGACTTACTACTAATAATACTATTTACAAGACTTTTGCCATGTAAAAACATGTATGTTTTTTTATGACTTTCTGAAATTGGAAATATCAAATTTTTTCAAAAGTATTTTATGCACTTTCTGTTTTTCAATTTTTTCAAAAATGTCAATTTTTTTTATTAAAAAAAATAAATATATATATATATATATGTATAAATTCCTGAGAACGACTGACCCAAATATTTAAGAAGGTTTTATATTGTCAGTATTGTGAGGTTTTGTGCACTGGGAATGTTTCATAGTGCTGTTATGCAACGACCTCTCATATATATGGATTTATTTACAGTGAAGAGGCAAGCATTATGCATGCAATTTTTTTTTAATCGGTATTACTTTTCATTATTTCTGATATGGTTAATCCATTTGCATTCACTTTACACAATCTCTCAAAAGATTCATTTTATTATTTTTAAAATTTAATTAAATATATTCATGGCTAGAAAATAACAATCACACAAATGAGTTTTTTTAAACTCCTGTCCTTAATTTGGTAACATGGTTGCTTATTTCAAAGGCTAAACACGTTCATCATTCTTTGAAAAAGAAAAGGATTCTGACTCAGATTTTTTAAGAGTTTCAGGTCCTATTGTGTATTAGTTTCATTTATTATTTCTGTATTATTCTTACAGAGAGAAAGTGTTTCAGGGAGCGAGGGAGAGATTGTGTGGTCAGATCAGATGGCAGTTGCTATTCCAGAAGCTGTGGCCATGTAGGGCAGCAACTATAAACTACCAGAGGGAGCACACAGGCCTCACGACGGCTTTATGTGTGTGTGTGTGTGTGTTCAAGTGTTTGTAAATGTGTGTGTTTATAGGTTTGTGCATATGCAATTATATATGAACTTGGTACTATATATGTTTTTTGGACACTTTCAATACCATGGTGGTGTTTAAAGTACCGTTGGAGTACCATGTCGAGTCTGTGGTTAATACTGTGGTACTGTAAGATTGCCATCTTATACCATTACGTACCATGGTACCTCTTTTTGTGTGATGTGATGGGTGATATTTTAAGAATAAGCTGTAATGTGGTCTCTGGTCTCTACAGGAGCCGTGTGTGTGTGTGTGTGTCCATCTGCCCAACTCATTACTGATGGGTCAGTTTTAATGTGACGCTCCTTCAGCTGTCTGTGGGAAATTTGTTATTTTTATTATTCACATTATTTGTGATGTAAATTATTTTTTACATGTAAATATACCAGTATACATATATAGGGTAAATTCTGATTGATTTGGACTTTTTTATGTCAATAGATATGATTGGATGGATGGACGGATGGATGGATGGACGGATGATTGGATGGATGGACGGATGATTGGATGGATGGATGGATGGACGAATGATTGGATGGATGGATGGATATATGATTGGATGGATAGATGGATAGATAGATGGATAGACAGATGGACGGATGGATGGATGTATAGATGGGTGGGTGGATGGATGGATGGATAATTTGACGGATGGATGGATGGATGGATGGATTGATGATTTGACGTATAGATGGATGGATGGATGGATGGATGGATGGATGGATGGATGGATAGATGGATGGATGGACAGGTGGATGGATGGATGGTTGGATGGATGGATAATTTGACGGATGGATGGATGGATGGATAGATGGATGGATGGATGGATGGATGGATAGATGGATGGTTGGATGGATGGATAGATGGATGGATGGATGGATGGATAGATGGATGGATGGTTGGATGGATGGATGGATGGACAAGGTGGATGGATGGATGGTTGGATGGATGGATAATTTGACGGATGGATGGATGGATGGATGGATGGATAGATGGATGGATGGATGGATGGATGGATAGATGGATGGATGGACAGGTGGATGGATGGATGGTTGGATGGATGGATAATTTGACGGATGGATGGATGGATGGATGGATTGATGGATAGATGGATGGATGGTTGGATGGATGGATGGATGGACAAGGTGGATGGATGGATGGTTGGATGGATGGATAATTTGACGGATGGATGGATGGATGGATGGATGGATAGATGGATGGATGGATGGATGGATGGATGGATGGATGGATGGATGGATAGATGGATGGATGGACAAGGTGGATGGATGGATGGTTGGATGGATGGATAATTTGACGGATGGATGGATGGATGGATGGATGGATAGATGGATGG
Source organism: Rhinogobio ventralis (assembly GCA_039654625.1). Lineage (NCBI taxonomy): Eukaryota > Metazoa > Chordata > Actinopteri > Cypriniformes > Gobionidae > Rhinogobio > Rhinogobio ventralis. The sequence goes on along the minus strand of CM077193.1, from coordinate 50,316,778 downwards.
ATGGATGGATGGATGGATAGATGGATGGATGGACAGGTGGATGGATGGATGGTTGGATGGATGGATAATTTGACGGATGGATGGATGGATGGATGGATTGATGATTTGACGTATAGATTGATGGATGGATGATTGGATGGATGGATATATGATTGGACGGATAGATGGATGGATAGATGGATGGATGGACAGGTGGATGGATGGATGGATGGATAATTTGACGGATGGATGGATGGATAGATGGGTGGGTGGATGGATGGATGGATGGATGGATGGATAATTTGACGGATGGATGGATGGATGGATGGATGGATTGATGATTTGACGTATAGATGGATGGATGGATGATTGGACAGACGGGTGGATGGACGAATAGATAGATGGATGGATGATTGGATGGCTAGATGGATGGATGGATGGATGAATGGATGGTTGGATGGATGGACGGACGGATGGATGGATGGACAGAAGGATTGATGATTGGACGATAGATAGATAGATAGATAGATAGATATTTGTTTCTGAGATTTAACTGTGGATAAGATTCTCTGATCTAATCACACTTATAAAAGCAGGAAAAGGCAAATTTTGGAGTGAAGATGAGGTTGCCATAGTAACTCAGTATGTGAGAAAGATTCAGTCATGAAGTTAGAACTTATTTTAAGGAAACTCTTTCAGTAACACACACACACACAGTGTTTCTCACGTCGCATCCTCAGCGGTCGTCAGTCACACTTCTGTGAAGCCATTAATGAGTGCTGCCACAGTCGATAAATGTGGAAATGTGAGATGTGAGATGCCGTGAGTGTGTGTGCGTGTGTGTGTGTGTGTTGGGTGACTGAAGGATTGCTGCCGTGTCATTCCTTTTAGATGATTTCAGATTTTCCATTTCGATTAACATAATTCAGCCCAGAGTCCGAAGAACATGTTGACAAGACATCAGGAACACTCATAAAAAGTTATCCTGAATGCATAGAACACATATTTAACTTTAATCTTGCTGTTAAAACATCAGTGGAGCATGTGTATGTCAATCATATTACATTAGCATGAGCACTTCATTTGCCTGACGCTGTTTCAATGCTTCAGATTGTAAGTAATTCTGTGGTTATATCTGAGGTATCAGCGCTCTGTTCCAAAACCCTTTGAGCTGCCTACAAAGGGAGTATTTTAAGGCATCAGCTGCGTTCACACACAGTGTGTTTTTGCATCCATCGTGTTGCTTTTGCATTGTTTTTCGGAATGTTTTTTTCCAGCTGATGAACGTTAACAGCCAGAATCAGAATCCATCCTGCTTTAAAGAGCTCGAGCTATTTGGTGTGCTCCCACTGTGTCGTAATGGAGCACAACAGTTGGGTTCTGGAAGTAAAACAAAAATTGATTTTTAACGATAACTTATTAAAGACAGCCCTACTGTGAGCTACGAGGTTGTTAATCAATGGTATTTGCTTCTGCTGAAGCCGTCAGCCTGCATTATTTCAGCTTCTTTTTTTTTAAATAATTGTTTGACAGTGGAATTCCTGGTGAAAACTACATTACCCATGATTCTGTACAGAAAACTCCACCAAACAGAGTCAAAGAAGCAACACTCTCCAAAAGATCTTTAGCTCCGCCCACAAATCGAGTCGATCTCCAAGCATGTTTGTGTATATATATGCATATTTTGCAAGTAAATTGCTTTTTCAATTTTCAGCATTAGTTAAAACCTCTAGCCCTTGACGAACTTTTGATTTGATTTATTTAAAACTGTTCCTCTCAGAGAATGATGCAGTGGATGCCTGTAAAATAAAAGGCAGAAGTGTGTGTGTGTGTGTGTGTGAAAGGTCATACACAGGCCGAGGGAACTGTTGCATTGTCTCCTGGGGCGTGATTTGCAATCTCATCATTGTTTTCCTTCCTCGGACAATTACCTCTGTCGAGAGAGAAAGAACGGGCAGAAGAATGAACGGCAGCCGTCCAGACAAATGACAAGCTATTAATACAACACTGGCTACTGTATTTACCCACAATTACCAGGAGTCTTTTCCAATTTGGTGTTCATGCTTTGGTGAGGTGATAATTCCTGCCCACTAGAGGCATTAGGTCAGCATACCTGTGTGTGTGTGTGTGTGTGTGTGTGTGTGTGTGTGTGTGTGTGTTTGGCTTGACCTATCCACTACATTCATACAGACTTTGTGAATGTTGTTCTGTATTCACACTGACCACAATGTGGCACATGAGCGCATTATAAAGATTTTTTAAAACCGTTTGATGAACAGGTGAACAATTAATAACCTCACAACTGAGCTCTATAAACAAGGGTCCTACTGTTTAGCTTTTTCCTAATCTGTGGGAGTTTATTTTTTGATAATGACTGTCAGACTTTACATTATAACATTCTGATTATGCTTTATGATTGTATATATTGGATGCATTTACTGTTGGTGTGATGCATTACAAGTAACTTGAGTTATGTAATCACATTACTTTTTAAACAGAGTAACGCATTACTTTTCAATGTGCAACAAAATATCTAAAATTACTTTTTCAAATAAGTAACGCAAGTTACTTTGTTTTGCCATTCATTGACTGACAGCTCTTCTGGGCTGGGCTTGTTTGTTTTTCTCTTTAGCGATAAAAAACATTAAACACAAATATGATGTTTGTCTAAAATTCCTTTTTGCTTATTCATATGGTTAAATTGGATAATCGAAGGTCAGCAGCAAAGACATTGCTTAATAAAGTGAGATTAAATACATAAAGTATATTTGTGTTTAACATATTTGCATACTATATATACATCATGTTTGTTTAATTTTTTTATTGATGAAGAGCAGGCGAATAAGCAAGCCCAGCTCAGGTGAGAGAAAAAGTAACTAAGTAACACAATTAGTTACTTTTTAGGGGCTAACACAGTATTGTAAAGTAACTTTTCCCAACATGTACAACAAAATGCTGATAACTATAAAAATATTACTCATTTTAAAAACCAAACAAAGCAAGAAAGCCATGTTTTCAAATGATCCGGCTCAGTGCAGCTTTATTTGTGACACTATTTCTATATTATGTCATTAATATATTTAAAAACAGAAATATTTTATATGTAGATATTTTATATCTCAAAGCAGAGACGCAATATGACACAACAAATTACAGTGATCCCGTTATAAAGTGTGACTGTAAGTCATACATTCTCAGTGTGAGTTGGAGATTTGAAGGGACTTGTTGGTGATGCGATAGTTTTTCTTTAAACACATCCCAACTAAAATAGTAGTGCAGCTCTGACCCTAGAGGTCAGTCATAATTTGGTTTGAAAGGTCACCTATTAAAGGGCTTCCCCAGCCGTCCCGGTAGGGTTTGGAGAAGACAGACATCTCCGCTCATGCTGATAGCGCATTACCTCACGGTTAAAGATTGACCCCCACACAAACACACACACACACACACTCGCTAACAGGTGGACGCTGGGAAATGAATTAACTTAACAGAGTGGAAGTGGCAGCTGCGCTCATCCAAGGGCTGTTATTTAAAGGCTCAGGGCTGCATTATTGGCTGCTTATTAGCACTTATGTCTTTTGTTTCATTTTTAGGCAACTGTTTTGTTGTTTGCGTTTGGACAATAAGTCCGTTTGTGTGGTGCTCACATATATTCTGCATCAGAGAGCTCTCTGGTGGGATAAAAGAGCCTATGGAGTTGAAGCTCCTGTTGTGTCTCTTACTGTGCTCCTCAGGAATCCCTCTCTCTCAGCTGTGTCTCGGGTGTCCTGTCACATCCACATTTAGACACCCCTCCTCCATCAGCGCTTCCTTCCACCCGTTCTGCTCTGCCTCTTTTCGACCTTTCCATTTCCCTCGTTGTGTCTCCAAGGCCCTGTTTACGGCTCGTATTAAGATGCATTTTATTCGATCGGATCACAAGTAGACGAGGGAGACACATTCCCGTTCACACCTGGTGTTTTTTGTCCACTTTCAAACACTTCTGTCCTGATTTCTTCGAGGGGAGGGTCTATAGGCGGGTAAATGTATGGGCTTTTTCAGATCTTTCAATCTAATGGACAAAATAAGCTCACACAATTGACATATTTACAGTGTTGAAAGTGGACACGCTCAGAGCGTTTTAGACCCCGTTTACACCTGTATTTAGTGTCGTCCACTTGTGATCTGATCGAACAAAACACATCTTAATACCAAGTGTAAACTCGGCTTATACGTCCATCCAGTTTGTCTAAAGGTTCCCAAAAAGCTCCTGACGATTCCACTTAAAACCTCTGAAGAACCTGTGATGAGACGTCAAGGACTTGTTTGGAAGAAAGGGTTCTGGATTGGGTCGTTTGCTGAACCTAAAGTGCAAAGAACCAATGACAAGCCTTTATTTGTGTGTTTCTCCACATCAGCTCTGCCTCTCATCTCATTCGTTTTTCTTTTCTAACCTCTCATCTCTCATTCTCTTCTTTCTCAACTACCATTATCTCATCTCATCTTTTATTCTCTTTTCTTCTCATTCATTCGTCTCTTCTCTCAACTTTCATTCTCCTCTCTTCTGTGTTCATCTCATCATCTTCTCTTCTCTCTCTTTTGTTTCATCCCTTCTCTTTTCTTCTCATCTGGTCTCATCTTTCATTCTTCTTTCTGTTCTTGTCTCATCCCTTCTCCTTTCTTCTCATTTGGTCTCATCTCTTCTCTCTCAACTTCCATGATCTCTTCTCTTCTGTTTTCATCTTATCTCATCATCTTCTCTTCTCTCATTTGGTCTCACTCTCTTGTCTCTTCTCAACTTTCATTCTCTTCTTTATTAACTTTCATTATATGTTATCTTCTCTTCTGTTTTCATCTTCTCATCTCAGTGTCTCTTTCTTCTCCTCTCTCAACTTCCATGATTTCTTCTCATCTCTTCTTTTCTCATCTGGTCTCATTCCTTCTCCTTTCTTCTCATTTCTTATTCTCTTGTCTAATCTCTTCTCATCTTTCATTATCTTTTCCTTTTTTCAACTTCTCATCTTCTCTTCTCTCGTCTTTTGTTCTCTTCTTTCTCAAATTCCATTGTTTTCTTTTCTTAATTCTTCTCTTTTTTCCTCAACTTTCCTTCTCTTTTGTTTTTATCTTTTCTTCCCTTCTCGTCTTCTCTTCTCATTTGGTCTAATTTTTCATTCTCTTCTCTTCTGTTTTCATCTTATCTCTGGTCTCATTCTCTTCTTTCTCAAGTTTCATTATGTTATCTTCTCTTCTGTTTTTATCTTCTCTTCTCAGGATCTTTTGTCTCTTCTCTCTCAACTTTCATAATCTCATCCTCCCTTTATGCCTTAATTTGTCTCATTTCTCATTCCCTTGTCTTTTTCCTTCTCTCGCAACTTTCATTATCTCATTACTTCTCTTCTCTCATTTTAGTTTTCTTTCATCCTTTTTCTTCTCTTCTCATTTGGTCTCATTTCTCATTCTCTTGTTTCTTCTCATCTCTTCCTTTCTCTTCTCATTTGGTCTCATTTCTCATTCTCTTGTTTCTTCTCATCTCTTCCTTTCTCTTCTCATTTGGCCTCATTCTCGTCTCTTCTCATGATCTCATTTCTCATTCTCTTGTTTCTCATCTCTTCCCTTCTCTTCTCATTTGGTCTCATTTCTCATTCTCTTGTTTCTTCTCATCTCTTCCCTTCTCTTCTCATTTGGTCTCATTTCTCATTCTCTTGTTTCTTCTCATCTCTTCCTTTCTCTTCTCATTTGGCCTCATTCTCGTCTCTTCTCATGATCTCATTTCTCATTCTCTTCGCTCATTTTCCCCTTCTGTTCTTCTCCTCTCTTCTCATGTCTTTCCTCCTCTTGTCTCATTCTCTCTCTCTTGTCGTCTCTATAGTTTCTGCGCTCTATATTTGGTGTGTGTGTGTGTGCGGTTGGCGATCCACCCACTCAGCCCTACAGAGACCCCTGGCTTCCATCTCCACATTTAATTACACCTCCTCCATCCTCCTCCTCCTTCCCGCTTTCAACCTCTCCATCCGTCTCTCTCATCAGGAACTCCTACATGTCCTGTTGTTCATCAGTCCTCCTCCTCTTTCATACATTACTCTGCCGCTCAGCACAAACAAACACACTCAGACTCATTTACATCGAGCAGCTTTGCCCCGTAACACCCACATCACTGGCACACAGCTCTTCCTGGCATCTCACACACTGAGAGTGACGGATATTTATAAGATCGCTGAAATATAGCTAATGACTTTTTTTTAAACTACAGAAACACTGTAATGTGCAAATTAAAAGAACATCCCAGTCAGGGGTTTTAACAGATGATTTTTCACATTTTCATTATTAAACCTTTAAAACATATTAAAATGTCAGATTCTTAGAGCAGAAAATGATTACAGAATAATTAATGTTTTTCCATTTGATTCATAAGCTTGCGACTCTGATCTTGATTCAATATTGGCTAATTTGGCTAAATATCAGGTACAGTACACAAAAAAGGTACAAAAGCTGTCACTGGGACAGTACCTTTTAGAAAGTTACTAATATTTACACTTTAACTTTAATTTACACTCTATTTTTCTAGCAAACTGACATGCTATATGGTCATTGAATGTCTTTGTGACATTGTTCACAAGCTTTTTTATTCACGTTTTCACATAATGCATTCATTAAGTTGTACTGTATCTTTCAACATACCTTCGGATGTTCATGCATGTTTATTTGGTGCTATAACTAGTAATAAAGAGGAACACAGATCGGTTCACACCACATTAAAAAGCACCAAAACAGTAGGCCTATTTATTGTTTGAATTTTGTACTCAAAATTGACAGAATTTGTTTCATATCAAAAGAAACGGTCTCTGTCTCATCTGTTGGTGTGTTGTCAGTGTCCTCTTTGCTCTGTGATGTTGTTTTCAATGCCTGAGAAAATGAATGTTTGGCGTGAGAAGAGTGTCAATTGCATGAGTCTCACAATTAATACATGAGAGAGTTGGCAGCCCTGCTTGCCTTGAACGTCATGCTCGCGAGCGCAACAGTTTTTTGGCTTTTAGTATGAATATGTTAGCCTTACTGTTATCTATACGCTAGTGTTGCTCCAAAACAATGACAAAATTCACATTTAGAAGATATAAGCGTTAAAAACTTAAAGACCCATTTTCTGTCCAGTCAAACACTCTCTAGAATCTGAAGCCCCGCCCCCTACATTATAAACAGACGCTGAAGCTGCGGCTGAAATCAGTCACTTGTTCAGACATTTACTATTTTCTACATGGTGAATGGCACATAGTGCACTATATAGGGGATAGGGAACGATTCAGAAAGTGCACTATATAGGGGATAGGGAACGATTCAGACAGTGCACTATATAGGGGATAGGGAACGATTCAGACAGTGCACTATATAGGGGATTGGGAACGATTCAGACAGTGCACTATATAGGGGATAGGGAACGATTCAGACAGTGCACTATATAGGGGATCGGGAACGATTCAGACAGTGCACTATATAGGGGATAGGGAACGATTCAGACAGTGCACTATATAGGGGATAGGGAACGATTCAGACAGTGCACTATATAGGGGATAGGGAACGATTCAGACAGTGCACTATATAGGGGATCGGGAACGATTCAGACAGTGCACTATATAGGGGATAGGGAACGATTCAGACAGTGCACTATAAAGGGGATCGGGAACGATTCAGACAGTGCACTATAAAGGGGATCGGGAACGATTCAGACAGTGTAAACATGCTTTCCATTGGGGCGAATGAAGCCTGGTTTCACGTTAGTGTCCCGTGAACCGCCACAGCTCCAGGTCCAGAGACAGGATAGCACAAAGCGGATCATGTGAGCGAGTCGGCACAGACCAGAAAACATATCGGACCCGTTTGAATTCTGCACAGAATGATATTTTAAAGCAATATGGGGGAGATTAGAAGGAGAAGCGGTTAGAGATTAGAAGGAAACTGTGGTTTTACCGATCTTAATGGCTCTAGCCGAGCTGTGATATAAACTAAACACTATAGAGACAGAGCGGCACGCGTCATAATCTGAAAACCACGCCCACCGGGGGGGAAACAAATCAACCGTCTCCATTGACTTTGTATTGCGTGATGCTGCCTCCTTGTCATTTCTGACTTATAACAAAAAACAGAACAATGTCTAAAAGCTGATATGTGACAAGGTGTACAGCAAACACGCTAAAAAACCCAAAACCCAGAATTTTTTATAAGCTGTTGACCCAAAAAACAAGCGTTTAAGGACACAAAAGTGGATACAGGCAATTAAGACAGAGTTATATTACACTGAGAACTACACTCACTAGAGGGGAACATAATCAGCGACAGGAAATATAATATATAAAACTGACATTTAGATATTTGACTTAACAGTGACAAAATGTTTACTGCACACGTAGGCATACTGAGTGTCAGGATCCCAAAATGTACCCATTCTTCCTGCTGAAGCTTCACGTCTTATTGCCTGTATTCACTTTTGTCTCCTTAAACGCTCGTTTTTTTGGGGGGCGACAGCTTATAAAAACTTAGTTCTGTGTTTTATTGCTTGTTTGCTGTACACCTTGTCACATAACAGCTTTCAGACATTGTTCTGTTATAAGTCAGAAATGACAAGGTGACCGCTTCACGCAATACAAAGTCAATGGAGACGGTTGGTTTGTTTCTCCCCCCCCCCCGGTGGGTGTGGCCTAAATATGCTCGGTCTCTATTGGCTGTTTTTAAAAAGGGGAGGAGCTGTTCGATAAGTCCCGCCCTGTCTTCCTGTTTCAGTGGAAATTACATCAACACATTAAATAATGCTTCACGTTTCAAGGCACTTCAGTGTGACTTTAAAAACGCAGGACGCAGATCAATGGAATGACAAAAAGCGCAAGGTCGAGATGTTGAACTTCTTTTAACTTGAGCACCACATTTTTAGAAAGCCGTGTCATGTGCGAGACACTGCAAAAGAGGCCAGACCCATATGCAACGATCAAAAACGGCCGTCTAGCTCATGTTTACATAGAAAAACATAGGAAAAGCAGTGCAGTGTAAATTCAAAAATGTATTCGGTGTGCACTGTGTAAGACTCTTGAAAAGTTTAAATCTGAAGGGTTTTAAATAATACTTTATTGAACATACTGTTAATCATGTGAAATGCATTGTATTTCAGTTTTTTAGTTTTTGCAGATAAACATCCATTTACGATCTTTGTTCCTCTCTCTCAGACGTTCACAGCGTGGTGTAACTCTCACCTGCGTAAAGCGGGAACTCAGATCGAGAACATTGAGGAGGACTTCAGGAATGGCCTCAAACTCATGCTGCTGCTCGAGGTCATTTCAGGTAATGATGACGAGAGTTCTGGGATACACCTTAATTATACTGTTCTAATAAAGCAGATCTGAAGCAGATACTGATATTTTAATTTAACACTGTGATTGCCAATATTACAAGCCACAAGTATGAAATCGTATATGCTGCAGCAAAATTCACACAGACAGACGGACAGACAGGCCTCAGTGGCATCGTCATCAACTTCACCAGCTTGTACAGTCATATTTAAAAGGAGTTTGTGACTACAGACTGAAGTAGTGTGTAATGAACACACAGTACTGAACAGCACAAACGGAGCTCATGACTCACGCTTATTTATCCTTAGAGGAGTCATTAGGAAAGATGGTGACATACGTGGTTAGTTTTCAGCACATTCGGCAGAATATGAACAGTTGGTGTGTGTGTGTGTGTTCATGTGTGTGTGTGTGCGAGTGAGTGTGTGTGTGTGCGAGAGTCAGTGAGTGAGTGTGTGTGTGAGCGTCAATGTGAGTGTGTGCATGTGTGAGTGTGTGTGTGCATGTGAGTGTGTGTGTGTGTGTGAGAGTCTTTCTCCACAGATGTGACATCATAGATCAAATCACCAGCTGTCTGAACATGAAATCAAATGTTCTCTGTTTACATTCTTAATGCGTGTTCCTGGTCTTATAGTGACGATTTATCAGAGCACGTTATTGAGTTCATTACTCGCTCCGACTCTGAAAAGGGTTTTTGATTGTAATTGAAATGGATATTATTTGACTTCAAAGGTGAAGCGTGCATTTAAAAAATTCTTGTATTTTAGTTTAATATGTAATGGTTGACTAATTTCCTGAAGAGTGTAAAACTGTTAATATAATGCTTTCAAAATATTGAGCTTTTTGACAATAAACAAAGACAGAGGCAAAGACAGATGGGGCGAGTGTTCAGGACACCCATTTGGAAGCAGTGATTATTTTTGCAATTAGAGGTGCAGAAGTTGCACTTCACCATTAAAATAATGCTCTGTTGATAACTGATATCAGTCGGGTCTGACTTTTCTCGTCAGGTGAGAGACTTCCCAAGCCTGACAAAGGAAAGATGCGTTTCCACAAGATTGCCAACGTCAACAAGGCTCTGGATTATATCTGCAGCAAAGGAGTCAAACTGGTGTCCATCGGAGCTGAAGGTGGGAGTCTCATATTAACCAGCGCTGTCAATTTATTGTTAAAGGAAGACGCCGACTTTTTGGGACTTTAGCTGCTTCACCGTATCCCCCAGAGTTAGATAAGTCCATACATACCATTTTTATCTCCGTGCGTGCCATAACTCTGTCTGACGCACCCACCGCTAGCCTAGCTTAGCACAAAGACTGGAGGTAAACGGCTCCAGCTAGCCTACTGCTCAATAAATTACAAAATAACGCCAACATTTTCCTATTTACATGTTGTGATGTGTATAGTTACATCGTGTACTAAGACCGACGGAAAATGAAAAGTTGCAATTTTCTAGACCGATATGGCTAGGGACTATACTCTCATTCCTGCGTAATAATCCAGGAACTTTGCTGCCGTACCATGGGTGCAGCGGCGCAATGATATTACGCAGCGCCTGAAAACAGGCTAACTTCCGTCAACATAACCAACGTGACAACCTGCTTGCACAGAGAGCGTGCTGGGGACTATTTTCAGGCGCTGTGTAATATCATTGCGCAGGAATGAGAGTATAGTTCCTAGCCATATCGGCCTAGAAAATTGGGGATACAGTGAATAAGCTAAAGTCCCAAAAAGTAGGTGTGTTCCTTTAACATAAGTTACATTTAGTGCAGTTTGTACATGTTGCCTGTACATGTTCAGTGAAATATAAATAAAGCAAGTATTATATTGATAATATAATCTCTTGAATTATGTTCATAATATCTTTGGCCACATTATAAATGTCTTTACTGTCACTTTTGTGCATCCTTGTAAAGTTTCAGTATCTAAAAAAAGTATATATGTGATTCATTTAAATTATCAGCATACCAGGTAATTAATAAGATCAAATTTAAGTATTTAATATTGATAGCCCTAAAACTAAATGTATACGTAAACTTCACACATACACAAAAAATTAATTTTACCAAAATTCTGTCTCTTGCTCTGCAGAGATTGTTGATGGCAACGTGAAAATGACTCTGGGAATGATCTGGACCATCATCCTCCGCTTCGCTATCCAGGACATTTCTGTGGAGGGTACAAACACACACGTTTGCATTGTGACAAAGACAATCACGAACCAACCTGACTGCTCATGTTACTAATTCAACACTCATTATCACTTCAGCAGAGTTCGGTCTTATTAAGCAAATGGTGTGTGTGTGTGTGTGTGTGACTCCACAGAGACATCTGCTAAAGAGGGTCTGCTGCTGTGGTGTCAGAGGAAGACCGCCCCCTACAGGAACGTCAACGTACAGAACTTCCACATCAGGTGAGAGAGACTGAACGCCAGTCAAACCTCTCAGTGTTTGCTCTGTCAGAGACCTCTGATATGACTGACACATTTTAACTCGCATTAAATTGCAAAACATTCCTCATTGTAGTCGTAGCATTTTTAAATATGATCCCAAATAATATCAATACTATTATACTGCTGATATGTATACCAGTACTATTTATTAATATCTATTAATAGGAAAATCATCAAAAGTCATCACAGAGTTTAATAGGCTTGAACTGCAAATGATCATATATATATATATATATATTTTTATAAGTCTTTAAATGTAATTTAATTTAATAATTGTCACAAAACCCATCATAATTAATATCACATTTAGCTTAATTGTTTGAGTGTTATGAGATAATATTATACTTTTTTTTTTATATTTTGAATCAAAAAATTTTTTTTCTGGTTTAACAGAAATTTTAGTTTTAGTAATTTTGTTGTATTTTTTTATTTTGTTTTTTTAAATACTATATGTATTTTATTTATTTTATTTTAGTACATCAATTAAACTAAATGAAAATAAGAAATGTTGCACTGGCAGTTACAGTAGCTGAAATAAAATAAGTTTAACTTTTTGTATATTTTATTTCAGTTAACATTCATTTTATTTGAAGTAACGGAAATGTTTTTGGTTTTAGTTAACTACAACCCTGCATTATTTTGTTATTTCATATTATTATCTCATTTATTTATTTATTTTTCACTTCAAAGCTTATGATAAACATTAGTTTTCATGCTTAAAAAACAACATTTTATTGCAACATTTTTCAATAAGGTCCCATTAGTTAACATTAGTTAATTAAAATTAAGTTAATAAAATACATCTGTTCATTGTTAGTTCATGTACGCTCAAATGATAACAGAACTTTTGCTTTTAACACTACACTCACCTAAAGGATTATTAGGAACACCTGTTCAATTTCTCATTAATGCAATTATCTAATCAACCAATCACATGGCAGTTGCTTCAATGCATTTAGGGGTGTGGTCCTGGTCAAGACAATCTCCTGAACTCCAAACTGAATGTCAGAATGGGAAAGAAAGGTGATTTAAGCAATTTTGAGCGTGGCATGGTTGTTGGTGCCAGACGGGCCGGTCTGAGTATTTCACAATCTGCTCAGTTACTGGGATTTTCACGCACAACCATTTCTAGAGTTTACAAAGAATGGCGTGAAAAAGGAAAAACATCCAGTATGCGGCAGTCCTGTGGGCCAAAATGCCTTGTTGATGCTAGAGGTCAGAGGAGAATGGGCCGACTGATTCAAGCTGATAGAAGAGCAACTTTGACTGAAATAACCACTCGTTACAACCGAGGTATGCAGCAAAGCATTTGTGAAGCCACAACACGCACAACCTTGAGGCGGATGGGCTACAACAGCAGAAGACCCCACCGGGTACCACTCATCTCCACTACAAATAGGAAAAAGAGGCTACAATTTGCACAAGCTCACCAAAATTGGACAGTTGAAGACTGGAAAAATGTTGCCTGGTCTGATGAGTCTCGATTTCTGTTGAAGTCTGAATTTGGCGTAAACAGAATGAGAACATGGATCCATCATGCCTTGTTACCACTGTGCAGGCTGGTGGTGGTGGTGTAATGGTGTGGGGGATGTTTTCTTGGCACACTTTAGGCCCCTTAGTGCCAATTGGGCATCGTTTAAATGCCACGGCCTACCTGAGCATTGTTTCTGACCATGTCCATCCCTTTATGACCACCATGTACCCATTCTCTGATGGCTACTTCCAGCAGGATAATGCACCATGTCACAAAGCTCGAATCATTTCAAATTGGTTTCTTGAACATGACAATGAGTTCACTGTACTAAAATGGCCCCCACAGTCACCAGATCTCAATCCAATAGAGCATCTTTGGGATGTGGTGGAACGGGAGCTTCGTGCCCTGGATGTGCATCCCACAAATCTCCATCAACTGCAAGATGCTATCCTATCAATATGGGCCAACATTTCTAAAGAATGCTTTCAGCACCTTGTTGAATCAATGCCACGTAGAATTAAGGCAGTTTTGAAGGCGAAAGGGGGTCAAACACAGTATTAGTATGGTGTTCCTAATAATCCTTTAGGTGAGTGTATATTAGTAAATATCAAAATAAACATTAAGATTTATAAATGCTTTAGAACTATTATTAGTTCATGTCAACTACTGTACTTAACTAATGTTAACAAATGGAAACTTGTTGTAAAGTGTTTGATGTATTTTGTTTCTCATGTTTTGTCTGTGCTGTTCCTCAGCTGGAAGGACGGCCTGGCTCTGTGCGCCCTCATCCACAGACACAGACCGGACCTCATCGACTACTCTAAACTCAGAAAGGTGCTGCTTTTGTGTTTTCTGACAGTCCCTCGCTCTTTATTGATCAGTTTGCCTTTAAACATATTTTACATTTAATCTCTGTGAGGAGTTTTAAGGCACACAATCTTTACATTTTCACTGTCTAACTCAAAAGGTTTATCCTTGAGTCTAGAGATGCACTGGTCAACCAGCCGTAAATCAGAACCGGCTGGTTTTTGCTCCCGACATACGACCATCACCTGGTTTTTAGTTTGATATTGGCCAGTCTCTATTCCGCACAAACTGCATTGCAATCATTTCCCAAAATGTTATTTGTGTGGAAATATTACAAAGTCTGCAAACAGGAGGTTGACCGAGGAAACGCTATATCTCTGCTGTTCCATAAGCGCCACCTACTGTCAGAGAGGGAATTTGCATTTTCCTTCAGTCCGTCGGCTGTTTTTGTTTTGTCTTCTGTATCATAATTTCGCAAATCTAAATTCAGATCATTCTGTTTTTGCTTTAAGTTTTTGCATGCATGTATAGCATATTTGTTTGGTTCATGTTAAAATTCAGTGGTTCCTCTAATTTCAAATGGCTACAGATTTTTTTTAAAGATAAGTTTGGAGCAAAATATATAGAGCAAATAAGAAAATCTGTTACAGAGCAAATAAACAACAAATAAAATCTTAAACATGAAAAAAAGTGGTTTTGGCCAAATTGCTTTAAAAAAATAATAATCGGAAACTGGTATTATAATCGGCCAAATTGCATGTAAAAAACAAAACAAAATCCGTGCCAGATCCGAGTTGTGTTTTCAGGCTTTGACTCCAATGCTCAAATGTCTTAAAAATTACAGTATGTGCCTTTAAAAAAGCCACGGAGCAACCAAATGTACCATATTCATGTAGAGTGTAATAGAGTATAATCATGATATAGGTTTTCAGGGGGTGAGTGTATGATTTTTGTTGTTCCTCTGAAGGACGACCCTATTGGAAACCTGAACACTGCGTTTGAGGTGGCAGAGAAATTCCTGGACATCCCGAAAATGCTGGACGCTGAGGGTGAGTGAAAGAGCACGACTTAAATCAAAATTTTGTCTTTAATATCTTTAAATGGTTAAACAAAAATGATCATTATAAGAGGTCTTAGAGGTCTTGTTTTACATGCTCGCAGTTTCAGAGCAGTTCGAAATCAATGAATATCACACATTTATGCCAAATGATTGCTTATTATCTACTGTAGATGATTATGACAGACTTCGTTATGGATTTTATATTGTAACATGTTTAGCTGATTGTAAGGGTGAATACTTTTTTTGACGAGCAGCGGGATGTAGTAAAGCATAGAGATTTCAAAATAAAAGTCCCCGTGTATTTCAGACTTGTTTATTAAGAGAATTAAGCATGTAATCTTTTTTGTTTGTTTATTATTGGTATTTTGGTTACACAATAAACTGTATTTGGCATTTAAATTAAAGTAAACTCTGCCGCCCCGAAACAAAAGACAGAACATTATTTAACACGTTCATTATATAGATTTTACTAGTATTGGCACAATAATCTGTTTATCGCACTTGTTTAAGCACTATTATTATATTAGCAAAATCAAATATTGAGCGACCTCTAATTCGTATGTATTGATATATTGGTACATAAACCAATTTCATTGCATATACATTCAATAAAACATGTCTTGAGTATTTTAAACGGTTAAATATGGCCCGGTCTATTTAATTAAGTACAAAAATCTGAGATTCTTAATTTATTTTCTGATTGTATGGTTTTGTTCTGTACGGTATTCACTTTATTTGTGCAAGTCTTAAAAAGATGACTGCAGACTTAACTTGATTCTCTCTTACTTTTGTCCTCAGACATCGTTAACACCCCTAAACCTGATGAGAAAGCCATCATGACCTACGTGTCCTGCTTCTACCATGCCTTCGCTGGTGCCGAGCAGGTAACAGTCACAAATCAGATTTCATTCAAATTCAATTTCTCAAACTAACGTCTGTCATCATCATTACAGTATAAGATGTACAAACTGGGATCAGTTTGTGTAAATGATTGAAGGAAATTGATTTCAGTAACGCACTGAGCTTTCAGACGCGCTCCAGCGTAACACAGAGTAAATGAACGTGTAAATGAAAGTAAATGAAGTGAGGAGACTTGGGTACAGGCGCATTAACACCAAACAGAATTTGTTATGCCACTAAATGAGCTGCTGGTTCTCTCTCTCTCTCTCTTCAGGCCGAGACGGCTGCTAACAGAATCTGTAAGGTTCTGGCTGTGAACCAAGAGAACGAGAGGCTGATGGAGGAGTATGAGAAACTGGCCAGTGAGGTGAGGAGATCTGCCTCTGTTTCTCAAACCTATGCACAACAGATTCCAATAGAGTGTTCCAAAAGTTCCAAAGTTCCAAAATTCCAAAGTTGAGTTAGAATAGTTTGTAAGCGTGTGATTATGAACTCTAAAAGCGACTAATGGTCAGGTCAGCTTGATGATGTTTCGTGATCCCAACAATTTTTGTAGTCCCATTTAGCCACTTAGCAACCCCTATTTTCACGACATTGTAAAGGCTTAAAAAAAAACACACGAGTAGGGCATTACTGATGTATTTTATGTTGTATAATGCAAATTTCTTGAGCTGGTGTTCACCATAGACTTTATTTCAGGCATTAAACCAAAAACCCAGTGAGACAATAGAACTGGAAGTGCAAAAATGCTAACTTTTTTCTGGGTTTTAGGACTCATACTCCAACAAAATACATATCACACACAAATATGGATTGAAATTGTACCTGTTTTATAAGTGGAACTCTTTTATATTGGTACTTTTTAATAAGAAACGCATCTTAACCCAGCCTAACCAGTCAGCAAACTGGTTTCCACAAGTCAAGCTGGTGTGGATTGATGGTTTTAGAGACTAGCCAACTACTTTAAACTGGTTTAAGCTGTTGTTTTCAGCAGGGCACTAAGTAAAATATGGGTTCTTTGGTTTTTCTGATTGTTTAATTGGTGCTAGCAAGGCTAAACTGCTGTAGCCTTGAAATATATAGCTTGAATGCACTTCGCACCGCCAAATGCATAAATGTACACGCAAAATATATCAATCTGTCGGCCATTTTGGATTACATTTTTTGGTGTTTTAGTGCAAATAATACATGCAGTACGGCCTAAAATGTTGGCAAACAAGTTATCTCATAAGGCAGCATATTTATAGTATTATCCTGATTAAAAAAAAGAGATGTGAGGAAAAACTACATTTCAATGCTTTTGCATCTGCTTACATAAGTTTTGGGTTGGAAACCCCCTAAAAACTTTGCATTCGCTTCAAATCTTTCATTTGAATGTTTTGTGTACAAATGCAAAGTTGGTGAATGTAAAAGCATAACATTTTTCCTCCAACCTCATTTTTTTAAGCACTATATGTCTACTTAGGAGCTCCATAGATTTATTCTACTGCCCCTAATTTATGCTCATTTAAATAAGAAAAAAATACTAAATGACAGTAATGAGAATCAGCATTGAGAATGAAGAGATGAGATTTTGTGTGATCACTGTTTCTCGTCAGGAGCCATTTAACTGGCATCTCACTTGGGTTTGGAAAAGAGCCTAATCTTGTTCCTTCGAAACCTCCCAACATTGTCTCATGCCCATCATTCTCCGTCTAAACATCCTCCATCTCGCTCTAGTTGTTGGAGTGGATCCGTCGTACCATCCCGTGGCTGGAGAACCGCGTGGCAGAGCAGACCATGCGTGCCATGCAGCAGAAGCTGGAGGATTTCCGGGACTACAGGCGCGTCCACAAACCTCCACGCGTTCAGGAGAAATGCCAGCTGGAGATCAACTTCAACACCCTGCAGACGAAGCTCCGCTTGAGCAACCGCCCGGCCTTCATGCCCTCCGAGGGGAAGATGGTGTCGGTAAGTCATGAAACCCATTGCAAAAGTTAGGTTTCTTCTTCTGGCCCCAATTCTGACCTTTGGAAAAGCATCTTCTGCATGCTAAGCATAGTCTTCTTTATGAACAGCCACTCCCACTCCTTAGAAATCGGCCAATCAAATCAAGTAAATTTATTGTGATTTGACTAATATTGATTTGAAACTAAGCATTTGTGTGTGTTTTTGCAGGACATTGCCAATGCATGGAAAGGTCTAGAGCAGGTAGAGAAGGGCTATGAGGAATGGCTCCTCACTGAGATCCGTCGTCTGGAGAGACTCGATCATCTGGCGGAGAAGTTCAAGCAGAAATGCTCCCTGCACGAGTCCTGGACCTCAGGTACTCATGCTCAGTTTACACAAGGGTTCAAATCTAGGAGGTTTACAATACCTGGAGAAAGCTATCCGCTAGTGTTCCCATTCATCTGTTTATTTCACACTTTCAAAAGGAATCAATCACTGGTAAAACTGGTCAACCATTGTACAACGCGCAATATGTGTGATTTATATGTTGCTTACATTGCTGTTTTCATATGGCTGTCAAACTCTGAGCTTATGACACCAATCTGCCTTAATGTGTGGTCACATTTAGCATTGTTTGTTGAATTGTCACAGGCGAAATATAGTCATTTCAATAGGAATCTGCATTATCTGGAATTTTTCGTGAGGCCTAGCCTAGAAATCTAGACGCACCCTAGTGGCAGCAAATGTAATTTGTAAGGTCATCTAGCAATTCTTTGTTGACTTGCGTGCTTGAAAAAAACAAACTCTAGTCAGGCCAATCACAGCGTGTTTAGAGTCGGTGGGCGGGCTTAACATCATTTAAAAAATAAAGTTTAAAAGTTGAATCTATCAACTAGCTCCGCTGGTGGGAAAACGCATGGGACTCAGGCACAACCCGCTTGTGATTGTTGTCTTACCACTGATCTGGTTGGTTGTAGCGCTATCCTATTGCGTGCAGAGGGAATTTGAAAGACAACTGTTTATCCCGCCCCTCGGATTGAGCCCTGCCAATGGTGTGTTCCCAGACCCAACATCGTGGCTTGTCAGGCTACGTGAGGCCAATACTGGGACACTAATACTGGTCCAAATACATTTATAAACTAAAAAGTGGGCCAATTTAGTCCCAAGAAATATTTAAATCATATACTTACATTAATATTAGTACACTTACTACATAAAGTATACTTTGAAAATAAATATACTTTAACTTTATTTAAGTTTACTTAATAAAATGAACTTGGTTTTTGTCATTTGAATAGGAATCTATGCAATCAGGATTTTTTCCCATGCAGATTTTGCAACAAAAGTTTATGATTCTTACATGTTTTGTGTCAAGATAATCTTCACATATGAACATATAATACATTTTGAAGCCTAAATACAATCGACAGAGGTAAAAAGCTAAACGTAGGCGATAAACGTACACCGCGGTAGTACGACTTCAATGTCACCACCACTGAGCTTCTGACAAGTCTTTACATTTTTACTTAATATTACAAGATTTTAAGTTTGAATTAGAATAGTTTGCAAGAATGTGCGTACAAACTCAACAAGGCTGTAAAAGTCGACTAGAAGTGAGTAGATTTCCATACACAGATTTCGTTGACCAACAGAAAGCTTTCTGGTTTGAAAGTGATGTCAGTGTTAGCTGTGCTTCATACTGGAGGTCGACCAATTGATCGGTTTTGCCGATTAATCGGCACTGATTGTTCCAGCAAAAATCCATACTGGTTTTTCCATTGTCATTATACAGTATGAGAGGTGAGATAAAAACTATCACTGACGCCTGGAGTTTGTTTTGACACGTGAGGCTGCACAGAGTGGGACACTTCAGATGCAGATTTAAAACAGACAATGAAATGCTATGTATACAATACACTAACATACGTGTTTTCATATCATTATAAAGTAATTAATTTGTTGACTAGATGTTGCATTAGTGGAGAACAGCAGTCGTGGCTGAGAGGACGCTAACATTAGCAGTACCTCAAACGGTTAAAACAATGTGGCAAAAACACAAGTGCGAACCAAATGTTTAATGTAATGATTGTTACCATCTGTTTGCATTAGTTTATATGCATTTTTATGCATTCGTTATGCAGCGGAGTGATGTGAGAAAGCGAACTCTATCATCATGCAGCCGACATAAACCTATAAACAAATCAGAAACGCATTCGATTTCAGTTCTTTTTTTATCGTCAGTGAGATACATATTTTATTTTGATTAGATAATCATCAAATGCTCTAAAATAGAAGTAAATAAAGTGAGAATATACATACAATATACATATGTGTCTAATTTCAATGCTATGCCTTGTGTAAATGTTTAAAGAGGGCCATCTGTAAGCATGACTGTTTGGATTTATATGAAATGGTAACACTTTACAATAAGAGTCCATTTGTAACTTTAACTAAGGTTAATAAAAGTATTGTTTCATTATTTGTTAGTCAACATGTTTTTTACATTTTAAAGTATCTCTTAACATTAGTTAAACACTATGAACTAACATGAATGATCAAGGTATAATAATATTTTTATATTAAAAGGTACAGTACACTTTCATGGTTCAGTAGTTTTTCCAATTTTTGTAATGAAGTTTAGCACAATTTTATGTGTTATAATTGTTTTCATTCAGTATCCATCGGTTGAATAATTGGTTATCGGCCAGTGTGGTCCAACCTAGTTATCGTTATCTGTAAAATCCACTATCAGTCGACCTCTACTCCATACATCAATACACTATTGATACTAGACAATGGACTTATTTGCTTGCATAATGTCGCTATTGTGACTGCATCTTTACAGCTTTTGGAATGCACAGCCAATGCGTTGCTGATCTGACGTTCTCTGTGTGCAGGAAAGGAGCACTTGCTGTCTCAGAAGGACTATGAGACGGCCTCTCTGATGGAGATCAGGGCTCTCATGAGGAAGCACGAGGCGTTTGAGAGCGACCTGGCCGCCCACCAGGACAGAGTGGAGCAGATTGCAGCCATCGCTCAAGAGCTGAAGTAAGAAACAGAGAGAGTTTTAATGGGTGAATCTCACGGAGCCTGTCAGAAACATGGCCGGGTCATATTTCACCCCAAAATCGAAAGAATGAAATGCGTTTATTTTGATAGTCCCATTTAGACATTCTGTTGACTATAAGTAAAGATACAACTACATGTCAACTAACTTTCATTAGAGTATTAGTTGAGTATTAGTAGACTGTTAGGGGTAGGGTTAGGGTTAGTAGAATAAGTTGACATCGACTTTTTTTACTGACGAAATCTAAACGATAACTCAATAAAAAATGAATGAGAAAAGCTATGACGAAAACGATTGACATTTTTAGCAATGAGTAAACACGGTCGTTTATGTCTTCAAAGAACGTCAAACAGTTGGGAGAATATCGGATGTGTATCAGTGTATTGGATCCGTGCATTTGGCCTTAAAGTGACAGAAGTCTAATAACTTGCCGCTGTCCGTCATTAATGTTAATCAAACTACAAAAAAAAAAAGAGCGTGTCACTAGGGCTGTGCCGGTAAACGTGACAACCGCACCATCGCAGTGGCAGAGTATCACTGGCGGTGGTCGGCCAAAACACTTTTTTTTTATGTGAATGCTGTTTTACGTGAATATTATGACACGAGTGAAGCACAAAGCTTTATTTACAAAATAAATAATAGGTTCGCAATTAAATGTTACATCGCAGCCATGGAAACATATGGATTCATACCGAACGAGAGAGGTAGGCTTTGTGAGGTGAGCCGAATTTAAGCTTTGCCTGCGTTTTGCGATCTGGTCACCCGATTTTCCACGAATTTAACAATAGGCTTACTCCATGTTATTCTACTGGACATGGAATCTCTTATTTATTTTTCCAAATCTTCATTTACGTCTCTCACAGGGGATTATAAATGTTTCTTCCTTTTGTTTGCTTTTAATTAGGAGTAGCCTATATTCACATAATTTACTGTCGTAAAGTAGAAAACGGTGTAAGACAGATACATTTTACTTCAAATTCTATTTAACACAGTTTGTGCTTGTTATTAGAATTAACGTGCGTCAAGTTTATGTGTATAGCGCATTTCATACACGCCGGAGATTTTTAGTTTCGCTTTCTCTCGCAGCGCATAATCAAACAAAGCCTAAAGTTCTTGACCCTGCGGAAGATAAATTCGCTCTTCACACCTTTTACTACAAGTGTCAGTTTTGGAACATCAGGAGAAAACATGAAGATATTAGAAAAGCGATGCTCTCTTTCCTGCTCGTGTCCCATATCCCTTTCAGCGCAAAGCGGCATATGATGCACCTCTGTGTGGAAATATAAAACGAATATTTTTTTAACTAATATTTAACTTTCTTATATAATTTATATTTCCATTATTTACTGATATTTATTTAAATGTTTTACAGGCTGTAGTATGTTGTTTCACTGACGGAAGTACTAAAATAAACACACATGCTTAAATGGATGTTTGAGCCTGGTTTATATTTTTTATTTTCAAAATGTAGGCTATTTAATTGATATATATGCGCGTACCCGCCCCCCAACCACTGCACCACCGCCGGTAGTTGATCCATTACCACCGCGGTGGTAAAAAACTGCCACCGTCACAGCCCTACGTGTCACTTTATTTGTTGAATTAAATGGTAGGGTAACACAGCACAGTTTTACGTCTTTAAAACAATTGAATGTACCTGACTTAGGCTGACTTACTATTTATGTATAACACATACTGTGTTTAATTACACTGCCATAGACTTGTTCACCAGACTTGATAAACAGTGTTAGGAAATGCCACACTGATATTGATCCTTGTTTTATTTCTCCTTTTGTCCTAAACTCTTATTGGGTCATTTGATTCTCCTGTACATTTACGTTTCTTGGAGTTATGTTGACGACAGAACCTGCTGCAAACGATAACGAATTGTGGTCCAAGATATCTGTGCAAAACAACAACAGATTGGCGTGCTAGACGCTACAACTACAACTTCCGCATTTTTTCATGAGACTCACTGCCATGGTTTCTACAGCAGTAAAAGCGCAAACCAGGGATAACGCGGACAGGACGCCATTGACAGGCGGCGCAATGAGGAGGGATGTTACACTGGTTAAAATTGCGAATTTCTCTGGATTTAAATATTGTTGGAAACGTTTGGGATAATGTAAGTACACAAGTAAACAAAATATAGAACACTGTGCTAGTGGTTTTTGGATATGCAAAAATCTTACATATTGTGCCTTTAACAGTCCTAAAACAAGCTTCATTTTTTTCATGCAAAATACAATTGTGTCTTTTGTTTTTGGAGTGGAATGTGGCCTGGACATTTTCATGAGGTTCAATAATTAGACTATACATTTAAAACAACGACAGTTTTCATCCAGAGATCTCCATACAGCTTTTCAAAGGTGCTAAGATTTGTCTTTCTCTCTGATTAGTGAGTTGGACTATCATGATGCCGCTACAGTGAACGCCCGCTGCCAGGGCATCTGTGACCAGTGGGACAACCTGGGAACCCTCACCCAGAAGAGAAGAGATGCTCTAGAGGTGAACACACACGCTTGAAACTCACATCTGTAACACTGTAAGGCCAAATATTAACTGCCCACTATAAAGGCACAGCTGGAATTCCAGTCATATTATATATAAAAAGCTCATCAGGAAATTATTTGTTAAAGTTTTTTGCAAATTACTTCATCCGAATGTTTTCTTTCTTCCTTCAGCGTGTAGAAAAACTTTGGGAAACGATTGATCAGCTGTACCTGGAGTTCGCCAAGAGGGCGGCGCCCTTCAACAACTGGATGGATGGAGCCATGGAGGATCTACAGGACATGTTCATCGTGCACAGCATTGAG
Organism: Rhinogobio ventralis; assembly: GCA_039654625.1. Lineage (NCBI taxonomy): Eukaryota > Metazoa > Chordata > Actinopteri > Cypriniformes > Gobionidae > Rhinogobio > Rhinogobio ventralis. The sequence goes on along the minus strand of CM077193.1, from coordinate 50,292,992 downwards.
GAAATCCAGGTTAGAAGCAGGAAGTTTTATGCAAAATTTATTTAAAATACTGTGCATGGAGGTGCAGGTTTAAAGATGACATAAAACAGCATTTGCAATGCATTTAACTTCTGTAATGTGATGCATTTCCGAATGCAATAATATATTCAGCATGAAATAATGCCATAATATTGCATATAGTGCACTAATGAATTCTGAGCAATACGGCCTGTTTCATAGCACATATTTATTTCAGCAGTATTCACACTGACTGCACACATAAGCTTGGCATTGCAGCTGCAAGCTGAACTTTGTTGCTGCGTCTATTTTTGTCATATGCAACGTGCTGAAGCAGAAAACACTGTAACGCACTGCAAACCGGCAATACAGGCTTTTATGAAGCAACTTGAAACCACTCGCCAGTTACTGGATAAAAGACACACAGGTTCCACAAGCTTCGACTGGCACACAAGCAGAACATTTTATAATTTATGCCGGTTATTAAATACTTAAAAGTAACCCAGAAAACACTTTATTTTCTGTAAAGAGCCACAGCTCTGTCAAGCAACAGAAACACTGGCCGTTTCTCAACATGCGTTCTTAAGCGATCTTGTGTCCTTGTGTTCTCGTACTGCGTCATCACCAACATTCAGTTCCAATACTCACATGGATGTGTTCTTGATATCGAGGATGCATCAAGTGCAGACTTGAGAGAATCAAACCGTTAGAAATCCCAGAAATCATCAATGGAAACTTTAAACTGAAGAGATTCCCACTGCAAGCCCACAAATACGTAGCGGCTCCTAAAACTAAACCTTTGGGGCCAAGCTTATGATTAAAATTCATATTTGAAATCACCAATCTCATAAATTTACTTTCTAAACACATGATTAAAAAAAACGTGTCTCAGAACACTGCCGCAATGACTTTACTAATTGCTGATTGGCTCTAGAAGGCGGGACTTATTCCACCATATTGTCAATTGCATTTTCTCCCATTCATAGTAATACGAGTGAACCGTCTTTATATATCTAAAGTCTTTATGCACAACTATAATTAAGACATTTGCTGGTTATTAAACAGAGAAAATATTTTAACTACACCTTTAATGTTTTTAATCTCCATTTGTCTTTCAGAGTCTGATCACAGCTCATGACCAGTTCAAGGCCACCCTACCAGAAGCCGACAAGGAGCGCATGGCCATCATGGGCATCCAGAACGAGATCACGAAGATCGCTCAGACCTACGGCATCAAACTGGTCGGAGTCAATCCATACACGGTCCTCAGCCCACAGGACATCTCCAACAAATGGGATGCTGTGAGTACAGAGTACACACACATGCATAGTTTTTAGTGTAGAGCCAAAGTGCACAGCTGCAGTGTAGGTCAAAGCTCATGGTTGGTAATTTACTTGATTCAGTGAGATACTGTTCAGACTGTGTCATTGTCTGGTTCGGATCTGTCGCACCCTGTAGGTGAAGCAGCTGGTTCCCCTTAGAGACCAGATGCTACAGGAGGAGGTTGCAAGGCAACAGGCCAACGAGAGACTGAGGCGTTCGTTTGCTGCTCAGGCCAACATCATCGGACCCTGGATTCAGACCAAGATGGAGGTGGGCTTATTCAACAACAGGAATATATGAGGTGTTGAGTGTAACAAGATTTAAGGAAGTGGCAAGGGTATGCGCGTTGGGAAGTAACTAAAGTAGCGTGAACTGCTGCAATAATCATACACACTCTCTCAAAAGTCAAATTCACTTTAGTTCAACCAATGTGCGTAAATCAGGGTTGGGCAACTTCGGTCCTGGAGGGTTCAGCTCCAACTCTAATCAAACACAGCTGAACCAGCTAATCAGTGTCTTCAGGATTACTAAGCTGTGTTCAAAATCGCCTCCTATAGCCTTAAATAGGGCACTATTTGAGGGGAAAGCCATTTGTAGTGGTGTCTGAAACCATAGTGGATGTTATTGAGTGCACTCATTCAATCCCAAGATGCATCGCAATAATGAGTGTACAATCGATGTATGCTCAACGGCTAGAGAATACCCACAATGCACTGTGAGGGTCGTGCCGAATGAATTCCCGTGTCTGAGCAGAAGATGGTGCCGCAGCTGAATCATCCATCCATTTTCCAAACCGCTGGTCCAATGTGGCTACAGCGTAATATCATACAGGTATAGATTCCTGTTTAATTGATTATGAAATCCAAGGCCATAGCCAGTTATGAGGTCATGAGGTCAGTTGTATTTTTCCAAGGTGTATATAATAAAGGTTGTGAAATAATTGCCTGATGTAGTATTAAGTCTACTTTAGTGCTACAAGGATATATTGCACAGCACCAAGATCTCATTGGTCTGTTCACACTGACTGCACACATAAGCTTGGCATTGCAGCTGCAAGCTGAACTTTGTTGCTGCGTCTATTTTTGTCATATGCAACGTGCTGAAGCAGAAAACACTGTAACGCACTGCAAACCGGCAATACAGGCTTTTATGAAGCAACTTGAAACCACTCGCCAGTTACTGGATAAAAGACACACAGGTTCCACAAGCTTCGACTGGCACACAAGCAGAACATTTTATAATTTATGCCGGTTATTAAATACTTAAAAGTAACCCAGAAAACACTTTATTTTCTGTAAAGAGCCACAGCTCTGTCAAGCAACAGAAACACTGGCCGTTTCTCAACATGCGTTCTTAAGCGATCTTGTGTCTTTGTGTTCTCTTACTGCGTCATCACCAACATTCAGTTCCAATACTCACATGGATGTGTTCTTGATATCAAGGGTGCATCAAGTGCAGACTTGAGAGAATCAAACCGTTAGAAATCCCAGAAATCATCAATGGAAGCTTTAAACTGAAGAGATTCCCACTGCAAGCCCGCAAATACGTAGCGGCTCCTAAAAGTAAACCTTTGGGGCCAAGCTTATGATTAAAATTCATATTTGAAATCACCAATGAAATCTCATAAATTTAGTTTCTAAACACGTCAAAAACGCGTCTCAGAACACTGCCGCAATGACTTTACCAATTGCTGATTGGCTCTAGAAGGCGGGACTTATTCCACCATATTGTCAATTGCATTTTCTCCCATTCATAGTAATACGAGTGAACCGTCTTTATATATCTAAAGTCTTTATGCACAACTTTATGCACAACTGGCACCCCGACTGAGCCTGGTTTCTCCCAAGGTTTATTTTTCTCCATTAGGCCACCTGATGGAGTTTTGGTTCCTTGCCACTGTCGCCTTTGGCTTGCTCAGTTGGGGACACAAAATTTTCAAATAAATATCCAAATAAATTTAATTACTAAACTAAATGAACTAAGTCAACTACATTACTTGAATATATATGATAATTGAAATGAGCTGGATGACATCACCGTTTTCCCCAGAGCGTCTGTACAGCCGAATCAAATTCAGTTGCATTGTTTTCCTGTTTAACACTGTGAAGCTGCTTTGAAACAATCTGCATTGTAAAAAGCGCTATATAAATAAAGGTGACTTGACTTGACTTGACTCTGCCACCGCTCATTAACATATTTGAGATGACCAATCAAATCAAAGTAGGCGGGTTTTGTTCACTGAAGCTGCTGAGCGCGAATGCTTAATGCGCAAATCATAAAGTAGCTAAACTAAACATTTCATATTTGACAGCTGTTTTAGGATAGAAATTTTAAACGACCGACAAATATAATCAGGGATGCAAACTAATAAACTTTAGCCTAATTTCGCCATTTTGAATTTAAAATAGGCATATAATTTATGTGATTTATGTAATGTTATAATTAGTAACTGTCAATGTGAGGGGACAAGAAACATTAACAAGGACGTTTTCATTATATTAGACATAAGATTAATAATGAATGTGTACATATTGTGAATTAATTTAATAAAAGCTTTCCTTGTAGGCTTCAGTAAATTAACTGTTTTTCTAAGAAAACGATTAATAAAACATAGGCTAAATATCAGTTGACTGTATGTTCTTCAGTGACATTGAAAATGAAAAGACTATCAGTCAAAGCTCAGCTTTAGAAGGGGAGGAGACAGGGCAAGATAAGGAGACTGAGAAAGGAAAAGAGTGATGGAGATGAGGAGAGAGCAGATATTGACAGATAATCTACTGCCCACTGACATGGTTTTAAAGCTATTGTTATCCAACTTTTTTGGCCTTCAAACGTCTTGAAATGCACTTATGTAGATCAGAGAAATCAAAGTTGTCTCTGGTGTGCATGCAAACTTAAATTTGGGATCTAATTATAAAACCCTGCCTACGGCCCTGATTAAATCGTATAATTAAGGTTTATAAATGCTAGTTTCCATGACAGAGTTCAAGATCTTTTCATTACTACTGGAGCTGTCAGTTTGCTAAGTTTCAAATGATTATTAACAGGCCCGTCGCAAGAGGGGTGCGAGGCCCTGTGCAAACTCTTTGAGATACTAATATAGTTTCTATTCATATTTTGAATTAATTTATTATTTTTTAGATTTTCTGTTTTCATTACAATTTTAGTTAAAGTTTTAGTAATTTTGTTGTTTTTATAATTTGTATTAGTTTTTTAAAATCTCTCTCTCTCTCTATATATATATATATATATATATGTGTGTGTGTGTGTGTGTGTGTGTGTTTGTTTTAGTTTGAATCATTTTAGTACATCAAGTAAACCTAAATTAAAGTATTTTCAATGTTTTATTTCAATTAACATTTATTTTATTTCAAGTAGTTTTTTTTTTCAAGTAGTTTTTTATGGTTTTAGTCAATTATGATAACTGATAACTGATAAGGAGGAGGGAAAATAACCATATTTAGTTTAATTGCTTTAAATTAATCTTGGTTATGAAGCTAATTGACACTGTTTGCCGTTTCATTTTTCTCTTTACAGACTTTTGTTCTTCCTCGTCTAATAAACATTTGTTAACTCTCTCTCTCATTCTCTCTCTGTTGCTGTTATTAGGAGATCGGTCACGTGTCGGTGGATATCACCGGCTCTCTGGAGGAACAGATGAATAATCTGAAGCAGTACGAGCAGAACATCATTAACTACAAATCCAACATTGACAAACTGGAGGGAGATCACCAGCTCATTCAGGAGGCCCTCGTCTTCGACAACAAACACACCAACTACACCATGGAGGTATTCACACACACACACACACACACACACACACGTTGATTAATGTTTGAAATCGCATACTTCCCAACTGATATTTAGTTTATTAATAATAATAAGTTTTATTTTAATGCCTTGCCCAACGTTCGCTTTACAAGGTCACCAAAAATACATAACAAATACACATAACACACAGAACATTCCCTCCTCCAGCACGTCCGTGTGGGATGGGAGCAGCTGCTCACCACCATCGCTCGCACCATCAACGAGGTGGAGAACCAGATCCTGACCCGCGACGCCAAGGGCATCAGCCAGGAGCAGCTCAACGAGTTCAGAGCCTCCTTCAACCACTTCGACAGGGTCAGTGAGATGGAGTGACGCACATCAAGATTCATATCTGAGCGTGTACAAGTGGACTCATTATTGTTTTTAACTTGCAGAAGAGAAATGGCATGATGGACCCCGACGATTTCCGCGCATGTCTGATCTCTATGGGTTACGATCTGGTGAGTGAAAGGGAAGCTCCGCCCACTCACATACAGCCACACCCCTTCACAAATTGTCACAAAAACGATGTTGACAAAAATGTTTTATCCTCACCAAACTACATGCACATATATTTCAAAGTAAGATTTTTTAAATGTTTTTGAAAGAAGTCTCTTCTGCTCACCAAGGCTGCATTTATTTGATCAAAAATACAGTAATATTGTAACTTGTTATATTATTAACTTAAAATAGCTGTTTGTTTTCTAATAGCTACCATTTATTTGAAATAGAAATCTTTTGTAGCATTACGGATGTCTTTACTAACACTTTTGAAAATTTTTAGGCATCCTTGCTGAATAAAAATATTAATTTCTTTATTAATTTGATGCCAATTTTTGCATCACATATTTTTACCACTTTAAATAATAATTCAAATTTAAATTAACTACGAATCATCATCATCATCATCATCATAATAATAACAAATAATTTGATTAACTATCCTAAATAAAGGTAGGCCTATCACACATTTTTTTATCACAAATTTGCATATTTCCTTATTTTGTTAAATTCTGATTAAAAATTATTATTAAACAAATTATTTTGGTGTCATTTTTAAAGGCTTTTCTCCATTTAGTTGAACATGATTTTAGCCAACCCCTGCCAGGACCTCAGTAGATGCTTTGCTGAACACCATTAAAGGTAGGCCTAAATGTGTATCTTGAACCTCATTGGCTGTTTCCTCTGATGGTGTCCTGACAGGGTGAGGTGGAGTTCGCCCGCATCATGACCCTGGTGGACCCCAATAACACGGGCGTGGTCACCTTCCAGGCCTTCATCGACTTCATGACACGCGAGACCGCTGAAACCGACACCGCTGAACAAGTCATGGCCTCCTTCAAGATCCTGGCCTCCGACAAGGTGAGATCAAGTGGTGTTGTTTCTCCTTGTGTCTAAACACCTCAGGGAGAATTCTGAATCAATTACAAAATAGCGTGCAAAAACACTCAAAGTGTCTCCTCTTGTCCTCCAGCCCTACATCACTGTGGAAGAGCTCCGTCGTGAACTCCCACCCGAGCAGGCCGAGTACTGCATCAGCCGCATGACCAAGTACGTCGGCCCCGAAGGGACCCCTGGAGCCCTGGATTACATCTCCTTCTCCAGCGCCCTCTACGGAGAGAGCGATTTATAAACGCTCTGAATGTCTTTCTCTTTCTCCTTCTTTCCTCTCATCTTTCTCTCTCCTCTCGTTTTTTCCACGCCCCCAAATGTAGCTTTCAATCTGCGAGAGAGTTAATAATATCCCTCGTTTCCCCTCATAAATATTCTCTGTTTTTCTGTCTACAGCCCACACCGCTAGCTTTAACATCATACTGTATGCGTCTTACATCCACCCTATAAACGGAGGGACGTGTAATGGGGGGGTTTAATCTCAAATTATGTCCAATTTGGATGCCAGATGCTTCTGTCTAAATATAGTAACTTGCTCCGCCCCTGAAACAACTTTCTGTTTCAGATGATGTCATCCAGGCCGGGAATGATTCGATTCTATTTAGCCATTTTGTTAGGCTTGTAGGTAATGCCAGGGCCATAACCACCATAGACATTGAGGGGGACAAGTCCCCTCCAATAATTAGAAATGGCCAAATTGTCCCCCTAATATTTGAAATTCTTGCAGTTCATTACGCAGTGCTCTGTATGTTATTGTTGGGATGACAAAGGTTTAAAAGTTGCATTTTAACAGTCTAACAACAATCGTCAATGTCAAAATGATTGAGATGGCCAATCAAATCAAAGTAGGCGGAGTTTACCAGTCACAGAAGCAAAGCGCAAATTTCAGCGCAAAGTGTCAGTTTAACGTTGAAAGAAAGTGAGGTAAGCGAAACATTTAATACATGTGAACTGTTTTGCGATAGAAGTTAAACGACCGACGGTAACATCCAGTGTTGCAAACTACTCAACTTTTTTTCTAAAATATGGCCGTTTTGAATTGAAAATATGCATATATGTGATTCATGTCATTCCTAATTGAGTGTGTAGAGACAAGAAACGTTTCACGTTTTTGACATTTTAGGCATACAAATAAAAGTACATATGTGCAAATTTTAATGCAAATATTATTTGCAAAATAGTTCAAAATGATTATTTCCCAACTAGAACTACACCTAGAATTTCCTTCACTGTTCTGTTTCTATAGGCTTTATAAAAAATCGGTCCCCCCCAATGTTCAAGACATGGTTACGGCCTTGGGTAATGCACATTAATGCAGTATTGCTAACCGGATTTATTCTGGATATGAAACAAAATCAAGTCCTGAGCCCTACATTATAAAAGTAAAATGGGTTGTGAATGCGTTTCATGTTGACTTTAGCATGCTAAGCCCAACCTTCCCTCTCTGTGCCAAAAAAACCTTCCAACCTGATAAAAGATATATTAAAAAGTGTGTTTGTTGATGCTAATGAGCGCTTGTGAAGATGCATGCTGCGTTTATTCTACAGACATTAATATGCGAGAGAGACCCCCCTCTTGTTAGGTCTGTACTGTATTTAAAGACCCCAAAAAGCACTACTGCTGTCCAGTGTCTTCTTAATATGAAACTGTGAGAACAACTGAATAGTCTCTACACAGAACGTCGTGTCTCTGTATGTTGTATTGTCACCCCTTAATATTGTTTATGTGTGTACGTCTTCACTGATTGTGGTGTTCGGAGGCAAATTCATGATTTGTTTTTCTTTTATTTGGAGAGTATGTGCCAAATTATCAACCAAAGCCAGTAAATGAAATTAAAGATGTTGTGGCAAAGTGTATGTGTTGTACTGACCGGAAAGGTTTCTGCTTGCCAAAGTGCTGAACTAGAACCAGGTTTGCCTTAAAACCACTGGAAAGACATTGAAATCCAAGGCCGTACAAGATGGAGTCATTCATTCAATAAAAGACTGGATCGTTGCAGTTAACCGCCCCTCTCTCTGTATTTTAAGATTCTTGTTATGTACACACACCTGTCATTTTAATAGTCCACTCAAAATTACATGTCTGTCATCATTTACTCACCCTCATGTCGTTGCAAACCTGTATGACATTCTGTATGTTTGGAGAAGGTGACCAGGGTCTGTCAAGAAGTCCATATATATTCCAGGTTTTCTGATGATATATGTCAGCTTGTGAAAAACAGACATTAATATGAGTTTAAAGGCCAGTAATGATAACTAAAAAGTACCATATTAGCGTACACCAACGGACAATAACGTTCTTCTTAATAAAAGCGCGCGCTGCCGTCTTCTGCCGTTTTAAATCCTGCTCGCGCTCTTTAACTCTAGCTGGATTCTGATTGGCTGTTGGCTGTTTGTCTTGTTCATCAGCGGGAAAATGTTATGACAAATAATCCACCGATGTCGTTCCTCTCTGTCGTTGTCGTTATTAGTTGTGGTGGGGATATTCTTATAGAATTTAAATGATTATTAAAACGTTATAGTCCTTGGTGTGAAGGTGCCTTAAGACGATAAAGATATTCTGGTTTTAAACGCGAGTAAATGATGACCGTTTTTCGTTTTAGAGTGAACTATAGACAGCAGCGCCATCTTTGATTTTTAACGGGAATGGAAGTGAGGCCGTGAGAGATAGACATACATATTTTCAGTGGGTTGCTACTGTTATATAATGTTTTTTTATTGTTCTGCTGACGAAACACTTTAAAAATATATTTCCAAAAAATTTGAGTAGACAAAAAACCTGAGCTGTGGAAAACTATAAGTGATCTAGGAGCTTTTTACATTGGATGCCATAAGTCTATCTCTCACAGCTTCGCTTACATACCTGTCATGGCGTTGCTCTGGAGGTCTAAGAGCACACAGTGTCGTGAAGAGATAAAGGGTCTCCGGTTCTTTTCAAGGGAAGTTTTGGGATTGTTCTGGAAGTTTTGAAAGGAGGTGGAGGGATGATGCCTTCATCCTCAGGAAGACCTTAATGTTATTTAAGGATTTGGATAGTTTCTATTGGCGATATTCAAATAATTTAAATTACAGATATTGTTTTTATCCATCATGATGTGATTTCTGGGTAAATGTATTTCACTCCAGATCTGTCTCCTATGGGTCTGTATCAATATGTGCTTTTCAAACACACAGTATTAAAAGTTAAATCGAAAACCCCAGAATAAAACGTCTCAAACTCAATCATTTGTGTGCTGTCTGACGTTAATTGTGTGTTTACCTCAGTTGTCTCCAGTAGGGGGAGCTTTAGGATGAGCTTGCAGTGAATGATGGTTCATTTTCACAGGCTGGGATCACTGATGACGTGTTTTAAAGGTCATCCGGCAACGCTTTGTATATTTTCATAATAATGATAATAATAAAAGAATCTCTAAAGGAAAAAAAATGTACACAACTCTTTTCAACATTGATAACAATCAGAAATGTTTCTTGAGCAGCAAATCCTCATATCAGAATGATTTCTGAAGGATCATGTGACGCTGAAGAGTAATGATGCTGAAAATACAGCTTTGATCACAGGAATAAATTACATTTTACAATATATTCAAATAAAAAACTGTTATTTTAAATTGTAATAATATTTCACAATATTACTGTTTTTTATGAAATAAATGCAGCCTCGATGAGCAGAAGAGACTTCTTTCAAAAACATTAAAAAAACTTACCGATCCCAAACTTTTGAAAGGCAGTGTGTATACATTTATAACACTAGCCTATAATTTGTATGTATTTCCGTGTGTATTATATTACCTTTGCATCAAATTACAAAAAACTGCTGCTGTGCGGGTGTTTCTGCCGAGGCTGTGGGAGTGATGGCTAAACTGACATCTTTCTCTCTTCTGACTGCCATTATCAATGTCTCTATTTTTTTCCTCTTTTTGAAAGTTGTGGAAACTGTGCCGTTTTTCTTTTGCTGTTTGAGCAAATGGGAACACAAAAATATATATTTAATGTATTCTCTCATTGACTATGACGACTTTGCTTCTGAGACACCCAGAAATGTGAAAAGTGTCAATTGACGCTAGTCCCAGTGGACTTTTGTACATTTCGAATCGTTATTAACGGTTTTGACTAAGCAAATACTCTCCTAATCAATACGTTATTGCATAGATTATTGATTCATTTATCAAAACAGATTACATTAAATGATTTTGCATAATTAATCACTTTGGTAACGTCATGTTCACCCCGACTTCACATCTGTTTTTCCCCAGCTCAGCTGTTTTAAGATTAATCAAAGATTAAGTGTAATAAATAACATGGTCCCCCTTTTTATTACACTTAATCGGATTTTCACCTTTACCTGACCCATGCATAATATATACCAGCATGCTCTGATTGTTGATAAGATAATAAGGGGCTAAAATTAAATCTTGATGTGCTTTGTGCTGTAGATAAATGTCCATCAAAAGTCCATTTCAATTACAGGTCGAACTGAATTGGGAGGATCCTTGTAGAGAAAGGTCAATATAAACAGAGTCTGAGTTAATTATACACCGCAGAAAATAATTTCCTTATCGGCAAAGGAAAATACTGTCCTGGTTCCAGCGATTTGTTTTCACATCATGAACTGCTCCATTGTGTCAAAGATCCCCCAAACCATTCAGCGTAGCTTTATGGTACTTCAAGATCCATTGCTGAAATCAACCTGAGTTGAGAGGATTATTTCCATAGATGTGTGCGCGGCTAAAGTGGATGATGTGTGGGGTGTTTTCGTAGATAAGCTGGTTTGAATGGCCCCGGCTGGATGTGAGTTGTGGTCGACACCAGACTGGCCTTCATTATGAAGATTGGCTGCTGGTCTTAATCTAGATTTACTTTTTCATCTCATTCGGGAATGACAAATGTTTTTATTGATGCATTGGGAATGCTAAGCTGTGTGTTTGGTACAAATCGTACTGTGACAGTAAAGGCAGATTGATATTACACTGCATAATGCAGGAATGTGTGCAGGAGTGTGACTGCGTTCGGAATAACTTACTACTCGTACTGCACTCTACAAAACACTGGGTTAAAAACAACCCAATTTGATTTAACCCAACATTATGGTTTGATTCATTTTTAATACTAGCTCAATACTAGCTTATTTCTTTTACTTCATACATGAATTAATGTTTACAGATTAACTTAAAATACTCCACACAACCACTGGTTTGCATGGTAATTCCATTATTTTCGATCATATTTTACAGTATAGCATATTTTATATAGTTTTTAATGCATATTGCCTACATTTAAGCTCATTTAACAAATATTAGAAGTAAAAATGAAACATTTAGAAGTAATTCAAGTGTAATTGACCGTCTCTGTTGTCCTGTTTCCACCGTAACGGCGCTGGATCTCGTGCCGGAGCTTGTCGTGTTCAGCGGGGGAGCTTCTAACCGCCCTGTGTTTCTCTCGTAGCCGAGATATGCTGTGACTGACTCCATAACCTGTCCATAAACAATCAGTGTACAGCTCTGAGGACATATTTTAATGTAATAAGTATTTATATTCTGTATATTTTTTTATAAAATCATAAGATTTTATGCAAGGCATCTGGTGTTTCCATCACGCGAAAACACTGGGTTGTTACGTCTGACCCAGGATCTGGGTTACACAAAAACTACCCAAACACTGGGTGGTTACATCTGACCCAGGGTCTGGCTAACACAAAAACTACCCAAACGCTGGGTTGTTACGCCTGACCCAGGATCTGGGTTACACTACCCAAATGCTGGGTGGTTCCGTCTGACCCAGGATCTGGGTAACACAAAATCTACCCAAACGCTGGGTTGTTACGTCTGACCCAGGAACTGGGTAACACAAAAACTACCCAAATGCTGGGTTGTTACGCCTGACCCAGGATCTGGTTAACACAAAAACTACCCAAACACTGGGTTGTTACGTCTGACCCAGGATCTGGGTAACACAAAATCTACCCAAACACTGGGTTGTTATGTCTGACCCAGGATCTGGGTAACACAAAAACTACCTAAATGCTGGGTTGTTACGTCTGACCCAGGGTCTGGCTAACACAAAAACTACCCAAACGCTGGGTTGTTATGTCTGACCCAGGATCTGGGTAACACAAAAACTACCTAAATGCTGGGTTGTTACGTCTGACCCAGGGTCTAGCTAACACAAAAACTACCCAAACGCTGGGTTGTTACGTCGGACCCAGGATCTGGGTAACACAAAATCTACCCAAACACTGGGTTGTTACGTCGGACCCAGGATCTGGGTAACACAAAATCTACCCAAACACTGGGTTGTTATGTCTGACCCAGGATCTGGGTAACACAAAAACTACCTAAATGCTGGGTTGTTACGCCTGACCCAGGATCTGGTTAACACAAAAACTACCCAAACACTGGGTTGTTACGTCTGACCCAGGATCTGGGCAAAACAAAATCTACCCAAACACTGGGTTGTTATGTCTGACCCAGGATCTGGGTAACACAAAAACTACCTAAATGCTGGGTTGTTACGTCTGACCCAGGGTCTGGCTAACACAAAAACTACCCAAACGCTGGGTTGTTACGTCTGACCCAGGATCTGGGTATCACAAAATCTACCCAAACACTGGGTTGTTACGTCTGACCCAGGATCTGGGTAACACAAAAACTACCCAAACACTGAAAAAATAACAAACAAAAAAATTACACAAAAGGCTCAACCCAGAATTTGGGTAGAAAAAATAACCCAAGATTTTTTAGAGTGTTTATTTGCACTCTGCAAAGTTTTGTTAAATGCATAGAATGTTCTGCTTTTTTGAAATGTGCATTTCACAAGAGCACAATGCATGAAATAATGCATGAAATAAGGATATTCTTTTTCACAAATAGGTCTGTCTTTGATTCCTCTGTCCTTGCATCTCATCCTTGCATCATTTCCATGAGGAAAGGAAATGAGATGCACATCCAGAATCTTGCACATTACATATTTAATATGTTCAGAATACCGTATTGTTATCATTGCTGCCAGTATGTATACTGTGTCCCATAATGCAGTGCACTCAATATGACCTTCCATTTCTAGTGTGAGGAATGAACTGAAAGAAATATGATTCATGATTTTAAGATCTCTTTCTTGACTTATTTGATTAGAAATTTGATTTAAACATGCAATATAGTAAGTACATGGGACATAAATGTTTGAAATATTATTACAGTATATTAAGACAATTGCTTTATATTAAACGTTTTCTGAAATGTAATGTTTAAATATGCAAATGATGCATTAAATATGCAGTAATTTACCAAAAAAAAAAAAAAAAAAAAAAATCAAGACATTGGATAAAACCAGGTTTAAAATTCTTGTTTCATTTTGTTGACACATTAGAGTCAACTTTATTTTGCATTGGGTATTTTGGATCTCTCTATGAATCAGAAAACATTGTTAACAGCCAGAAGATAAACACCTTTTCTTCATGCTATTAGGAATAACATTTGATGAACAAACCGCTCTGTAAAAACCTTCAGAATATAGATAGGAATAAAACTGTTTGGTTTTAAAAGTGCTGCTGAAGTGGAGATTTATGGCTCAGTGCTGGGAAAAAAACCTCACTGCCGTTAAATATATGTATTGTAATTGAAGCAATACAGCAGGCACAAATAGATAAAGTGTAATAAAATAAACACTTAAAAGGGGTCATAAATTGAGAAATAAATTTTCCTTGATTTTTTTGATAAGTCAAGTCATTGTACTATAAAAATATCCTGCAAGTTTCAAAACTTCCTCGTTATAAAAACAGCTTTTATTGAAACCAAGCTCAGAAAACAACTCGTTTCAGATTTGTCATATTCTTACATCATAGTGCGACGAAGGACCGCCTCTGAAGAAGATCAACGCCTACTTCTACATCATTGCCTCTTTAGCCCCGCCCACCGACTAAATGTCCAGAGAGAAGTCTGTCGTTTTCATCGAAAGATCCAGTTTGATCCATTTTGATTCAACATTATAAGGTCAAAACAAAACAAAAAATGGAAGAAATTAAACACACTGAACTGTTCACAATAAGATCTAAACATGCATTTACAAAAGTTATTTCAATGTAAGATAAACTGCAAGTCTTTCTCTCTGTCTCAATTCAATCATGCTTAAACAATCGAAATCAAGTAGCCTATTTTAGAGAGCCGTGCGTTATTGAATTACAGGGCTCTACACTGAGACCATTTCGGGCGCATTTGCGCCTGAAAATAACTGCGTGCGACTGTGAAAAAATATTTAGGCGCACCCGCACTGGTGTGAGTGACCCGATCGATTCTCATGAATAGATGTATAATACAATCAGAATAAAAACTACAACTCCCGAAGTGCATAAGCACTTACGTTTCGTACTGCGATCAACTGCTTTTCATGCCTTCAGTCAGCAGAGCAAGTGCAACTATGGCCCTGTCCCAAATGGCACCCTAAACCCTCACAGTCTTTCTCTGAGTCCGCACTTTCACGACGTAATGCCGCTTTGAATGTCGGGTAGAAGTCCTCTGCGTAGCTCGCAAACTGGCGGGCTCAGCTGAAGTGCGCATCGAGGGCGCATAGCAGCCGTAAAGGGGGCACTCACGAGCACCCTTCTTTAAGCTTAGATGACGAATGGGACACCCTACGATCTTGTGGACTTAACGGACACACGCACGCAACGGCCATTGTAAGTCCACAAGACCAAAAGTGCACATGTAGTGTGCCATTTGGGACAGGGCCAACGTGTGCGACGGACTACACTTCAAAGATTTAACGGCGGCTTGGGGCAAAAATGCCACCAAAAATGTATTAATTAATAATAATTCAAAAAAGCCCCTGTATGAGTTATTGATTTTAATCTTTATCCCACATGATATAGGCCTATATTTAAAGCTGCAGTCCGTAACTTTTCTTGTGTTTAAAGATTACTAAATGTATATAATGAGCGAGTAGTATATCATGAATTCATTTTCCAAACCATGTTTTTGTCTTATCCTGAATCACTATGGTACACATATAATAAGTGTTTATATTCAGACTATTTTATTCTGGTTCGGGTCGCACTGCTGCGGAGGAGCACAGTAGGCCTACCTGCGTGACTCGCCATAGACATAAACAGAGAGAAGTAGCTCCGGCTACAATGTTCTTCCGCAGTTCTATTTATTAAGCGCAGAGTGCCAAACGTTACGGATTGCTATTTCTCTGATAAAACATTCATACAACATTATTTACCCATGAGCTGCATTAGTCTATGTAAATGTGTCTAAATCCCACTTCTGCTAGAGCTTCTGTGCCACTTCTGCAGTGCAAAGATGGATCTTTTGATGCTGATTTCATTTGACTGGTAACTGTCTGATTGTGTCTAATTGTTCTAACTGGATTTAATGTTTAAGTTAACCTTTTAAAAAACAACTTTTCTGTTTTAATGGAAGAAATTGACAAATTGATCGATTGCTCCTGTCTGCCTCGCTGCAGTGTTTGCAGCTCTGTACAGCTTTGCTTTGAATCTCTATTTGATATCTTTTCTTTGTTGTTTATACTGCTAAATATAACTTACTCATCACCATATATTGTTTAATATTGCCTATCACGTTAAAATTGACATTGCTAGCATTTAATCTAAATCACTATCACAACGCGTTAGCATTTCACTAGCCTGTTAGCCTGCCATACGTGCATCTGGGTTTCCTGTTTTGTCCCTCATGCCTTTACTAGTCCATCAAACAACTGTGGTGAGTTGGATTAGTCAACAAACACAACTGAATTAATTGGATTAGCAAGTAGACTCCATCAAACAACTGTGGTAAATTGGATTAATCGACAAATACGGTAAGCCATGTCTTCTCCTTGTCAGGACCCACTCATCGCCGTAATCATACTTTAGACCTAATATTGTCACATGGAATAAATGTTGATACCGCTGAAATTCTGCAGCAGAGCGATGACATCTCAGATCATTACCTAGTATCATGTATACTTAATTTAGCAAAGGCTGCAAAGCCGTCCCCTCGCTTCAAGTATGGCAGGACTATCACTGCTGCGACTAAAGATTTCTTTGTAAATAAACTTCCTCATCAGTTTCATCTCCTCAGCATCCCAGATAGCCCAGAGGAACTCGATGTTGCAACAGAAACTATTGACATTCTCTTTTCCAGCACTTTAGACACAGTTGCACCTCTGCGCTTAAAGAAGATTAAAGAAAATAGTCCAACGCCGTGGTACAACGAGCACACCCGGCCCTTAAAACAGCAGCCAGAAAAATGGAGCGCAGCTGGAAGAAAACAAAACTGGAAGTTTTTCACATTTCGTGGAAAGAGAGCATGATTTCATACAGAAATGCCGTAAAAACTGCTAGATCTGCTTATTTCTCAACTCTCTTAGAAGAAAACAAACACAACCCTAGGTATTTATTCGATACAGTGGCTAAATTAACCAAAAATAAAGCTTCAACTTCTGATGTCTGCCAACAGCACAGCAGTAATGACTTTATGAACTTCTTTACTTGTAAGATTGATAATATTAGGAAATAAATTATAACCATGCAGCCGTCTACTACTGTATCACATCAGACAGTGCATTGTAGTGTCACTGAGGAAAAATTACATTCATTCACTGCTATAGGAGAAGAAGAATTGGCTAAACTCGTTAAATCATCTAAATCAACAACATGTATGCTCGACCCTATACCGACTAAACTACTAAAAGAGATGCTTCCAGAGGTCATAGATCCTCTTCTTAATATCATTAATTCAACCTTGACATTAGGATATGTACCGAAAACTTTTAAGCTGGCTATTATTAAACCACTTATTAAAAAAACGCAACTTGATCAGGCCAATCTCAAATCTACCCTTTCTGTCAAAAATACTAGAAAAGGCAGTGTCCTCACAATTATGCTCCTTTTTACTCTTATCATCAGATCATGGTTGTATCTCTCTGTTAGTGTTACTCGATCTTAGCGCTGCATTCGATACTATCGACCACAACATTCTTTTGAATAGACTCGAAAATTATGTTGGCATTAGTGGAATTGCATTGGCATGGTTTAAATCATACTTATCTGACCGTTATCAGTTTGTAGCAGTAAATGAGGAGATGTCACACCGATCACAAGTTCAATATGGAGTACCGCAGGGCTCAGTGCTAGGACCATTGCTTTTCACCCTGTACATGCTACCACTGGGAGATATCATTAGGAAGCATGGCGTTAGTTTTCATTGTTTTGCTGACGATACTCAGCTCTATATTTCTTCACGCCCTGACGAAACTTACCAATTCACAAGATTAACGGAATGCATAGCTGATATAAAAAATTGGATGACTAGTAATTTCCTGCAACTTAATTCCGAAAAAACAGAATTTTTAATTATTGGACAAAAAAACCTCCACATGTAGTAACCTAGAATACTGTCTAACACTTGATGGCTGCTCTGTCAAGTCCTCGTCGTCAGTTAGGAACCTGGGTGTGCTCTTTGATACCAATCTCTAATTTGAAAGCCATGTTTCTAGCATCTGTAAAACTGCATTCTTCCATCTTAAAAATATATCTAAATTACAGCATATGCTTTCAATGCAAAATGCTGAACAGTTAGTTCATGCGTTCATGACCTCAAGGCTAGATTATTGTAATGCTCTACTGGGTGGTTGCCCTGCTCGCTTAATAAATAAACTGCAGCTGGTCCAAAACGCAGCAGCTCGAGTTCTTACTAGAACCAGGAAGTATGACCATATTAGCCCGGTTCTGTCAACACTGCACTGGCTCCCTATTAAACATCGCATACATTTTAAAATCTTGCTAATTACTTACAAAGCACTAAATGGTTTAACTCCCCTGTACTTAAGCGAGCTCTTAACGCATTATACTCCATCACGTCTATTGCGGTCTCAAAACTCTGGCCAGTTGATAATACCTAGAATATCAAAATCAACTGCAGGCGGTCGATCCTTTTCCTATTTAGCACCTAAACTCTGGAACAGCCTTCCTAGCATTGTTCGGGAAGCAGACACACTCTGTCAGTTTAAATCTAGACTAAAAACACATCTCTTTATCCTGGCATACACATAAAATATTTTAAATTTATATTTTATTCAAATTGTTAGGCTGCATTAACTAGGTCAGCCGGAACCGGGAACACTTCCCATAACACCTGATGTACTCGTTACATCATAAGAAGAATGGCATCTACGCTAATGTTAGTCTCTCTGTTTATCCCGAGGTTTACTGCAGTCAGCCGGATCCAGGCCGTATCCAGATCAGATGGTTGACCAGCGCCCAGACATTACCAACGCATCCCTGAAGTGTCTGCAGAGACCGTGTCAATTAGTCTACCCTCTGAAATCGTGATGACTCAGATATTTCAAATATTCCTATTTAATAATTGTTTAATCGACACGCCATCCTCAATAAACCCGTCTCCAGCGTGATGCCTCCGATCTTTCGAATATTCCGATCTAATATTACTTCTGACCTATAAGGCTGCCAAAATAATAATCATACACTGTTTGTTAATTGGCACCCCGACTGAGCCTGGTTTCTCCCAAGGTTTATTTTTCTCCATTAGGCCACCTGATGGAGTTTTGGTTCCTTGCCACTGTCACCTTTGGCTTGCTCAGTTGGGGACACTAAATTTTCAAATAAATATCCAAATAAATGTAATTACTAAAGTAAATTAACTATATCAACTACATTACTTGAATATACACTCACCTAAAGAATTATTAGGAACACCATACTAATACTGTGTTTGACCCCCTTTCGCCTTCAGAACTGCCTTAATTCTACGTGGCATTGATTCAACAAGGTGCTGAAAGCATTCTTTAGAAATGTTGGCCCATATTGATAGGATAGCATCTTGCAGTTGATGGAGATTTGTGGGATGCACATCCAGGGCACGAAGCTCCCGTTCCACCACATCCCAAAGATGCTCTATTGGGTTGAGATCTGGTGACTGTGGGGGCCATTTTAGTTCAGTGAACTCATTTTCATGTTCAAGAAACCAATTTGAAATGATTCGAGCTTTGTGACATGGTGCATTATCCTGCTGGAAGTAGCCATCAGAGGATGGGTACATGGTGGTCATAAAGGGATGGACATGGTCAGAAACAATGCTCAGGTAGGCCGTGGCATTTAAACGATGCCCAATTGGCACTAAGGGGCCTAAAGTGTGCCAAGAAAACATCCCCCACACCATTACACCACCACCACCAGCCTGCACAGTGGTAACAAGGCATGATGGATCCATAATCTCATTCTGTTTACGCCAAATTCTGACTCTACCATCTGAATGTCTCAACAGAAATCGAGACTCATCAGATCAGGCAACATTTTTCCAGTCTTCAACTGTCCAATTTTGGTGAGCTCGTGCAAATTGTAGTTTTTGTAGTGGAGATGAGTGGTACCCGGTGGGGTCTTCTGCTGTTGTAGCCCATCCGCCTCAAGGTTGTGCGTGTTGTGGCTTCACAAATGCTTTGCTGCATACCTCGGTTGTAACGAGTAGTTATTTCAGTCAAAGTTGCTCTTCTATCAGCTTAAATCAGTCGGCCCATTCTCCTCTGACCTCTAGCATCAACAAGGCATTTTCAACCCACAGGACTGCCGCATACTGTATGTTTTTCCCTTTTCACACCATTCTTTGTAAACTCTAGAAATGGTTGTGCGTGAAAATCCCAGTAACTGAGCAGATTGTGAAATACTCAGACCAGCCCGTCTGGCACCAACAACCATGCCACGCTCAAAATTGCTTAAATCACCTTTCTTTCCCGTTCTGACATTCAGTTTGGAGTTCAGGAGATTGTCTTGACCAGGACCACACCCCTAAATGCATTGAAGCAACTGCCATGTGATTGGTTGATTAGATAATTGAACAGGTGTTCCTAATAATCCTTTAGGTGAGTGTATATGATAATTGAAATGAGCTAGATGACATCACCGTTTTCTCCAGAGCGGCTGTACAGCCGAATAAAATTCAGTTGCATTATTTTCCTGTTTAACACTGTGAAGCTGCTTTGAAACAATCTGCATTGTAAAAAGCGCTATATAAATAAAGTTGACTTGACTTGACTTGACAAAAGATGATGCATACATTTATTAGAAGATTAGAAAACATTGCTCTTATAATGGTAAAAATGCCCCTGGACATTAATTTAAAGGGGCAAATTTCATCGTGTAATGGGAAAGTTATTATTGCAATGTGTGTTATTGATCAGAAAGTGCTCCTAAATTTTTGACTGTGCTCTTAATTTTTTTTTATTAGGAGCACAAGTGCTCCTCAAGAAAAATGTTAGAGCCCTGAATTATAAAATTTTTCCCACGACCAGTGGGGTTTACTGTGTTATTTTATAAATTCTGTGAGAAGCAGTGGCAGATGTGGATGGGTGGAGTCTGAAACGGGACAGAGACTCCGATTCATTCAAAAGACGCACCTGTCCGATCTGTTGTGAAAGCGGCACCTCATTGTTTCATGGAGGTTCACACACAATCTGTGAGCAAAGGTAGGTCTGAAATATCTCCTGTTCGTCTTTAACTAGTTTTCAGTCTCACTGTCCACCTTCATTCTCACCCACCACTCATACACAAGGTCTATTCTTCTGAAAGCCCCCCACTTAAACACACACACACACACAGTCTCACCCAGCCCTCATTGTTGTTAACAGTGCTCTGTGTGTGCTGGGATACTTGATCCCACAAGGACAAAGTAACTGCACAGAAATAAAGGGAGAGGAAATGAGGAGTAGGGGGAGGATAAGAAACCATAAGAGACATAAGGACCCATAATTGAATAAATAAATAACTTAAATATTTGTGCTACAGATAAACAGCTTGTGATTTTTTTAATCTATGGCAGTGAGTTTTGCACAAGCACCACTTATAGTAGAAATTTGCAATATTAGCATTTCCTATTTCCCCCCCAATGCGATTTGTGTTTTTCTATAATGTAATTTTAAAAAGGAAGTAAATCACCTGCAGCGGAGGCATGCAGCTGAAAATAAGAGCCATTAATTTTCTATCACAAAAGATGGGAAATGTGAGAATTACGTCTGTTCATGCAAGATAATTCAGAGGTCCCAAACAAAGGCAGTCCTTTATCATTCCTTATTGCTCTGTAAACACAGATTATATCTTCTATGGCAATATATCCCTCTCTTCGCAAAGCACTGACACATGCTTTCTAGAAATGATTTGACTTTTGAATGTTGACTACAGCTTCTGTAGCCTACAGAACTAGACTGAGAGACCATTTAAAGGCCTTTGCAGGTGTTTTGAGTTAATTAGCTGATTAGAGTGTAGCACCAGGTGTCTTCAATATTGAACCTTTTCACAATATTCTAATTTTCTGAGATACTGAATTTGGGATTTTCCTTAGTTGTAAGTTATAATCATCAAAATTAAAAGA
Organism: Rhinogobio ventralis; assembly: GCA_039654625.1. Lineage (NCBI taxonomy): Eukaryota > Metazoa > Chordata > Actinopteri > Cypriniformes > Gobionidae > Rhinogobio > Rhinogobio ventralis. The sequence goes on along the minus strand of CM077193.1, from coordinate 50,271,097 downwards.
AATAAACAATTGAAATATATCAGTCTGTGTGTAATGAATGAATATAATATACAAGTTTCACTTTTTGAATGGAATTAGTGAAATAAATCAACTGTTTGATGATATTCTAATTATATGACCAGCACCTGTATGTGCCCTAAATACCTGCACAATTGAAGTCATAAAAATGTTGCTTAACTTGCTCCATTGGCAGTTTCTAGGTTGGACCAACTTGCAAATTCAGAAAAACAATAGCAATGCTGTAATACTTAATTTTAAGAGTGGTACAAACGCTTCCATTAGTCAATAATAGACCATGGACCAGATTAACTGGCCTTAGGATATGAATGAACAACATCTAGAATCTTAACCAACTAAATTAAAAGTAATTATAGTATTTGTTTCAGGGCATGTAAACATGTTTTCACAAAGAAGCTCAAACGTGCTGCGTAACATGAAAATGAACCTCATTGGTTCTTGCTGAAGCTCAAACGTGCTGCGTAACACGTGAATGAACCTCATTGGTTCTTGCTGAAGCTCAAACGTGCTGCATAACACGAGAATGAACCTCATTGGTTCTTGCTGAAGCTCAAACGTGCTGCGTAACACAAGAATGAACCTCATTGGTTCTTGCGGAATCTCAAACGTGTTGCGTAACACAAGAATGAACCTCATTGGTTCTCGCTGAAGCTCAAACGTGCTGCGTAACACGAGAATGAACCTCATTGGTTCTCACTGAAGCTCAAACGTGCTGCGTCACACGAGAATGAACCTCATTGGTTCTTGCTGAAGCTCAAACGTGCTGCGTAACACGAGAATGAACCTCATTGGTTCTTGCTGAAGCTCAAACGTGCTGCGTCACACGAGAATGAACCTCATTGGTTCTCGCTGAAGCTCAAACGTGCTGCGTAACATGAGAATGAACCTCATTGGTTCTCGCTGAAGCTCAAACGTGCTGCGTAACATGAGAATGAACCTCATTGGTTCTTGCTGAAGCTCAAACATACTGCGTAACATGAGAATGAACCTCACTAGTTCTTGTTGAAGCTCAAACGTGCTGTGTAACACGAGAATGAACCTCATTGGTTCTCCCTGAAGCTCAAACGTGCTGCGTAACATGAAAATGAACCTCATTGGTTCTTGCTGAAGCTCAAACGTGCTGCGTAACACGAGAATGAACCTCATTGGTTCTTGCTGAAGCTCAAACGTGCTGCGTAACACAAGAATGAACCTCACTGGTTCTTGCTGAAGCTCAAAAGTGCTGCGTAACACGAGAATGAACCTCATTGGTTCTTGCTGAAGCTCAAACGTGCTGCGTAACACGAGAATGAACCTCATTGGTTCTTGCTGAAGCTCAAACGTGCTGCGTAACACGAGAATGAACCTCATTGGTTCTTGCTGAAGCTCAAACGTGCTGCGTAACACGAGAATGAACCTCATTGGTTCTTGCTGAAGCTCAAACGTGCTGCGTAACACGAGAATGAACCTCATTGGTTCTTGCTGAAGCTCAAACGTGCTGCGTAACACAAGAATGAACCTCATTGGTTCTTGCTGAAGCTCAAACGTGCTGCGTAACATGAGAATGAACCTCATTGGTTCTTGCTGAAGCTCAAACGTGCTACGTAACACAAGAATGAACCTCATTGGTTCTTGTGGAATCTGAAACGTGCTGTGTAACACGAGAATGAACCTCATTGGTTCTTGCTGAAGCTCAAACATGCTGTGTAACACAAGAATGAACCTCATTGGTTCTCGCTGAAGCTCAAACGGCTGCGTAACGAGAATGAACATCATTGGTTCTTGCTGAAGCTCAAATGTGCTGCATAACACGAGAATGAACCTCATTGGTTCTTGCTGTAGCTCAAATGTGCTGCGTAACACGAGAATGAACCTCATTGGTTCTTGCTGAAGCTCAAACGTGCTGCGTAACACGAGAATGAACCTCACTGGTTCTTGCTGAAGCTCAAAAGTGCTGCGTAACACGAGAATGAACCTCATTGGTTCTTGCTGAAGCTCAAACGTGCTGCGTAACACAAGAATGAACCTCATTGGTTCTTGCTGAAGCTCAAACGTGCTGCGTAACACGAGAATGAACCTCATTGGTTCTTGCTGAAGCTCAAACGTGTTGCGTAACACAAGAATGAACCTCATTGGTTCTTGCTGAAGCTCAAATGTGCTGCGTAACACGAGAATGAACCTCATTGGTTCTTGCTGAAGCTCAAACGTGCTGCGTAACATGAGAATGAACCTCATTGGTTCTTGCTGAAGCTCAAACGTGCTGCGTAACACGAGAATGAACCTCACTGGTTCTTACTGTAGCTCAAAAATGCTGCGTAACACAAGAATGAACCTCATTGGTTCTTGCTGAAGCTCAAACGTGCTGCGTAACACAAGAATGAACCTCATTGGTTCTTGCTGAAGCTCAAACGTGCTGCGTAACACGAGAATGAACCTCATTGGTTCTTGCTGAAGCTCAAACGTGCTGCTTAACACGAGAATGAACCTCATTGGTTCTTGCTGAAGCTCAAACGTGCTGCGTAACACAAGAATGAACCTCATTGGTTCTTGCTGAAGCTCAAACGTGCTGAGTAACATGAGAATGAACCTCATTCGTTCTTGTTGAAGCTCAAACGTGCTGAGTAACATGAGAATGAACCACATTGGTTCTTGCTGAAGCTCAAACGTGCTGCGTAACACAAGAATGAACCTCATTGGTTCTTGTGGAATCTCAAACGTGCTGTGTAACACGAGAATGAACCTCATTGGTTCTTGCTGAAGCTCAAACATGCTGTGTAACACAAGAATGAACCTCATTGGTTCTCGCTGAAGCTCAAACGTGCTGCATAACATGAGAATGAACATCATTGGTTCTTGCTGAAGCTCAAACGTGTTGCGTAACATGAGAATGAACCTCATTGGTTCTTGCTGAAGCTCAAACGTGCTGCGTAACACGTGAATGAACCTCATTGGTTCTTGCTGAAGCTCAAACATGCTGCGTAACACAAGAATGAACCTCATTGGTTCTCGCTGAAGCTCAAACGGCTGCATAACGAGAATGAGCTTCAGCAAGAACCAATAATGTTCAAACGGCTGCGTAACGAGAATGAACATCATTGGTTCTTGCTGAAGCTCAAACGTGTTGCTTAAAATGAGAATGAACCTCATTGGTTCTTGCTGAAGCTCAAACGTGCTGCGTAACAGGAGAATGAACCTCATTGGTTCTTGCTGAAGCTCAAACGTGCTGCGTAACACGAGAATGAACCTCATTGGCTCTTGCTGAAGCTCAAACGTGCTGCATAACATGAGAATGAACCTCATTGGTTCTTGCTGAAGCTGAAATGTGCTGCGTAACACAAGAATGAACCTCATTGGTTCTTGCTGAAGCTCAAACGTGCTGCGTAACACGAGAATGAACCTCATTGGTTCTTGCTGAAGCTCAAACATGCTGCGTAACACAAGAATGAACCTCATTGGTTCTTGCTGAAGCTCAAACGTGCTGCGTAACATGAGAATGAACCTCATTGGTTCTTGCTGAAGCTCAAACGTGCTGCGTAACACAAGAATGAACCTCATTGGTTCATGCTGAAGCTCAAACGTGCTGAGTAACATGAGAATGAACCTCATTGGTTCTTGCTGAAGCTCAAACGTGCTGCGTAACACAAGAATGAACCTCATTGGTTCTTGCTGAAGCTCAAACGTGCTGAGTAACATGAGAATGAACCTCATTGGTTCTTGCTGAAGCTCAAACGTGCTGCGTAAGACAAGAATGAACCTCATTGGTTCTTGCGGAATCTCAAACGTGCTGTGTAACACGAGAATGAACCTCATTGGTTCTTGCTGAAGCTCAAACGTGCTGCGTAACACAAGAATGAACCTCATTGGTTCTTGCTGAAGCTCAAACGTGCTGCGTAACACAAGAATTAACCTCATTGGTTCTTGCGGAATCTCAAACGTGCTGTGTAACACGATAATGAACCTCATTGGTTCTTGCTGAAGCTCAAACGTGCTGCGTAACATGAGAATGAACCTCATTTGTTCTTGCTGAAGCTCAAACGGCTGCATAACGAGAATGAACCTCATTGGTTCTTGCTCAAGCTCAAACGTGCTGCGTAACATGAGAATGAACCTCATTGGTTCTTGCTGAAGCTTAAACGTGCTGCGTAACATGAGAATGAATCTCATTGGTTCTTGCTGAAGCTCAAACGTGCTGCGTAACACGATAATGAACCTCATTGGTTCTTGCTGAAGCTCAAACGTGCTGCGTAACACAAGAATGAACCTCATTGGTTCATGCTGAAGCTCAAACGTGCTGAGTAACATGAGAATGAACCTCATTGGTTCTTGCTGAAGCTCAAACGTGCTGCGTAACACAAGAATGAACCTCATTGGTTCTTGCTGAAGCTCAAACGTGCTGAGTAACATGAGAATGAACCTCATTGGTTCTTGCTGAAGCTCAAACGTGCTGCGTAACACAAGAATGAACCTCATTGGTTCTTGCTGAAGCTCAAACGTGCTGAGTAACATGAGAATGAACCTCATTGGTTCTTGCTGAAGCTCAAACGTGCTGCGTAACACAAGAATGAACCTCATTGGTTCTTGCTGAAGCTCAAACGTGCTGAGTAACATGAGAATGAACCTCATTGGTTCTTGCTGAAGCTCAAACGTGCTGCGTAACACAAGAATGAACCTCATTGGCTCTTGCTGAAGCTCAAACGTGCTGCGTAACATGAGAATGAACCTCATTGGTTCTTGCTGAAGCTCAAACGTGCTGCGTAACACAAGAATGAACCTCATTGGCTCTTGCTGAAGCTCAAACGTGCTGCGTAACACGAGAATGAACCTCATTGGTTCTTGCTGAAGCTCAAACGTGCTGCGTAACACAAGAATGAACCTCATTGGTTCTTGCTGAAGCTCAAACGTGCTGAGTAACATGAGAATGAACCTCATTGGTTCTTGCTGAAGCTCAAACGTGCTGCGTAACACGAGAATGAACCTCACTGGTTCTTACTGTAGCTCAAAAATGCTGCGTAACACAAGAATGAACCTCATTGGTTCTTGCTGAAGCTCAAACGTGCTGCGTAACACAAGAATGAACCTCATTGGTTCTTGCTGAAGCTCAAACGTGCTGCGTAACACGAGAATGAACCTCATTGGTTCTTGCTGAAGCTCAAACGTGCTGCTTAACACGAGAATGAACCTCATTGGTTCTTGCTGAAGCTCAAACGTGCTGCGTAACACAAGAATGAACCTCATTGGTTCTTGCTGAAGCTCAAACGTGCTGAGTAACATGAGAATGAACCTCATTCGTTCTTGTTGAAGCTCAAACGTGCTGAGTAACATGAGAATGAACCACATTGGTTCTTGCTGAAGCTCAAACGTGCTGCGTAACACAAGAATGAACCTCATTGGTTCTTGTGGAATCTCAAACGTGCTGTGTAACACGAGAATGAACCTCATTGGTTCTTGCTGAAGCTCAAACATGCTGTGTAACACAAGAATGAACCTCATTGGTTCTCGCTGAAGCTCAAACGGCTGCGTAACGAGAATGAACATCATTGGTTCTTGCTGAAGCTCAAACGTGTTGCGTAACATGAGAATGAACCTCATTGGTTCTTGCTGAAGCTCAAACGTGCTGCGTAACACGTGAATGAACCTCATTGGTTCTTGCTGAAGCTCAAACATGCTGCGTAACACAAGAATGAACCTCATTGGTTCTCGCTGAAGCTCAAACGGCTGCATAACGAGAATGAGCTTCAGCAAGAACCAATAATGTTCAAACGGCTGCGTAACGAGAATGAACATCATTGGTTCTTGCTGAAGCTCAAACGTGTTGCTTAAAATGAGAATGAACCTCATTGGTTCTTGCTGAAGCTCAAACGTGCTGCGTAACAGGAGAATGAACCTCATTGGTTCTTGCTGAAGCTCAAACGTGCTGCGTAACACGAGAATGAACCTCATTGGCTCTTGCTGAAGCTCAAACGTGCTGCATAACATGAGAATGAACCTCATTGGTTCTTGCTGAAGCTCAAATGTGCTGCGTAACACAAGAATGAACCTCATTGGTTCTTGCTGAAGCTCAAACGTGCTGCGTAACACGAGAATGAACCTCATTGGTTCTTGCTGAAGCTCAAACATGCTGCGTAACACAAGAATGAACCTCATTGGTTCTTGCTGAAGCTCAAACGTGCTGCGTAACATGAGAATGAACCTCATTGGTTCTTGCTGAAGCTCAAACGTGCTGCGTAACACAAGAATGAACCTCATTGGTTCATGCTGAAGCTCAAACGTGCTGAGTAACATGAGAATGAACCTCATTGGTTCTTGCTGAAGCTCAAACGTGCTGCGTAACACAAGAATGAACCTCATTGGTTCTTGCTGAAGCTCAAACGTGCTGAGTAACATGAGAATGAACCTCATTGGTTCTTGCTGAAGCTCAAACGTGCTGCGTAAGACAAGAATGAACCTCATTGGTTCTTGCGGAATCTCAAACGTGCTGTGTAACACGAGAATGAACCTCATTGGTTCTTGCTGAAGCTCAAACGTGCTGCGTAACACAAGAATGAACCTCATTGGTTCTTGCTGAAGCTCAAACGTGCTGCGTAACACAAGAATTAACCTCATTGGTTCTTGCGGAATCTCAAACGTGCTGTGTAACACGATAATGAACCTCATTGGTTCTTGCTGAAGCTCAAACGTGCTGCGTAACATGAGAATGAACCTCATTTGTTCTTGCTGAAGCTCAAACGGCTGCATAACGAGAATGAACCTCATTGGTTCTTGCTCAAGCTCAAACGTGCTGCGTAACATGAGAATGAACCTCATTGGTTCTTGCTGAAGCTCAAACGTGCTGCGTAACATGAGAATGAATCTCATTGGTTCTTGCTGAAGCTCAAACGTGCTGCGTAACACAAGAATGAACCTCATTGGTTCTTGCTGAAGCTCAAACGTGCTGCGTAACACAAGAATGAACCTCATTGGTTCATGCTGAAGCTCAAACGTGCTGAGTAACATGAGAATGAACCTCATTGGTTCTTGCTGAAGCTCAAACGTGCTGCGTAACACAAGAATGAACCTCATTGGTTCTTGCTGAAGCTCAAACGTGCTGAGTAACATGAGAATGAACCTCATTGGTTCTTGCTGAAGCTCAAACGTGCTGCGTAACACAAGAATGAACCTCATTGGCTCTTGCTGAAGCTCAAACGTGCTGCGTAACATGAGAATGAACCTCATTGGTTCTTGCTGAAGCTCAAACGTGCTGCGTAACACAAGAATGAACCTCATTGGTTCTTGCTGAAGCTCAAACGTGCTGAGTAACATGAGAATGAACCTCATTGGTTCTTGCTGAAGCTCAAACGTGCTGCGTAACACAAGAATGAACCTCATTGGTTCTTGCTGAAGCTCAAACGTGCTGAGTAACATGAGAATGAACCTCATTGGTTCTTGCTGAAGCTCAAACGTGCTGCGTAACACAAGAATGAACCTCATTGGCTCTTGCTGAAGCTCAAACGTGCTGCGTAACATGAGAATGAACCTCATTGGTTCTTGCTGAAGCTCAAACGTGCTGCGTAACACAAGAATGAACCTCATTGGCTCTTGCTGAAGCTCAAACGTGCTGCGTAACATGAGAATGAACCTCATTGGTTCTTGCTGAAGCTCAAACGTGCTGCGTAACACAAGAATGAACCTCATTGGTTCTTGCTGAAGCTCAAACGTGCTGAGTAACATGAGAATGAACCTCATTGGTTCTTGCTGAAGCTCAAATGTGCTGCGTAAGACAAGAATGAACCTCATTGGTTCTTGCGGAATCTCAAACGTGCTGTGTAACACGAGAATGAACCTCATTGGTTCTTGCTGTAGCTCAAACGTGGTGCGTAACACAAGAATGAACCTCATTGGTTCTTGCTGAAGCTCAAACGTGCTGCGTAACACAAGAATTAACCTCATTGGTTCTTGCGGAATCTCAAACGTGCTGTGTAACACGATAATGAACCTCATTGGTTCTTGCTGAAGCTCAAACGTGCTGCGTAACATGAGAATGAACCTCATTTGTTCTTGCTGAAGCTCAAACGGCTGCATAACGAGAATGAACCTCATTGGTTCTTGCTCAAGCTCAAACGTGCTGCGTAACATGAGAATGAACCTCATTGGTTCTTGCTGAAGCTCAAACGTGCTGCGTAACATGAGAATGAATCTCATTGGTTCTTGCTGAAGCTCAAACGTGCTGCGTAACACAAGAATGAACCTCATTGGTTCTTGCTGAAGCTCAAACGTGCTGCGTAACAAGAATGAACCTCATTGGTTCTTGCTGAAGCTCAAACGTGCTGCGTAACACGAGAATGAACCTCATTGGTTCTTGCTGAAGCTCAAACGTGCTGCGTAACACAAGAATGAACCTCATTGGTTCTTGCTGAAGCTCAAACGTGCTGCGTAACATGAGAATGAACCTCATTGGTTCTTGCTGAAGCTCAAACGTGCTGCGTAACATGAGAATGAACCTCATTGGTTCTTGCTGAAGCTCAAACGTGCTGCGTAACACAAGAATGAACCTCATTGGTTCATGCTGAAGCTCAAACGTGCTGAGTAACATGAGAATGAACCTCATTGGTTCTTGCTGAAGCTCAAACGTGCTGCGTAACACAAGAATGAACCTCATTGGTTCTTGCTGAAGCTCAAACGTGCTGAGTAACATGAGAATGAACCTCATTGGTTCATGCTGAAGCTCAAACGTGCTGAGTAACATGAGAATGAACCTCATTGGTTCTTGCTGAAGCTCAAACGTGCTGCGTAACACAAGAATGAACCTCATTGGTTCTTGCTGAAGCTCAAACGTGCTGAGTAACATGAGAATGAACCTCATTGGTTCTTGCTGAAGCTCAAACGTGCTGCGTAACATGAGAATGAACCTCATTGGTTCTTGCTGAAGCTCAAACGTGCTGCGTAACACAAGAATGAACCTCACTGGCTCTTGCTGAAGCTCAAACGTGCTGCGTAACATGAGAATGAACCTCATTGGTTCTTGCTGAAGCTCAAACGTGCTGCGTAACACAAGAATGAACCTCATTGGTTCTTGCTGAAGCTCAAACGTGCTGAGTAACATGAGAATGAACCTCATTGGTTCTTGCTGAAGCTCAAACGTGCTGCGTAAGACAAGAATGAACCTCATTGGTTCTTGCGGAATCTCAAACGTGCTGTGTAACACGAGAATGAACCTCATTGGTTCTTGCTGAAGCTCAAACGTGCTGCGTAACACAAGAATGAACCTCATTGGTTCTTGCTGAAGCTCAAACGTGCTGAGTAACATGAGAATGAACCTCATTGGTTCTTGCTGAAGCTCAAACGTGCTGCGTAACACAAGAATGAACCTCATTGGCTCTTGCTGAAGCTCAAACGTGCTGCGTAACATGAGAATGAACCTCATTGGTTCTTGCTGAAGCTCAAACGTGCTGCGTAACACAAGAATGAACCTCATTGGCTCTTGCTGAAGCTCAAACGTGCTGCGTAACATGAGAATGAACCTCATTGGTTCTTGCTGAAGCTCAAACGTGCTGCGTAACACAAGAATGAACCTCATTGGTTCTTGCTGAAGCTCAAACGTGCTGAGTAACATGAGAATGAACCTCATTGGTTCTTGCTGAAGCTCAAACGTGCTGCGTAAGACAAGAATGAACCTCATTGGTTCTTGCGGAATCTCAAACGTGCTGTGTAACACGAGAATGAACCTCATTGGTTCTTGCTGTAGCTCAAACGTGGTGCGTAACACAAGAATGAACCTCATTGGTTCTTGCTGAAGCTCAAACGTGCTGCGTAACACAAGAATTAACCTCATTGGTTCTTGCGGAATCTCAAACGTGCTGTGTAACACGATAATGAACCTCATTGGTTCTTGCTGAAGCTCAAACGTGCTGCGTAACATGAGAATGAACCTCATTTGTTCTTGCTGAAGCTCAAACGGCTGCATAACGAGAATGAACCTCATTGGTTCTTGCTCAAGCTCAAACGTGCTGCGTAACATGAGAATGAACCTCATTGGTTCTTGCTGAAGCTCAAACGTGCTGCGTAACATGAGAATGAATCTCATTGGTTCTTGCTGAAGCTCAAACGTGCTGCGTAACACAAGAATGAACCTCATTGGTTCTTGCTGAAGCTCAAACGTGCTGCGTAACAAGAATGAACCTCATTGGTTCTTGCTGAAGCTCAAACGTGCTGCGTAACACGAGAATGAACCTCATTGGTTCTTGCTGAAGCTCAAACGTGCTGCGTAACACAAGAATGAACCTCATTGGTTCTTGCTGAAGCTCAAACGTGCTGCGTAACATGAGAATGAACCTCATTGGTTCTTGCTGAAGCTCAAACGTGCTGCGTAACATGAGAATGAACCTCATTGGTTCTTGCTGAAGCTCAAACGTGCTGCGTAACACAAGAATGAACCTCATTGGTTCATGCTGAAGCTCAAACGTGCTGAGTAACATGAGAATGAACCTCATTGGTTCTTGCTGAAGCTCAAACGTGCTGCGTAACACAAGAATGAACCTCATTGGTTCTTGCTGAAGCTCAAACGTGCTGAGTAACATGAGAATGAACCTCATTGGTTCTTGCTGAAGCTCAAACGTGCTGCGTAACACAAGAATGAACCTCATTGGCTCTTGCTGAAGCTCAAACGTGCTGCGTAACATGAGAATGAACCTCATTGGTTCTTGCTAAAGCTCAAACGTGCTGCGTAACACAAGAATGAACCTCATTGGTTCTTGCTGAAGCTCAAACGGCTGCATAACGAGAATGAACCTCATTGGTTCTTGCTCAAGCTCAAACGTGCTGCGTAACATGAGAATGAACCTCATTGGTTCTTGCTGAAGCTCAAACGTGCTGCGTAACATGAGAATGAATCTCATTGGTTCTTGCTGAAGCTCAAACGTGCTGCGTAACACAAGAATGAACCTCATTGGTTCTTGCTGAAGCTCAAACGTGCTGCGTAACAAGAATGAACCTCATTGGTTCTTGCTGAAGCTCAAACGTGCTGCGTAACACGAGAATGAACCTCATTGGTTCTTGCTGAAGCTCAAACGTGCTGCGTAACACAAGAATGAACCTCATTGGTTCTTGCTGAAGCTCAAACGTGCTGCGTAACATGAGAATGAACCTCATTGGTTCTTGCTGAAGCTCAAACGTGCTGCGTAACATGAGAATGAACCTCATTGGTTCTTGCTGAAGCTCAAACGTGCTGCGTAACACAAGAATGAACCTCATTGGTTCATGCTGAAGCTCAAACGTGCTGAGTAACATGAGAATGAACCTCATTGGTTCTTGCTGAAGCTCAAACGTGCTGCGTAACACAAGAATGAACCTCATTGGTTCTTGCTGAAGCTCAAACGTGCTGAGTAACATGAGAATGAACCTCATTGGTTCTTGCTGAAGCTCAAACGTGCTGCGTAACACAAGAATGAACCTCATTGGCTCTTGCTGAAGCTCAAACGTGCTGCGTAACATGAGAATGAACCTCATTGGTTCTTGCTGAAGCTCAAACGTGCTGCGTAACACAAGAATGAACCTCATTGGTTCTTGCTGAAGCTCAAACGTGCTGAGTAACATGAGAATGAACCTCATTGGTTCTTGCTGAAGCTCAAACGTGCTGCGTAACACAAGAATGAACCTCATTGGTTCTTGCTGAAGCTCAAACGTGCTGAGTAACATGAGAATGAACCTCATTGGTTCTTGCTGAAGCTCAAACGTGCTGCGTAAGACAAGAATGAACCTCATTGGTTCTTGCGGAATCTCAAACGTGCTGTGTAACACGAGAATGAACCTCATTGGTTCTTGCTGTAGCTCAAACGTGGTGCGTAACACAAGAATGAACCTCATTGGTTCTTGCTGAAGCTCAAACGTGCTGCGTAACACAAGAATTAACCTCATTGGTTCTTGCGGAATCTCAAACGTGCTGTGTAACACGATAATGAACCTCATTGGTTCTTGCTGAAGCTCAAACGTGCTGCGTAACATGAGAATGAACCTCATTTGTTCTTGCTGAAGCTCAAACGGCTGCATAACGAGAATGAACCTCATTGGTTCTTGCTCAAGCTCAAAAGTGCTGCTTAACATGAGAATGAACCTCATTGGTTCTTGCTGAAGCTCAAACGTGCTGCGTAACACGAGAATGAACCTCATTGGTTCTTGCTGAAGCTCAAACGTGCTGCGTAACACAAGAATGAACCTCATTGGTTCTTGCTGAAGCTCAAACGTGCTGCGTAACACAAGAATGAACCTCATTGGTTCTTGCTGAAGCTCAAACGTGCTGCGTAACACAAGAATGAACCTCATTGGTTCTTGCTGAAGCTCAAACGTGCTGCGTAACACGAGAATGAACCTCATTGGTTCTTGCTGAAGCTCAAACGTGCTGCGTAACGCGAGAATGAACCTCATTGGTTCTTGCTGAAGCTCAAACGTGCTGCGTAACACGAGAATGAACCTCATTGGTTCTTGCTGAAGCTCAAACGTGCTGCGTAACACAAGAATGAACCTCATTGGTTCTTGCTGAAGCTCAAACGTGCTGCGTAACACAAGAATGAACCTCATTGGTTCTTGCTGAAGCTCAAACGTGCTGCGTAACACAAGAATGAACCTCATTGGTTCTTGCTGAAGCTCAAACGTGCTGCGTAACATGAGAATGAACCTCATTGGTTCTTGCTGAAGCTCAAACGTGCTGCGTAACATGAGAATGAACCTCATTGGTTCTTGCTGAAGCTCAAACGTGCTGCGTAACACGAGAATGAACCTCATTGGTTCTTACTGTAGCTCAAACGTGCTGCATAACACGAGAATGAACCTCATTGGTTCTTGCTGAAGCTCAAACGTGCTGCGTAACCCAAGAATGAACCTCATTGGTTCTTGTGGAATCTCAAACGTGCTGTGTAACACGATAATGAACCTCATTGGTTCTTGCTGAAGCTCAAACATGCTGCGTAACACGAGAATGAACCTCATTGGTTCTTGCTGAAGCTCAAACGTGCTGGGTAACAAGAATGAACCTCATTGGTTCTCGCTGAAGCTCAAACGTGCTGCGTAACAAGAATGAACCTCATTGGTTCTAGGATTGGACATCTCTGGTCTAGATGGATTTCCAGCTGGTTGGGTTGAGGTCTGTGTAGTTAGTAGGCTGGTTAGAGCTAGTAAACCACCTTGACTTGGTGGCTACCCATGTTCCAAAAAGCTATTAGTAACAAACTGTTCTAAAGTGTTCAAGAGAGAGATAAGTTTACCCACCACAGGCTGATATTACATGTTTTTCCCACCCAGTAGGAATGAATGTGAAATAAAAACAATAAATGGCCTTCTAAAAAAACAGTAACTGTCATCAAACATTAGTTTCAACTGTTTCCATCTTTTACTGCAATAGCTATAGTGATATTCCTGTTCAAATAAAAATATGAGGAACAACAACGTTTTAAATGCTTTCATGGCAGGTGCTGTTTGAGAAACTATTTCCCTGCATGGCAGGTTAGTGACACATAAATAATTTGGTCATTTGGTTGAGTAAAATGGATTTTCACTCTATTGCTCATGATACTGCATGGTATGATTCAGACGGCTTGAAATATGTGACCCTGGACCACAAAACCAGTCATAAGGTGGCAATAATAGGCTACATTGGGGTCAAAATTATCGATTTTTCTTTTATGCCAAAAATCATTAAGATATTAAGTAAAGATCATGAAGATGCTTTGTAAATTCCCTACCGTAAATATATCTAAAAATTATTATTAGTAGTAAAATGCATTGTTAAAGACAACTTTAAAGGCGATTTTCTCAATATTCAGATTCCAGATTTTCAAATCTCGGCCAAATATTGTCCTATCCCAACAAACCATACATCAATGGAAAGCTTATCTGTTCAACTTTCAGAAGATGTATAGGCTAAATGTTTTGTGGTCACATATTGCAAACAGTCAAACATGTGCGTTAGTGTTCAAAAACAAAAGAAAATAATATAGAGCGCGAGTAAAAGATGATAAAATGTTCATTTTTGGGTGGACTATTCCTTTAACCCCGGGAATGTGTCGCCGCATGGACAGATGGTAAATTCCCCTCAGAAGTACAAATGACCAGAAACATGGAAGGAAAACGTCTAAATAATTAGTTTGTCCTTGAGGAAAAAGGGTTTTATTGAAGTAATGCAAAATATATCTTCGTAGTCGGTACAAATCACATTTATATTCTCAATTCATCAGCCAGAAAGTTAATTGTGGAACCTCTCCGCCCCTTCATTCGTGCACCTTCCACGCGCGTGCGTCGTGAATACGCGGGCGCGAGGCGGTGCAGTCGCGTGATGACAGACAGCGGCAACCGACGCGTCGCTATAAACGCTGAGATGACCTACCGAACACCTCAGCGTCTCTCGCGGTTCGCGTCCGTTTATTCTGCGCTTAAATAACAGCGGACGCGTGCATTTAAAGCGGTTCGGACCCATTGTTTGACTGCGCGGATCAAAAACGGCATCTATCCATCAGTCGCGGGAGCGTGAGATGACAAAGGTGGGTGAGAACACAACCTGCTACCGTATTGCTTGATGGCAGTCAGTGGCCTGGATTGACAGCACACCTGTCTCGCATCACATCCTAATGCGAACACGGGATGTTTGCGATGCTTTTACATTGTTCTGGTCTCGCGCCTGTGCGTCTGTGGTGCGTTTGCAGCAGAAATCAAATGCATCGGCGTCCCCTCTTTCACCTTTCTGGTTCCTAATGCTCATCAGCTGATTTATGGATATTGATTTCGGGACTGCATGCTATAAATCAGAGTTTAATTGACAGATGCACCTGTGAGGATCTACAGTGTTAGGTTCATTCATGATCTACATCATCTGACATCAGATCAGTGCCAGTTTTAACGTGAATTGGTGTTCATTTAGCATTGCAATATCTTAACGAGATCAAAAGGGCTTATGCAGTGTGTTGTGAAAGCTCGTGTGTCTTTTATGTTCATAAAGTTTTAAACGATTTAAAGTAGGTGTTATGATTTAATGGACATGCTGTGAAATGCTTTACATGCATTCAATTTAGTTTAAAACGAAAAATGGGAAGTTCTGCTCCAGTTATAGATGCTGGAGGACAGGCAACTGCTTATTTAACATGTGGAACAGACCTGTCACTGTGTGATTTGCAATTCAAATGACATTAAATAATCACACCAACCTTTAGCACATCAGGCTTGTGTGGTATGAGATGATCTAGTCAGCTTCACATTAATTATCCTTTTCTGTTTGTCCTGCTGTTCCTACTTTCTCCCCTTCAGAAAATGATTCATCGTATTTAGCACGGCAGATAATGAGGCTTAACATCATCTGGTGGAACAAATGTAGGAAATGTAAAGGTGCATTAATACAATTATATAATCTGTTCTCTGAAAGGAAGAGAAACCAGTTTGCAAGAGCTTGCATTTGGGAAGATTTTAATTGCAGACGACATAAAGAGGAAAAATAAGAGTTTTACTTTTTACTCGAGCAATTAAGATCAAATTCAAGATTTATATAATTTCAGAGCTCATAAGAATCTAATCTAACCAGGAAAGAAAGAATTGATATTTAATGTATGATTTGAATCCACATTCAGGGACAGTGACACGCAAGTTTTCCAGTGGAATTGGGCTACTTTAAGTTGTTGCCACTGGTTAATTATTTCCGCCGGTTGATTTCATCCCCGTTCAAACACCCTCCAGACGTACACATTCACCAGAGAATTTGGCTGCCTGGCAGAGAAAATTGCATTGGACCACTTTTATTGCACAGACCTGGCAACCCTGGTGACACAGCCTTATGCAGAGTTCACACACTGTAAAAAAAATGATCGTGATTTTAACGGTAACGGACTGTAAAAATGCTACGGTGAAAAATTGGCTAACAGAAAGTTTCCATACTATATACAGTGAATAACTGTAATAAATCTAACCTTACATTTAATTTTAATTTACAGTGAAAAAGCAAATAAATTGACATTCCCAGAATTCCCTGCGTGACACTTCAAATTTGATGTATTTATGTTGAAATAACTGTTGTTTCTTAGTTTTTTTTATCTAATGTTGTTAAATTGTTAATTGCATTTTTAAAATTGAATGTGTGTTACCATGGTGTTAAGTGTTTGTGTAAATGACACACAATACTATACACTCACCTAAAGGATTATTAGGAACACCATACTAATACTGTGTTTGACCCCCTTTCGCCTTCAGAACTGCCTTAATTCTACGTGGCATTGATTCAACAAGGTGCTGAAAGCATTCTTTAGAAATGTTGGCCCATATTGATAGGATAGCATCTTGCAGTTGATGGAGATTTGTGGGATGCACATCCAGGGCACGAAGCTCCCGTTCCACCACATCCCAAAGATGCTCTATTGGGTTGAGATCTGGTGACTGTGGGGGCCATTTTAGTACAGTGAACTCATTGTCATGTTCAAGAAACCAATTTGAAATGATTCGAGCTTTGTGACATGGTGCATTATCCTGCTGGAAGTAGCCATCAGAGGATGGGTACATGGTGGTCATAAAGGGATGGACATGGTCAGAAACAATGCTCAGGTAGGCCGTGGCATTTAAACGATGCCCAATTGGCACTAAGGGGCCTAAAGTGTGCCAAGAAAACATCCCCCACACCATTACACCACCACCACCAGCCTGCACAGTGGTAACAAGGCATGATGGATCCATGTTCTCATTCTGTTTACGCCAAATTCTGACTCTACCATCTGAATGTCTCAACAGAAATCGAGACTCATCAGACCAGGCAACATTTTTCCAGTCTTCAACTGTCTAATTTTGGTGAGCTCGTGCAAATTGTAGCCTCTTTTTCCTATTTGTAGTGGAGATGAGTGGTACCCGGTGGGGTCTTGTTGTAGCCCATCCGCCTCAAGGTTGTGCGTGTTGTGGCTTCACAAATGCTTTGCTGCATACCTCGGTTGTAACGAGTGGTTATTTCAGTCAAAGTTGCTCTTCTATCAGCTTGAATCAGTCGGCCCATTCTCCTCTGACCTCTAGCATCAACAAGGCATTTTCGCCCACAGGACTGCCGCATACTGGATGTTTTTCCCATTCTTTGTAAACTCTAGAAATGGTTGTGCGTGAAAATCCCAGTAACTGAGCAGATTGTGAAATACTCAGACCGGCCCGTCTGGCACCAACAACCATGCCACGCTCAAAATTGCTTAAATCACCTTTCTTTCCCATTCTGACATTCAGTTTGGAGTTCAGGAGATTGTCTTGACCAGGACCACACCCCTAAATGCATTGAAGCAACTGCCATGTGATTGGTTGATTAGATAATTGCATTAATGAGAAATTGAACAGGTGTCCCTAATAATCCTTTAGGTGAGTGTATATTAGTACTGTCCTCCTAAAAGCTGCTTGTGCCCCGCGTCATTGACAGGAACAGAATGTGAGGAATTCTTACTAGTTTTGTATAGCTAGCACGCACGCACACAGGATAGTTGGTTGACACCGCGTGATTGACAGCAACAGAATGTGAGGCTGATCAGACAGTCGAAGTTAATGTGTGTGCGTCTTTAGGCCTATATAATTATTTTTTTGTTGTTTGAATTAGTCTATTATTTGAAATAAAATTTAAATCATTCATTATTTCATAATGATTTAATTTCTATAGGCTATATTTAAAAAAAAAAATAGTCGGCGCTTCAGATATGCGAGCCAGCTCCCGACGTTCACCTACAAGAGTCGGCTCTCATTCGCGAACGACCCATCACTAATTTACAACTCTATCAAACAGAAACAAAGCACAAACATTTGCTTGTCCAGCCGCAACAGCAGCACATTGCAAAATTATTTATTTACCTCCAACTCCCTTTGCAGAACACACAATCCTTGCTCCCCGCGTCTCCCCAACCGTTTCCTTCTCCATAATCGTATTAATTATCTCCTTTTCGCTGCAAATCAGCGCACAGACTATTTGGATCGCAAGCTTCTTGCGGGATATCATTTTTAATAACAATTCCATTCTCGCGGGAGAACGCCGGTCTGACGCACACATGATCTTGCGTTGTTTCCTTGTCACATCTCGTCTGCGATTCTTCCTATTGTAAAGTCATGCAGTGTGAAACCTCCTGTCGCCGATCCATCGTGTAGTGTGAACACCGCAGCGACTGAATAGCTACCCCAGATAGTCATGCAGTGTGAACTTCAAACGAGTTTGAAAATCGTGCAGTGTGAGCTCTGCATTAGAGTAAACTGGTTTCCAGAGGTTTTGCTCAAGCCGGATCGTAATCCCAGTAACTGTTAGCAGACGTAGGTTACCAGCCCAGATCCGTGTGCGTGTTAGATGAACACCAGTCTGAACCCCAAACATTAGTGAGTGAGTCATTTCTGCCAAATTTCAAACTGTTTTTTTTTAAATTCTTCTCCCATCTGTCACATGAAATTTAGCTTTCCATTTTACAAAATGCATGTTATGTTGACCAGTTTGGGTCACCGTATAAACAACTCTACCCAAATAATGTGAACAAATTTAAAGTCACAATAAAAATCTAAATTGACAATTCTTTCTTTTTTTTATGGAATGTGGCAACGTTTATCTGTGCACATCATTAATTTGATGTGCCACATTCTACGTCTACATTCATCCGGATACATTTATGAACAGCGTTTTCCTTTCAACACTCTCCGTCAACACTAGCGTTTTCAAATGTTTCTCATCCACACTGAAACGTTGGAAGACACTTAAATAATCTTACTGCGCATGTGTAAAACATAATGAGCTCACTGGATGATACCAAGAGACCAGACATAAAGTGTTCATGTTATTTTTCTGGCTCCATCATTAGCAAAATATCCCACCACTTACTGGTGTGTCCAGGTCGCACATGTTTGGTCTAAAACACAATTGCCCTCATGTTTTGCTGTGAGTGAATTTTTGCTGGAATGTAATATGAAGATTGTCCAAAGTAGCATTTATCTTTAGCAACACTTGGCACATAGCAGGCACATGGATATCTATCAGTACAAAATGAGTCACATGACTAAACCTGCATCGTCGTTTTCATAGTTCATGCTACAACGCACCTATTTTTTTTTTGCTGGACAACAAAACACTCAGCGTGGAGGGAAGGCCAAAATGTAGAGAAAAAGATGCGTTTTCAAATGTATCTGGATTAGTGTAGACGTAAGCTGTGTTTGAAATCGCCCCCTATACCCTCATTCGCTATTCCTTACATTACTCCGCTAATATAGTCCACTTGAAGGACTGAATGTAGACGAGTGCGTGAATTCGGACACTTGGGGTTACGTTTTCACGACGACAATGTACTTAGAACGGAAAAGTTTTTCCTTTTTGTGTTTGTTTAGGTGCCGATGACAACGTTGTCAAAATGATCCACGTTCACACAGATCTGAAAACGACTAAAAACCGTTTTATTTCTGCCAGGCCAGTAGATGGCGATGTCATTTTATAAAAAAAAAACAAAAAAACGCATGCATATATACTGAACATGTAATACACATGTGCATGGTGTCACAAATGTGTGTTTTTGTAGTTCACACGGAGACGATAACGGTATCGTTTTCAAAAGCTTGCACTTTGAATCCCATTTTCAAAAGCTGTTGTTGTGTAAATGAATGGCCAAAACGCATACGTTTTCTGTTGTTATTTGAAAATTGTGTCGTGCACCGGAAGGGCTGCCGCTTTCGCATAGTTTGTGCTTGTTTTTTAATAATTATTTGAAACTTGGCAAACTGGCAGCTCCAGTAGTGATGAAAAGATTTACCTTGAACTCTGTCATAGAAAATTAGCATGTATAAACCTTAATTAAACAATTTAATAATGCATTTAAAAGTATTTATTAAATATTATTAATTTATTAAATTTATACCTGTATGATATTACGCTGTAGCCACCTGTTATGCAAACTGGTATTTAGCATATTATTTTTAATTTACCATGATCATAAACACAAAAAAGTTTTGCAATTTTACTGCACTTTGTTATTCGTCTAGTTTACCTTTAGCGGTTGATTCATTGTAAGTCTCGCACTTTGACAGAAAATAGCTCTGCGTGGAGTTTCATGCTGACTTTAATTTTTCAACAATAATTAGTTTAATGTGAATTAAATTGTTTAACGAACAAATGGCAATTGTGAAGTTTAATGCCTTTAAACAGACTCAAAACTGAGCCATTATAGAACGGGTACATTACCAGTGAAATGAGCAGTTTTGTTGATGGTTACTGGTTTATTAAATTTTAAGTTTGCTTAGTTGCTTTTACTCGACTGGATGACTTGGTTAGACCAAGTATAATTACAATCTTGGTGCTTGAATATCCCATTACTGCAGTAATATATCTTAAAGCAGCTTTGTTGTGAGAGCAGTCGCTGCGTCTGATCGCCACTCTCCCTGAAAGTCAATAGGAGAACGTGTGTTCAGCTGCGATCAATTACATGATTCTCTTACATTATTAATAGACCCTTCAATTGGTGCTAATCTAGTCGGATGGGGCAAAGTACAACGACTCTCTAAAACAACATTTACAGGATAGATTGTGATCTTTATAATTTGATAAACATCAGGTCGATCATAAGCATTGTGTAAATCTCCTAGATTGTGATTGTGTTGCGATCAAAGTGATATCGAGGCTGCGTCGCTCTTTTATTCTTGCGTGTATTCTGGGCACTTGAGAAGGTAAAGTGAGATGCGGAGACAGGTCTGCGTGGCGTCTGGTTGCTCGTCCGCTCTTCTGTTTCTACTGTGCTGGTATGTGTTGGCATTTAAAGTGGGAATCTGATTAGATTGCCTATGATTAAATATTTACTGGTGGGTTTTTTTTGCTGCTCCAGAGAAAAGTGAAAGTGGGAAAGTGTGTGTTTGTGCTTGCATACATGAGCCTGGCTGTTTGTCTGGCTAATTTACTGCACTCATTAAACCCGCCATTTTCTCTCCGCATCCCCTTTGGTTTCCCTGATCGCAACCTTTTCCGTGACCCTTGCGTTAATTTCCCTCATCCGATGTGCTTTCTGCATTTCTGGGTCTCATCCTCCTTTTCTTCCACTTGGCTATTAATGTACATTTTGCTTTATCATGGCGCTGCATGTATATTAATATGAATCTTACCCTCCTACAGCTTTACTTGTTCTCTCAGTGCAAATAAAGGGTACTCGTCTGTTTGCTGTTAAAACTGAAGGGGGGGAGATGTGAATTCATAACTGGACAATAACAATGGTGTTTTTCCAAGACGGAAAGAGAAGATTTAGAGTGTTGTGGTTTAAGAAATTACGATTTTATTTAGCAAGGATGCATTAAATTGACATTTATAATGTTTCAAAATATTTCTGTCAAATAAATGCTGTTCTTTTCAACTTTCTATTCCTCAAAGAATACAGAAACATTTTATTTATCTCGGTTTCCACAAAAATATGTTTCACACAACTGTTTTCAACATTGATAATCATAAATGTTTCTTGAGCAGCAAATCCTCATATGAGAATGATTTCTGAAGGATCATGTGACACTGAAGACTGGAGTAATGATGCTGAAAATACAGCTTTGATCACAGGAATAAATTACAATTTACAATATATTCACATAGAAAACCGTTTTTACACTGTAGTAATATTTCACAATTTTTACTGTATTTTTAAAAAGATAAATGCAGGTTCAGTGAGCAAAAGAGACCTCTTTTAAATTAAATAAAATCTCACCTACCCCAAATTTAGTGTATACGGTAGTGTATATTTAACCTGGGTAAATGCATGTGTGCATACATGCAATTTGTTTTGTTAGTCACTGTTAGCAATGTAAATACAGCGTCAAACGGTCCATTATTAGTGAGTGATTTGGAGCGATTGTTAGCAGCAGCACAAACATTGCTTTTCACGGGTAAATCCACTCACAATTGAGTCCAATAGAGCTTGACTTTAGCTAAGCTAGCGATCACCCTGTTGTGCACGTCATACACATGCCTTAGCAAACGCCATTAATTAATTAGTTTACCGAATATGTTGAGGTTTGAAAGTCAAATCGACTTTCCCATGAACCTTTTCAACACTTTCTGGTTCTTTGGTGAAACATATACTAACTTGTTTTGATATGCAGATTAAGGACTCAGTGGTTCCTGACAAGACGGCCTTTTTGAAGGTTTAATATTTCCTCCTTTTGTCGTTGAAAAACTTGTGTTGTCGTATCAAACGGCTCCACTTTGACCTCAGTGTTACAACAGAGTGAAATTAGCCACTGTTGCGGTCTCTGTGATATTGCATTTCAAAGCAGCGATTTTCATCCTGTCATCTCTGTGAATGGAGAAGGGAATCTGTACAGTCACGGCTTGTTTTCTCAGAGACTTCAGATGTGCTTCAGTGAAAACACTAGTTAGTGGAAAAGTGGACCTTTGGTTTTCCGGCTATCATGCATTGGTTTTATTACAAGACCGTACTATGTTGATGTTTAGTGAATCAGATTTATTATCTAATCAGAAATTGGATTTTTAATATTCAAATCCGCTTTATTTCTATAGGGCATTATACAATACAGATAGTTTCAAAGCAGCTTTACAGGGATAAACGGGATAATCAATGATTCAGGGCTCCAGACAGCGACCAAATAGTGGCATTTTTGCAACCTTTTTTCCTGCCGATGCGACTAAATTTTGTTAGAGGTCGCACCTGTGCCACCACCACATTGCCCGACTGATAAGAGCTGCCATTTCGGTTACAAATTAAAAACATCAAACGAACACGGAACGGGTTTATCAGTTCGGACCAATATTAGACAGCGCAGCTCAGAACAGGTTCACTCCCGGGCCGATCTCGATCACACGACACCGTTACTACACAACGCTGGGAGATCCAATGAGAAGTATTCAAATTCAGTGCAGAATTCTGTTATAAACCACAGATATCAGATCAAACAGTGCCAAATAAGTTGGCAATACTCAAAAAAAATGTAGGCAATCAGTTACATAAAATTTAAGAAATTTAAAGTTTAAGTAAGTAGAACTTGCAGGTTTTTATTTTGTGCTCATACATTTTAATTGCTCTTAAAAGGATAGTTCACCCAAAAATGTAAATTTGATGTTTATCTGCTTACCCCAGGGCATCCCAGATATAGTTGTTTCTTCAGTACACGATCTGGTGTAGTTTACGCAAGCACCGGAAGTGATCGTGTGCTGAAGGCTGTTGGACATAGTGGTGTATTAGAGCTAAAAAATTATATAAATACTGTTTTTTTTTTTTTTTTTTTTTTTTTTTTTTTTTGCACCAATTGATCGTTTCGTGTCTCAAGACATCAATGTGTCGCCACGAGCCGCAAGGTTATTTGTGCATGGTTTTTTTTTACTCTCATAGATTTTGTTACCATTCACATGCATTGTACGACTGACAGACTGCAACGGTTTGAGTTAAAAATCTTAATTTGTGTTCTACAATGCCCTGGGGGTAAGCAGATAAACATCACATTTTCATTTTTGGATGAACTATCCCTTTAACTTCAAATATTTGAGTAAGCTAATTCATACATTTGAATTAAAATGATCAACTTAAATATTTTTAGTAGTGGAAACTTGGATCGCTTTAACTAGCTAATTCAATAAATGCCACCTTGCTAATTGGTAAGACTATGCTTTGATAGCATTAGCATAGCACTTGCTGAATGAGTACATCTGTTCTACATACTCATAAAAGTTAATTTGTTTAATTTGAGTTGGTTCGTTGAGTTGGGTTCAGTTCGTTTAGCCGGGCCTGGCCCACTTGGAAGAGGTGGGCCAGAGCGCGGTTCACTCGCCGGAGCACAGAACAGCTGTGCGCTACTGTCATCGTTACGACAGAAAACACCAAACTATTACTACTTGGATACACTTTTCAATTAATTAAATTATATTTAGGTTTATAACGGTCCTGGTTCTCACCTTATTGATGAACATGAATTGTCGTTTGCGAGTAAAGCGGTAAATTCCTCCATCAAAGTCAGCTGTCTCTGTAATAATCTTCTGATACGTGCAGTGCAATCTAGTGAAAATCACTGCGCGGCATAAATGATAAATTTATTAGGCAGTCTATTAGCGAAAGCGTTTTTCTTCCTATATTCTTCAAAACAAAAAGTTGCATCGTGAATAACGTAAGCGTGCTCCGGCCCGGTACGGTAAAGGAACAATCCACTTTTTTTTGTGAAAATAGTTTTACCGTTTTCAAATCCATTCAGCCGATCTCTGGATCTGGCGGTAGAACTTTTAGCATAGCTTAGCATAGATCATTGAATCTGATTAGACCGTTAGCATCTCGCTCAAATTACCAAAGACTTTAAATATTTTCCCTATTTAAAACTTGACCCTTCCAACGTGACAATCGCGCTCGGGCACAGTACAAGGCAACCGTGCCTAGTGTGAGTACACCCTTATTTTTATGTGACAAAAAACATTGTTGTCATCCATCAAAGATTGTCGCCATTTGTAAAACTAACACGTGGCAAATGCTTTTATTTAAAAATAAAAAAGACATGACATTACAACTACATGGCAGCAGAATAGCACTTATTCCCCCGCTTTCACAGACAAGGCTTAAGCTAGTCCCAGATTAAAATGCATGTTCCAGTAAACCCTGTTTTTGCGTTTCCACCACCAGTACCCTTATGATAGGTGTGGTTTATCAATCAATATCATTTTCGCTCGAAGAAGAAAGCGACACAGTAAACAACAATGGACGACAGTTTTTGCTTCTCAGCATGTGGCTGTTTGTCACAAGAAGACACGTTTTGTTTGAGCCAAGGCTGCAGGCTGAAAGGAAAAACATAGTCGAAAAAGAGCTGCTAACACAAGCTCTTGAAGCTCCGCCCTCTTCTAGAAAGGGGGCGAGGAGCAGCAGCTCATTTGCATTTAAAGGGACACACAAAAACGGCGTGTGTTTGCTCATCCTCAAAAAGTGACAATTTTAACATGCTATAAAAAAATTATCCATGGGGTATTTTGAGTTAAAACTTAACATACACACTCTGATACTTATCTTGTAAAAAAGGGGCATTCTAGGACCTCTTTAAGAAATTCAAACAATAAATGTAAAGTTTACCAATTATGAAATTCAGCTATGAACAGCTCGAAAATTATTCAGTTTGAGTCCGTATAATGAGTACTAATAATAGTAATAATTATTATATTGTTATAATTTTATTATTAATAATAATAATAATTGTCAAATTGTGTAAAAATGTCCTTACTTTTGATGGTCTGCTTGCATAATGAGCCAAAGATGTTGACATTTGCAGATCTATTTTTAGGGTCTTTTTAACGCTGAAAGGTCAAGTTGAACACTTTAAGGGATTTCACTCTAAATATCAGTATAATGTGTTTTTTTTTTTTATAATATTGTAGGTCCTCATTCAGATGCATATGAAATAGTGTAGTATTGTGCACAAATAGTGCGTAGTATCATGTCATTGCGAACATGCCATCAAACACTTTGCTGTTTAATTTTTCTTCCCAGACTTGCGGTGGATGACCGGGTTGCCCATGGGCCGCTGAAGGATTAATTAAAAGCTCTTCAGAAAGGGGCTTGACTGTCGGTCTATTACAGATGCTCCTTTCCAGCACCAGATCCAATAACCACATAAA
Organism: Rhinogobio ventralis; assembly: GCA_039654625.1. Classification (NCBI taxonomy): domain Eukaryota; kingdom Metazoa; phylum Chordata; class Actinopteri; order Cypriniformes; family Gobionidae; genus Rhinogobio; species Rhinogobio ventralis. The sequence continues at coordinate 50,245,542 of CM077193.1, read as the reverse complement.
CATGCACACGCAGACACAAAGCCTCGCGGTTTAACCCCCCGCGGGTGACTGGAGGGCGTCTCTTGGTGCTCAGACAGCAGGAGTGTAAGTGGATATCAGTAACGGTGCAGCGACGGCTTGCGTTAAACCCGCTGATGCCTCTCTTTAGTCAGTGATGCTGCTGTCAGTTTTATTTTTCTCCCTTTTTTCTATTCATCTGTATATAGCACTCTACAAATGCTTCACACTAGGAAAACTTAAGTTGCAATCCAAAATGTGAATATTAGCAGGTGTTTCCGAACATGTTTTGCCTTAGACATAAAATATCTACACCCTGAGATTAATATTTCAATAATTTAACGCCACATTCACGTTTGCTGTTCTCTGATGTCGCTTAATGGTCACATGACATGCAAGTGTTTTATTTTGACTTTTTATAAACAAAAATCTATTTTCTCATATTTTTAACATACAAAATGACATAGACAAACAATCAGCCATGCAACATTAAGTGGAAATCAAAACAGCAACAAAATAAATAATATAAATAAATAATATGGTTGAATGACAAAAAAATTACACAAAACAAATAAATGAGACATAATATGCAGCAAATTTTATTTTTACTTTTTAGCTGGATATTAAAGGACTCAAACCTATTTTTAGGCCAGAGCACTGATAACTGATAATTATAAAAAAAAAAAAAAAAAAATTAACTAATTATAAAAAATGAAGAATGTTTTATATTACTGTTGAAATGTAAAATGTTATTATACAATAAAAATTGAATAGTTAAAAATTATAATATTTTATATTACACCACAAGTTACTATTATACTAATATTTATGTTTTAAACTTGAGAACTTCTTTTTTTAATGTTGGAAATTATGTGAATAAATTGCACCTTGCACATTTTTTTTTTTGCGTTGCCAAACATAAACGCAGTCAGTTGTGTTTTAAGTGCACGTAAACAGTTGAGAAAGAACTCATCTGTAACAGTATAATGGATCCGTGCGTCAGCTCTTAAAGTGACAGCAGCCAAACATACCTGAGATAATATTAAAAATATCTATGGCACTTTTTCCCCATTGTATGAAAATGCTGAGTGGCTACTCTGGAAAACCACTAGCCACAGTGGCTGATGAGCAAAAAAGTTAATGTCAAGCCCTGTGTGTAATGTAGGCCTATAATATAAATAAGCTTATAATTTGTTGTGAAGCAGCTCCGTCTTCACAGCATATTGTGCGTGTTTCTGGACGTAATGTTCCCATCCTTTCTTTGATCCACACACACACACCTCTTGATCGTTTTCATTTATCTCTCTTCAGCGTTACACCAGAGGTTGTGCCATCTGCCTGAGCCCATAAACGCAGCAGGCGCTAGTAAGGGCCAAACAGCTCTGCGCTGATTGTTACATCTCGCACAATAATTCAATCTCGCGCTTGGCTCGTCTGCTGCACACGGAGCAGAGCTGTCTGGCTCTCGGGATGTTTTGGACCATGGGGGATTAGTTAGACGAGCACCAGGGGATTTGAACCCATGACCTTTTGGGATGCGCTTGCCACCTCGGTCCTTATTTGCTGGACTTGTCAAATCCTTTAGCAAAAATTGTATTGATTTGGAAAGGCTTATCTATTTTAAATGTTTTTTAGAGTGCAGATTAAAGGACTAGTTCATTATGCGTTTCTATCAATAAACCTTCAAGAATAATTACACCTTGTTCTATTTTCATTGATGCAAGAAAACAAACTGTTCCCTTGTTAACCAGAGGAACATTTTTCACTGTTTATGCTGCATAATCATGAGTGTGACCTGTGACGCTTATAATGCGCTTTGTTGCCATAGTAATATTCAGTTTCAGATCTGCACCGATCAGTAGGTGCATGAATTAATAGGTCAGAATGAGGTGGTTTATGTATGTCAGATAGGGATGAAACGCTAAGTTTGACGATTCCTGTTGGTTAGTATTACGGTTTCAGATTTTAATTATCATTAAAACGTCCATATTTGATCGTGAAAAACTTGTGGTAAATACTGTTCAGAAGTAAGCAAAGTGCTGAGAGAAATTAAAAATGAATATATTCAATGAATGTAAAAGTTAAAGTTTCGATGGCATTTTCATTTCATCTTCCCTAATGCCTAATAAAGTAGCTTTTAGCACTTTGTTTATGGGGTTACCAGGGAAACGGCTCTATTTCTGCTGTTCCATAAGCGCCACCTACTGACAGAAAGTGGATTTACATTTTCTTTCAGCCTCTACCATTTTTGTTCAGATCAATGTGAAAATCGGACCGATTTTTGTTGTAAATTTTAACCGGTAGATGGAAAATAAGCTAATGTGCATTCTACAAATATAAACAATTCACATGTAAAATTGATTATGGAGCAGATAAAATACCTATAAGTTATCATTCTTTTCATAAAAATGATATAAAGGCTGAAATGTGAGGTTTATTATTTATCAACTTTTATTTGAACATGCCAGTAGTCAACATAACGTGTCATGGTGTAAGTTTGCAGTTCATTTAAAATCCATCCATCGTTGTTAATGTTATTATTTTAATGTTTATGCAATAAAGAGTGCGGGCTGCACGATATATCGTTTTAGCATCGATATCGCGATGTGCGCATCCACGATAGTCACATCGCAGGATGTGCGAGGTCAAGTATAGGGATCGTAGTTGATCGTGATGGCAGTTGCTCGCCGGTTCAGAACGCATGTGATTCGCGGATTAATTGCAAAGTTTATCATTGAGTGAAAGTTTAATATTTGCTTGTGTTTTTAAGTCGAGTCAGGCATCAAGTGCAAGAGGACTGTAGTCGCACGGTGTTTTCTGTACGTACACACAGAGCCGAGCAGACCGCACGTGAACGCCGGATACATTGCACAGAAAACAGCGCGCAGAGGCATTTTGACTTCATTTTCTTTTAAGCTTAACTGACGTGCTCAAAATGCTCGTCTCGTATCCTAACAGTCAGTTATGTGGTGTAAACAATTGAAGGAAACGGACGCGTGTCGTTTAGGTCCGTGGCTTCGTGCATTCGTCTTAAAGGGACGGCAGCCTTGTGTGACGGCAGCTGTGTCGCCAATGGTGGCCAAACAATAAAAGACAAAGAGAAAATGACTTTTGTAGCTTTAACAATGATCAAATGTATTTTCATTATATTAGTTATATTTCATTTATATAGGCTAGTGAAGACTGCTATTTTACATTTGATTATTGAATTTCTGTACCTGAATACTGCTAGATTTACCTGAAAAACATAAAGCACTGCTTATTTCAATATTATCTTTCTTCTATTGTATTTATCCATGCTTGTAATATGTTTATTATTATCTATGCAGATTCACTCTTTATTATTCTAGAATGATTCATTATTTTTAAAATAGAGCTATTCAAAACATCTGGTGAAATTGTTTTTATATCGCAATAAATATCGCAGAAAAACTAAATTTGTTCCAATATCGTGCAGCCCTAGTGCATAGCTAAATAAATTTGTTTGTTGGTTTGCGACATAAAACTTGGTGAAATGAATTCAGTGTGTGTATCAGTACTTTTTGAACATTTCCAACACGTTTTTAGAGTACCGTGATAATATTGATAACTGTGATCATTTTGGTTGCTATAATCGTGATATGAATATAGTGATATTTCATACCGTTTCATCTCTAATATAAAAATTCTGGCTACAAGTAGCTATGCTTCCATTCAGAGTTGTAAATTTAACTTTAGCGCAAAATTGGAACATCTGCAAATAAAAGTGTTCCCACCCCATGTGTTCAAAAAGTAAGTCTCTTTCTGGGAAGTTGTAATTGGGGAAGCCATTTTGGAAAAAATGCAATAAATGTGGTGATGTTTATCTTGTGTTTGGGAACGCAGTCATGTGAGATGCTTCTGGGAGGTGATATCCCCAAATATTTTGATGACAGACATTGGCTCAGGCGTTTCAAAATAACCAAACCAACATGTGAGATGCTGTGATGCCTCTGGTTAGTTCAGTTTTTCAATCACATCCACTGTTGAAGCAAAGTCACTGAGCATTTTGTTGTGCATCGAGGGATTTATTTGGTAAATGTGTTTCCATCATAGTTTATGTGCCTCAATTGAGTGCATATGTTTTTTTTAATGCACATTTTCGATTTTTTGCACATCTCGGCATTTCCACTGTGATGGTTTTATCTCTTCTACACTAAAAAGGTGTTTCTGTTTCTAATCTGCTTGCTTCCTCTTGGTCAGGTCATCCATCCTCATGCTCTTAATTTCCATAGTTACTCTGATACACGTCTATCTTTCTGTTCAGCCAAATTCTGTTTTTCACCCACTATATGCAATCTTGAGGTACTAATTGTAGGGATGTACAATATATCAGTATCGGTTGTTCATTTTTGATGTTGTTTGCCCGATATGTTAAAGCCGATAAATAATGGATTGTTTCCTTCAGGTGTGCACTGTTCGCTATGATGGTTTTAAATTGCTTGAAATATGATTGGAATCACTTCAAAAAGGAAAATACAGTAAAAGCAACATGTGCAGCGCAAGTCTGTCATATAGGCTACGTAAAATGATAATGAGATCATTGTAATTGTGTGTTTGGGACATGGCTTTTCATGCTGAGACTTTAGTTTTTTGTAATCAGGCTCTCAAAAACTACATACAAATTTGGATTTAGATTTATCGGCCAATATATCGGCTTTCAAATATAAGGAATTATCAGTATCGGCCAAAATGTTAATATCGGTGCAGAGGTCGTGTTAGACAGGGTGGTAAAAATTCCGTCATAATCTATTATTACCCGTCATTTTAATTTTCATATTTTAAAGGTGCACTATGTAACTTTTCCGTCCGCTAGAGGTCGCCTATTCAAAACAAAGGCGTAGTTTGATGACGCCTAGTTTGAGCGCAGAATCTTGGGACATGTGGTCTTCACCTCACAGCCGGTGGAAAAAAATCGGGATAGGACTCGGGCAGAAATCATGCTCATGGATGCGATTATTGTTACGTTATTATTACGTTGCTGTAGTATGAAGCAGAGCAGGACCGAGTGTTGTGGGAGCTGAGCAAGGCCACTGGAGCGATTGTTACTAAGATGAACGCAACACACGCCTCGCGAGCAGCGGGACTTTTATTATGCCACAGTCGCCGGCGCCATTTCCGCTTTTCCGGTCATGAGTATGAGGTAACGCAGCTCTGTTTATCATATTAGATACATTTGAGTGTGTTGAAAATTATGTTATGACGTTACTCTGTGCGCTCGCTCGGCGGCTGCTATGACACTTGTTGCACACTGCAGTGAGTAAAGCGTTTCTGCTAAATAAAACCAGAAACCGAGGGTAACGCAGATATGACGTCATTGACAGGCGATTCCCTCACACGTCCTGGTTCCTTGGTTAAAATAGCAATTTTCTCACGATTTACAAATAGTTGGAAACATTTGGGATATTGTAAGTACGCAATTGCAGAGGTGGGAGTAAGTCACACGTGCAAGTCACAAGTCTGAACCTTCAAGTCTCAAGCAAGTCCAAGTCAATTTTTATGAGAATCAAGCAAGTCAAGTCACTGCTTTATGTCAAGCAAGTAAAGTCAAGTCGTAGCTTAGGTCAAGCAAGTCACTGGCAAGTCATACAAATGTTTGATGATTGAACTGAATTTATATATTAAAATAAGTTAAAACTACAGTAGTTATGGACTATAGGAGTTTTATTTGCAACAAAAAAATTGCAATATGCATTTCTACTCAAAATGTGTCCCCATACAACTGAGTTGTTAATACAATAAAAATGAATTAGGCCTGAAATTATGCCAATTTATTGGGTTAGACACGTTCTCTTTGTATTATTTGAATGTCCTCTCTCCTGTTTGTCCTGTATAGCGTGACCAGGTGATTTGCGAGAACTCAGTTTGTGTTTGTTGCTCACACCCTGACGAAGGCTCATTAGCCGCAACGTGTAGGTGTGCTGTAATTGTCACCTGTTTTTTTTTAAATATTAAAGCCATGATGAAATAAAGGCTTTTTACATTTTTTCAATAATATTCGAGTGCCTTGGATTATTGATTTTTACCAACTCTTAACATGTCCAAACAGGGGCGTAGCCATCATTTCAGAAGTGAGGGGGACAGAATGTCAAGTGTTATACCAGTTTTTTTTTTCTGACCTTTGTCTAATTGATGATTTTATTTTTAATCCTATATATTTTTGCTTATTTGGCTTAATATGCTATTTATGTAAGCTATCTGGGTCTTTCTGACCCCAAATGACGTTTGCTGGAAAAAAAAAAAATAATCATCTAAAATGGCCTGAGACTTGATGTGGTGGTTGACATTTGCTAGCTCTACAAACAAAAAAATTAATTGGAATGATACTGGTTGTATGTTAGCATGAGAAACATAAAACTCATCTGCTCGTGCCCCTACATTCAAAAAATCAGCTCCCATCACGCCCATCCTTCAGCAACTGCACTGGCTCCCTATTGTCTGTCGGATTCAGTTTAAAATACTTGTCCTAGTTTAAGGCCTGCCATGTCTTGGCACCTTCATATCTTACAGCATGAATACACGCGCATGTTCCTGAGACTTCTGAGAATTTGCTTGTATTACTCAAGTTCAAACTTTCTACTGTTGGTGGTCTCGTCTCCTCACTCCAGAGCTTTAAAACTGAACTCAAAACTCATTTATTTACAATATGTTTTGTTACGTGATGGTCTACTTTCATTTTCCGATCCATAATTATTTTGGTTATTGTCTTGTATGTTATGATCACCGTAGAACTGCCTGTTCATGTTGTTGTACCATGATTGTATCTGTATTATTTGTGTTATTTGTCAATATTATGTAAAGTGTCCTTGGCTTCTTAAAATGCGCCATTTGAATAAAACATTAAAACATATTATTAATATTATTATTATTATTATTATTATTATGGAATACTCCAAAAATCATTTTTACAGTGTATGACTCTTTTTCTTCTTTTAAAGACGTAAGACCAGATTTAGTTTTAGATATTTTATCAAAGATACATTTTTATAACCTTATTTGTTGTTTATTAATAGTATAGTTATTTATTAATTTACTCTTTTTTTTAACTTGTTTCCGGGCATGAATAAAGCCGCAACAAACAAATTCAATGCAATTGTTTTCTGGTCTTCTAGCATAGCTGATTAATTGAAAAACTACTTGACGGACCAAACTGTGACTCTTGCACAACCTTTTAAACACAAATCCTACAAGTCAAGAACACGAGTAACCGTCCAGCTTAAGGGGGAATTATTGTAGTTAGTAAAGAGATGTCTGCGCGTCTAATCTGCTCTTCTCTGAGGGATATTTGGGGCAACTGGAGGAATTTTCTCTGGAGGTCAGGGTTGGGGGTGGACGGTGGCCTGTTCATGGGGCATCACAACAAGTTTGGCCACATGCTGGGATGATGTACAAAGCTTTCATATGAAAGACCACAAACATGCAATGTGACGATGACACTGGCAGGGCTAATGGTCTTAAGGTGCTGTGAAAACAAATAACCTTAAGCGCATTGTTTTTGTTTTTCTTCTTAAAGGTGCAGTGTGTAATATTTAAGAGGATCTTTTGACAGAAATGCAATATAATATACATAACTATGTTTTCAGTGGAGTATAAAGACCTTACATAATGAACTGTTACGTTGTTATTACCTTAGAACGAGCCATTTCCGTCTTTATACGCCGCGGGTCCCCTTACAGTAAAATCAACATTTGGCGCCGCCATGTTTCTACAGTAGCCCTAAACGGACAAACTTCTCTACAGAGCGCTAGCTACTCTCTGCTCTCTCAGACGACGACATCTTTGTCCTGTGTCGGCCACCGTCGCTTCTCTATGTGCTTCGAAAGGGAGGGGTGAGCTTTGGGCAGTTGCAATTTGCAACCTCACCACTAGATGCTGCTAAAATTTACACATTTAAGGTTTGTGTTTCAGCTAATCTGTACGTATAGTTAAGTAGCCAGCAACATTTGTCTCCATCTCAGACGGCACGCCTGAGGACTGTTCATGGGGTATATTGTATATTTGCTTTCAAATGACCAAAGCTCTTGCCTGATTGAATCTCTAGAACATTGCACGAGTGTTTTGAGTTTTTGTAGTTCTTAAGATGAGATTGTCTGTCTGATATTCCAGATATTGAGTTGTACACAGTTTTTGTTTTATAGAGAGCTACACTGTTTTTTTTTATAGTAAATCTAATTTCTGTTATTAATAATAAGAAAAAAAAGCAAATTACAAATATAATATTACAAAAATATAAATTAAATTAAGTTTATTTAAAGTGTAGTGAGAATTAGTACAGAAATGTAATAGTAAAAAGTCATGGTCTTCCCTGTATGAATTAAATATAAATGTATTCTTATTAAAGCTAAAAAGGTATTCATTCAAGAGCAGTAATTTGTTTTCTCTTTGATTCAAATTAAAGGGACAGTTCACCCAAAAATGAAAATTCTCACCCTTAAGTTGTTCCAAACTTGTATGAATTTCTGCTGAACACAAAAGACGACATTTTGAAGAATATGGGGAACCAAACAGTTGATGGACCCCATTGACTTCCATAGTATTTTTCCCCCTACTATGGAAGTCAATGGGGTCCATCAACTGTTTGGTTCCCCATATTCTTCAAAATGTCGTCTTTTGTGTTCAGCAGAAGAAAGAAATTCATAGAAATTCAAGTTTGGAACAACTTAAGGGTGAGGCCCCGTTTACACTATTTTAAAACAGCATTTGTCTACACCGCACGACACGTCACATGACGTTCATGCACACTGGGCATGCGTGTACAAGTGTAAACCGTTGCATGTAGACAGCTTCAGTATTATACAATACAGCGTTCAATACAATACTCTGGGCTGCGTTTCCCAAAAGCATTGTAACAAAAGCCACCAACAATCTAAGATCAACTTAGGCGTACAATGCTTTTGGGAAACGCAGCCCTAGTCTGGTATTGTTGTGTTCAGGTAGCATAATATGGCATTTTTAAATCCGTTTTGGTCCGTTTACAATGGAACGCAACCCCGGGGTTTTCAAACTAAACTAAAACGGGTCTGCAGCATTTTCAAAAGTATCCGTTTTCGAGGTTCGTAAAGGCCGGAGTAGTGTGGAGACGACAGGCAAAAGTTATGCGTTTTAAAACGAAAACGCACTAGTGTAAACGGGGCCTGAGTAAACGACAGAATTTAAATTTTGGGGTAAATTATCCCTTTAATGACAGAGCAGGTGTATTAGGCTGCTGTCACTTTAAGACCAAATGCACGGATCCATTATACTGTTACACATCCAGTTTACACCCAACTGTTTACTTTCACCTGAGACATAACCGGCTGCTTACACATGAATACCCCACAATGGGCATTTTGACAATTGCGTGTGTATTCAACCGTTCAAGCGCAATAAGACATGAACGAGAACTGAATTTACGATCGCATGCTGCGAGACGGCTTTCTGTGCACGCGCTTCGGCTGAGTCAGTCAACGCGAGCACCGCATTGAGTTATTTTTAATCACTTATTGTGCATAACACTTTTTAACACATCCCGGATACTTGATCCCTTTCTGAGAGAGACAGCTTTCTTTCTTTTCTTTTTAATTATTTTTTATTTTTTTTATTACTGATAAAGTACCGGTACAGTTCTGAAGGCAAAAGTGGGTCCAACCAGGTACTAGCAAGGTGTACCTAATAAAGTGGCCGGGAAAGATATTGATGTAAAACAGAATCGTTTGTAACATTGTAAATGTCTTTACTGTCACTTTAATGTGTCATTGCATATATTTACATTATCATTGGCAGCATGTCCTCTATATGTTTACACATGAGAGCAATGTGGAGCATAAAATGGGAAATGCAGACGTGCGACGTGGGCTGTTGTGCTTAAAGCAACGTTGCTTTGGCTGTGGCTCATCCAATCAGAATTGAGAGTGGGAACTGTTTTATGATCTTATTAATTGTTTGTGCTGATGTCAGACATTTTGTTATGAATACTCTGTTCTATTTCAATTAAAAAGAGAATAATTTTTTATTTGTTTTTAATAATCCAAAAAGGACATTTTTATATACTTTTACGTATATATTGTAAGTCAAGTAAAATATCTGCTCATATCTGAATATATCTAATGTTATTAAAAAACAACAACATTAACTTCTAGGTTGTGTGTGTGTGTGAGATGATGTGGATGCTTGGGGGTTTGCTGATGCTCATTTTCAAGCCTCATTTCCCAGATTGATTTTTTTATTATTATTATTTTTTGGGGGGGGGATTTAGACAATAATGCCACATCAGATGTGCAGTCTGCATGAGGAGAGAGAGAGAGAGAGAGAGAGCTTTGCAACCGTGAGTGCAATGAAATATTCTAGACGTGCTTTGTGGTGTGATATATGAAAAAATAAATACATTATTTGAGTCTATAGCCGCACTGTTAGATTAAATAATGGCTTCTGTCGCAGGTCCCACAGACAACCACTGTTCACAAAAAAGTAGTACAGATGACGAGTCCAATACAGCATCTTTATCTCAAATGCGGATGTTTTCCGTACAGTTTTATGTGTTAACGGATTAGCTCAGACCTTTGAAAACCTCCCTGGAAAACAAATAAATCTAAATGTAAACGAAGCGAGCCTTATGAATGTGTTTGTGGATGACAGAGCTCAAACAAGTGGCCTAATGCTTCCTATTGAAGGACTATTCTGGGTTTAATAAACTTTAAGCTCTATAGACAGCCATATAATGCAATAAACTTAAGTTAACAAACCCTACACTGTAGCATTTGTACAGTATTTTACAGTTCAAATGTAATTTTTTACAGTATGTATGCAATTGTCATTATACGGTCTAATTTATATATTGAATATTTTCAGTTGAGCTTAAGTTGTAAGTTTAACACCTAGTATTCATTTTAAAAATATGGAATTCTAGGACAAAGTTAAGCGGTTCAATCACGAGTATAAGCTCATCTGGGAATCGTTAAATTAGTGTAATCATAATCCTACAACGTTCCTACAAATTATAAGTCATAGGATCACATAGTTGAACAGAAGGCAAGTGTATTTTTCCATTTTTATTGCACTAGGCTGGAAAGACCTGCTGCTGGCATCACTCTTTACGTTTACATTTACCTGTTGGGTGGGCCTGCTGTTATGATTTGTTTGATCTGACTGTAATTTGCGGCATGTGGAGAATGTGAGCGTGATCTATTCTGCAGCATGTTCTTTTCATGCCGTTTTCTTTATGATGTTGACTCGACTGCTGGCATTTGGAAACAAAACAAATGTTTTGGCACATTTTACAAATGGCAAATAAACCATCTAATAGTAACATCAGTGATTGGACTTGTATGTAGATACATTTAAATACTAGTTATTAATGCAATAAATATTTAATAAATATTTTGGCTAATTTTATGTACTCTTAGCTTTGTTTAACACATGTTTAAAAATTCAAAAATCAGGGTGTTTTTGTATGCTAGAAAGTATTAGACACACCAGATATGCGGGATGATTTGAGGGGAAAACATTTAAGGTAAATTAAGTCGAACAAGCACAGTTTGATTATGATTTAAGTCAGAAATCAGAAATAAAATATTTCATCCAGCTACTTTTGCTTGAAGATCAGATTCATCACGCCGGTATGGAGCTGAAGATGGTCATATGGTCTGTGTGGAGGACCTGTCTGGTTCTTGTGGTCTTTGCTGAAGATCTGTGCCGATGGCTGTCATGTTGACGAGGCCTTCACAGGATTGTGTAGTAGACACGGTCTCTACTGACATTCAGGGATGCATTGGTCATGTCTAGGTGCAGGTCCATCATCTGATCTAGATACGGACTACTGTAAACCTCAGGATAAACAGAGAGATTAATATTAGCGTTGATGCCATTCTTCTTACAATGTAACGAGTGTCATGGGAAGTGTTCCCGGTTCCGGCAGGCCTAGTTAATGGGGCCTATGATTGCAATGATTGCAGCCTAACAATCATTTAACTGATTTGAATAATAGAAATTGATAATGTACTATGTGTATGCCAGGATAAAGAGATGTGTTTTTAGTCTAGATTTAAACTGACAGAGTGTCTGCTTCCCGAACAATGCTAGGAAGACTGTTCCAGAGTTTAGGTGCTAAATAGGAAAAGGATCGACCGCCTGCAGTTGATTTTAATATTCTAGGTATTATCAACTGGCCAGAGTTTTGAGATTGCGATAGACATCAAGTACTGGGGAGCTAAACCATTTAGTGCTTTGTAAGTAATTGGCAAGATTTTAAAATGTGTGTTATGTTTAATAGGGAGCCAGTGCAGAGTTGCCAGAACCGGGCTAATATGGTCATACTTCCTGGTTCTAGAAGAACTCGAGCTGCTGCGTTTTGAACCAGCTGGAGTTTGTTTATTAAGCGAGCAGGGCAACCACCTAGTAGAGCATTACAATAATCTAGCCTTGAGATAATGAACACATGAACTCACTTTTCTGCATTTGTCATTGAGAGTATATGTCGGAAAAATATATCTGGGTGTGTGGTTTTATAATGTTGTGACACATGAAAGATTGCTGTAAAAGGGCACACCAAGGTTCCTAACTGATAACGAAGACTTGACTAAGCAGCCATTAAGTGTTAGACAGTATTCTAGTTTATTACGTGCGAAGGTTTTGCTAAGAAACCATTTTGCATGAGATATTCACAATATTGTGTTTTTTGCTACAGCAGGACAGAAACTCCTTTTGTGTTATACGTAGCTCATATCAGTGGAAGTAAAACCGCCCCAGCAATATCTATTGAGTATCTTTGAGATGCTTTGAATTGAAAATGCTTTCTTGTCGTCCCTCCCATGCTAATTGGGGTTTAAACATGTTAAACCTGTAAGGCGCTTATTCTCTGTAAGCAGCTTTGAAAAAAATGTGTTGAGAAAATGCTATAAAAGTATATTAAATAAGACATTTATCAATTATTTTCTGCCATCCAGAAATCGTCACATGCACAAGTTAGAAAGCGAAGTCAAACCAGTCACCAGTTCTCAGTGGATATCTAGTTCTCAACATTTGCAAAGAGAATAAATGTTGATTTTTTTTTTTTTTTTTTTTTTTTTTTTTTCTTTCTCCCCCGAGTCTCCTACAACAGGTTTACCTGCATCAAAGGTCAAAAAACAATTTTCTCATAATTTGCATTGCACATCACCACATTGTTCAGTGATTCTCAAACGACTCAACTGCATGAAAGGGTATAGTCGAAAAATGAATCGACACTTCGTGTCTATGGTATCCGCAAACAGTGATTGACTGTTGCACAACTGTGAACAACTTCAATAAGGTCAAGGCTGTAATGTGATTGGTTATCAGTCCAAGTTAGCCGTTATGCTTTTTCCAATGGCCATGGACCCTCGTATCACCCAATAATAAGACCATTTCTGTTAGTTATGAGGTTTTACAAAAAATGCTAGGTTGTTTCAACCCATGTTTGGGTCAAATATGGACAAACCCAACAATTGGGTTTAAAAATGTAATTAAAAAAATGTAACCAACAGTTGGGTTTGTCCATATTTGACCCAAACTTGGGTTGAAACAACCTAGCATTTTTTAGTGTTCCAACAGTTTGTGTATCCAATAGATTTACGAGGTTTAGTCACAAGCTCTTTTTAATACTTTTCATTGGTTAAATATGTGCAAAACCCACAGACTGATGTAAAGGGTGACCAATAGTAATGATCTATATGACTGTGAGGGTTTCTGCCCAACAGCGACGATAAGAACGATGACTGCGCTAATGCCAGTGACAATCTTACTTGTTCAGTAAATTTACGTTACACAAGTTAAATTTATCATGTGCTATGCAATGCTAGCTGTTCATTTGAACTGAAATAGATAAGAGACATTGGTTCCAGAGTCACCACTCAGTTATGCTTTTATGCTACAAATTAGCATCTTGGTGTAGTTTGTTGGTTTGAAGATGTCATAATTCAAAAAGAATAATTCTTCAGCCAAAACATTTGTTTCCGAGTGTATGTCTGACCTAAAGCGTCCTCTTAACCACCATCTGTCCCAGACATCTATAACGTTGCATGCCTGTCTGGCTGCTCCTCATGTCACTGCTGGATTGGTCACACAAGCTTGGCTATATCACAGAAACTCGACCCATTCTCCAGAGAGTGTCTTTCCACAGTTCCTCAATAGAACCACTCAGCACTCAGTAGGATCACAGCTTGACTCTTGGTGATTTCCCCCAAAAGCCACATTTTGATTCCAACAAAAAAGCACAGATCGGATTCTAATCTCCTTGCCTTCTCCTCGCCTCTGGCTTTGTGTGGCTTGAATGACAGGGAATGATTGTTGCGGTATTACTGGTCTTCTAGTGTACAGCAGAGGGATTATTTGTTGCTTTCAATGCAGATTTTTAATATACATGGCCAAAATCGTGATGGCGCCCAAACACCGCGGTCGTATGTGCTTGTTTAATTTTTAATTTCAAAACCATGGATCTTTGCTTCCTGAACAGCTTCCACTCTTTTGGATTGTCAATGAGGTCAGGCACTGATGCTTGGGTGGCGGATTTGCCTTGCTGTTCTAGTTCATTGGGGTTCAGTGGGTTTTGTTCTCCGTTTCATTTGCTGTCATGAAACTGTTTTATGTATATTATAACAGCCTGCCTGCTCTCTAAAAAGTGCTGCACTGACATATATTTGTAGGTCAACCTGGAAGTTCACTCTGGTTCCCTTGACCAATGGGCTTTTTCACTGGCTTTTTGATCGAAGAAAATACGCTTTGTGACCAACAATAGTGTTCTTCTAAATATCTTGAGCTTGTGTTAACCCCATAACTTATTTCAGGCATTTAAGTAAAAACACATTTTAAAAAAACCATCGTCTTCTTGACCGTGTAACCGGAAGTGCTAAAATGCTAACTCGTTTCTGGGTTTTGGCATACAAAAATATGAGGTTCTTAAACTTTTATGACTTTTTGTTTTAATCTGTGGACACTCCAAGATTCTGTAAAATTAAAATTTCAGGATTGTAGAAGTTTTAAGAGCTGAATGTTCTTCAAGGTCATCTTTTTAAGCAATGTATGACTTTTAAAGACCCCCTGTGGTAAAAAATGTTTTGTGGTAATGTTGTTTATATGTCTATGTGGTGTTTTTAATATGCTTTAAGATAAACCATGTGCAAATTCATCAGTCAGTGTTTTCTCCTTAAAACTGCAGTGAACCAAAGGCAGCCTCAAAAACGCAATTTGAAATCGCTGGGGTTTCTGATGTCACAAACTACCTTATAACTAGTGTTGTCAAAAGTACAGACTTCGATACCAAGTCAGTTCTGAAATGTTAAAAATGTGACGCTTTGAACGCTGTTGCGCGGAATCGTAAACACCTCTGATTGGTCATTGTGCTCACGCTCTCGTCGGATGTGTCTGTGATTGGCTACAGTGATCACACGGAAGTGTTTGAAAGTGTTTTGGGAGCGGGAGCATTTGAAAGCACATTTGAAACGCTCCAGTGTGTAAGCGCTCTGTGAAAAGTGCCAGTGATGTTGTAAATATACATGTTTTTGAAGCGCTGATCATTGTAGCCAATCAAAGGCATATTCGATGAGCACAATGACCAATCAGAGGTGTTTACGATTCCGCTCAACAGCGCTCAAAGCGTCACATTTTTAAACGTTCAGTACTGGCTTGGTACCGAAGTCTGTACTTTTTACAACACTGCTTGTAACCAATCATGTCAATGTGTGATCGTCAACGAGTGGAGGTGGGACTAATCTGCATATTCATTGAACCGCATATAACAAAGGGAAGGGTGTAGAGTTACATTCAAGCTAAGGCATGAAGATTTTTTTTTTTTTCAAGGAAAAACGTCATTTTGGTGATCAAAGAGGAGTTTTAAGGGATAAAATTGACTACGGGGGAACTTTAAGCAATGCATTTGCATGACTTTTTGTCATTAATGATTACTGGATAAGGACTTAACATTTCTACATTTTCTAATTAGGCTTCCTCATATTTCCAGGTTTTCCAAAAAGGTGTGAACCCTGATTCTTCTAAGAAAAAATGCCTTGGTTTAAATTTTTTTTTTTTTACCCTATTTTAATGCTTGTTTTGTCTTGTTTTAAATCAATTTAAGTCATCTTCAGGCCCCTTGGAAGTTTGCTGAGACACCCTGGTTAAGAACCACTGATCTAGATATTGATATCGGCATTAGCCATTGGCGGCAACTAGGGGTGTGTGATATATAATCGTCTGCGATTTTAATATCGTAATTGTTGTTTTAACTATGTGCGGTCTGACATTGAGTATATCCCTCACACACACCCAGAGAGTGCATGCACACACTAGCGTTACGTGGTGAAAAATATCAAACACTTTAGGAGTCAGCTGATCACGGCAGTCTGTTAAGGTGCAGCACAAACACACTCAGCAGCAAAATATCGTCTACTTATCGTTATCGAGGATTTTTTTTTTGTCAATATCGCACACCCCTAGCGGCAACCCACATTCGTTGACCACTGCTATATAGAGTACAATTCAATACACATACAGGGGCTATAATGATACCAGCTAAAGTGTGAGATATGGTAGAATTGTGGTTTTGTTTTTTTTGGTAAGTAATGCATCTGAATTCTCCTTTGCTCTCATCAGCATTGAGATTTTTGTTCCCAAGTCTGGTGCGGATGCGCAGAACATGTTTTTAAAGTTCATGACTAAATCTGAAAGTACATCTGGGCATTTTTAATGTCTTTTATCTCACACTGCGGTGTTGCATACTTGAGTGCATGTACTGTAGGTAGGTGGATGGTTGCGTGGGTGATTCATGTCTTCCTCTGCCTCTAATTTTCTCTTCCTCCTTATCTTCTCTTACAGCACAGAAAACACACACTGACTCAAACTTTCCTTAATCATGATGTCTCTGAGGGGGTCTCATGTTCTGCCATAACTTTCTGGATTATTAGTCAGCACAGTTAAAGAGCGGCATCTAACTGAGACTCGCACTAGCCAAAGAAGAGCTTCTTCAAGGCGCTCAAGTAATTTAAGTTTTAATAGTCTCTTCTTGAGTGGCGTGGTTCACGGCACCAACATTTTACAGGTTTAAAGATTTGCTACAAATCCCTAACTTCAAGTATGAGGAATAATAATGATGCCTTGGCAAACCACACTAAAATGACTTGCTGCACCTTTTTTCTTATGAGCTTTTACTATGTGCTGATACATGATACAGACTGGTCCAGTACAGGACCTCTAAGGAACATTGCACTCTTGTCGTAGGTGATGGTTTATATTACTATTGGAAAAAGAAGCCCAGACAGCCAGTCGCTGTTGAACTCTGATCTGCGATTATTTGTTTGCATATACATTTTAAGCCTGATGTTGCGTTCAGTAAAACTCATATTGGTCATTAAAAACATAATTTACTTTCTTGTGCTTTATTAATAGTGCAAAAATGGTGTGATGTGCGCAAATTTAAAGAAGTGCCCACCACTCGATGTGTCCCACTTCACCCAAACTGTGATTTTTGTGTGTAGCAACCATTTCATTGTCCATTTGAACAGCTGTAAATTCTGCAAACAGTCCCAACTGCAATAAAATCATAAAACTAGAAACAGGTGGTAGCAGTTTAAAAAAAAAATTATATTAGTCAATGTTTTGTGTTGCTAATCTTGGACTAGCTTTACTAGTGCGATATGCTTAAAATGGAAGTCATGTCCTTCAATTGTCTTGGCTTATTTTATTGTCGATTGGCATCAGGAGCGAAATCCTTTTTGTAATGTTAATGCTAATTAAACGACAGTAGTATCAGGGCTTGATCAGTGGAAATAAAGGCAGGTTGTGTAGAAGTGTCATTTGATATGGTGAGAGAGAAAGGGAAAGCGAGATGAGATAGCTGTAATTAGAAGCCGAAGGAAGACTATGGACGATATCCAAGACTTTGTTAGCACTAGACAGGCAACAATGTTAGAATGCTAATACGTGACACCTGTCCTGTTCTTGTTCAAGGTTTGCTCGTTTTCTTTGTCTCTGTACATGTGTTTTCATGACCCAAACCATTACAAGCGTTGTAATTTGAGACACTGTCAAACAAACCAATCTTTTGCACAATCAACCAGTTTCTGTGCTGAGGAATTTGTTGGCGTTTTATATTGCTGAAGAGAGAATGCTTGGTGTTCTGGATGCATGTTAAACCTAAGAGTAATGTACACTATTGTAATTTTCCCATTCTTTTTTTTTTTTTTTTGCAGTGAAAGAACCTGGAGATGTCTCAGAAGAAGATATTCCTGGTGTTGATTGCACTCAGTACTGTCAGCTTGCTTCTGCACCATGGGGGTCACTTGAACTTGTAAGAGCCTTTGAGCCGTTTGTCCTTATCGCATTCCTAGTCCCTGCTTACACCTGGTATTAGGATGCATTTTGGTCGATCGGATCACAAGTAGATGAGGCAGACACATTCCCGTTTACACCTGGTGTTTTAATTTGTCTCTTTTGTCCACTTTTAACCACTTCTGTCCTGATTTCTTCGAGGGGAAGCTCTATGGGCGGGTAAATGTATGGGCTTTTTCAGATCTTTCATTCTAAACAATGGACAAACTCAATTTACATATGAACGTGACCGGAGACGACGGAAAAACATAGAGAGCATCGGCTTTCATTTCTGTTCTGACAGCCGCAAGACCAGCCGAACGCCGTGAGTGAGTGTTAGAAATCAGGAATGGTGAGAGAACATTTGGATTTGGGATGTTTTTCCTCTTCAAACCAAACTTTAGTCTTCAGCCGAGAAAGCTAGTGAGCTTCCCATAATGTTTACAGGTTAGGTCAGTAGACGGAGAGTAGGCGTCTTTTAGTGGCTGTTTGAACGCATTTGACCACATGAGCGCTTGCACTATAAAAGCAATGCGGTCGAATGTGTTTTCTATCTCTGGTCGTAAGTGGACAAGTTCAACACATTTTAGACCCAGTTTACACCTGTATTTAGCGTTGCACACTTGTGATCCAAAACGCATCTTAATGCCAGGTGTAAACCGTTTTAGTTTATTGTTGGTTACAGTGTATGCACACACAGGTAATGTTTACTACTTGTTGTTTATCTATGTTTTGTGCACAAAGTATCATAGAAGTGCTAATTAAAAGTGACTGTTTCGTTCAATGATTTTGGTCCTTCAAAACTATTTAGACCATTTTTTGTTGTTTCAACGTTTTTTAAGTTGCCAAAATTTCGAAGCATCACTACTCGTTAGGGGTTACACTGACTTGTCGACTAATCAACTAGTCGACTTTAATGCTCTGCCATGACGCTTTAAGCTTGACATCGACTAGTCGCTGGACTATAGAGGGCGCAACAGGATAAGCCATTTCCTGACACGCAAGCTCCGTTTCCGACAGTTAAAAATGCTAAATAAATACATACTTAGAGAGCTCTCCACAAGACATGTTTGATTATACCATATGGATGCTCAAAATTGATCGTGAGAATGCACGCTTATTGTACACGTAAGTTCATCACAGTTCTAAACTAATGCGTGCTGCATTGTAACACACACACACACACACACAGCTCGCACATCACGCGGAGATAGCGCGCACCTCACACAAAACCATTCAGTAGCGTAGCAATGTATCGTCAACACTGTTCTGTGATTTATCAATAAAATAGCTTAGAAACTGAAGTTATAGCATATATTTCTTAGTAACTAAAACTTGCAGCTTCGCTATTAGGAGACGTTGGCAGGTAGAATTAATTCACACGCAATCGCTCTCACCAATGCATTCATATACATGTAATCTTTATTGTGCTACTTTATCTGTAGAAATCTGTGAGAAATATAACGACCCAAAGACAAAAGAAGTGATACAAAAGCTGTTATGTAGGAGCAGTAACCTTATGGGCAGCACTGTGTCATATGCCATAGCTGTCCTGTGCACAAGAAAACCTGTGTTCGCGTCTCGGCTCAAGGTTCAGGGTTATTTGTTTATTAATAACGTCATCAGTGACCAGTCGACGTCGACTTTAATCACAAAAATGTCGACTTTAAAAAATCGGAAGTCGTTCAACCCCTACTATTCGTTCCTCTCTTCTGCCACATTTGTTTTTGGTCTATTCATTTGCTTCCTGCTTTACCTTGCTGGTTTAACTTGACCAGTTGACAAGTGACCAAAATACCTTTTTAAACAAGCAAACCTGACCCAGAAGAAACCAGCCTGGTGGCCAGCTAAAACCAGTAAAAACCTTCAGCCTAAATGTGGCTTAAAGAGGGTTTTATCAGTAGGGGTTTTTGTTTTACCATTTTTTTCCTTCTCTTTCCACACTGATTTTCGAAGCTGAGTGCATTGATTCTCCCTTTTCTTATTGCAGGACGTTGGAGGCATTCTGGTTGGGCTGTCCATCCTCCACGGTCTCCTCCACCCAGGGAAGCAGTGGCCCTGCTAAACACACCAGTGTAGCCTTCTTGAAGACTCATAAAACCGCCAGCTCCACTGTGCAGAACATCCTCTTCCGCTTTGCAGAACGCAACAACCTCACTGTGGCGCTGCCCATTACCACCTGCGACCACCAGTTCTGCTACCCTCGGCCATTCAGTGCCCATTTTGTTCACCCGCACACCACGCCACCGGACATAATCACTAACCACTTAAGGTTCAGTCGGGCTGAGCTACGACGCCTCATGCCCAACAACACTATGTACATCACTATATTGCGGGAACCGGGAGCGATGTTTGAGTCTCTTTTTACCTACTACAATCAGTACTGTCTTAGCTTTAAACGTGTCCCAAATGGTTCTTTAGAGACTTTTCTGGACCACCCATGGAGCTACTATCGTCCAGAAGAGAAGGATTCGATGTATGCAAGAAATACGCTGACTTTTGACCTAGGTGGTGATAAGGACCGGCCATCTTCGGAAGCGCCGGGGTATGCAAAACGATTCGCTGCAGAGGTGGAGCGGGTGTTCTCGT
The DNA here is from genome assembly GCA_039654625.1 of Rhinogobio ventralis. Lineage (NCBI taxonomy): Eukaryota > Metazoa > Chordata > Actinopteri > Cypriniformes > Gobionidae > Rhinogobio > Rhinogobio ventralis. The sequence continues at coordinate 50,224,647 of CM077193.1, read as the reverse complement.
TGGTTATGATCGCGGAATACTTTGACGAATCATTGGTGCTGTTACGCCGTTTGTTGTCTTGGGATCTGGATGATGTTCTGTATGTCAGTCTGAACATGCGCACACCTGACTCCAAGAGCAGCCTTTCCAGCGAAAATACTGCCAAAATCAGAGCCTGGAACGCAATAGATTCCGTACTGTACGATTACTTCAATGCTTCGCTTTGGCGGCAGCTGAGAGCATTGGGACTAGCGTGTGTTGAGCGAGAAGTCCAGCTGTTGCGACAGTCTCGTGACCGACTTGTCCGTAGCTGCTTCGGGGGAAACTTGCCACCTCTTCGCTCTGCTGCACAGATCACAAATAAGGAGTTACGGCCTTGGCAGCCAAGTGCCAAAGTGGCAATCGTTGGGTACGATTTACCAGTTAACATAACACAAAAAGGCCACGTCCCTCCGCGAGACGAGTGTCTAAAGATGATAATGCCAGAAGTGCAGTACACGCGGCTGTTGTTGCGCTCAGAGTCTCTACATTATCGGAAGCGGTTTCCGTTACGGAGCTCCCAGCAGACTTCACGATCCGTGGGACAAGTTCGGGCACACAGAGAGTCCCCAGCTCCGAGTTTGATCCCACGACCATCAGATACTATGGCTCGGAGCACCAAAGGAGCGCTACGGCTTTCCCAATGACCATTGTGAAAGGATGGTCAAACTTCTTTCCTTTTATTCCCCGCTCCTTGATTGGGATTACAGCTAAATATCCATGAGTTGTTGGAATTACTTGAAAAATTGAGGTCATACCTCATTTTTATTGGACGTGAGCACAACCAAACGTACGCTCACAACTCTTGTTCTATAAGTTAGAAACACCATTGTGTTGTAAAAAAAATTTTAATGTAAAAAAAGTGAAGGGAAATTATATATTGAAGTCTAAAAGCCTGACATCTGGAATGTCTCAATCTCTCAAGGACTATCTCTCCACATATACCATCACTCACTGTTTGTATTTAAGCAATCAGCTTCAGATGGTACTTGTTTCATATGGTTTCTAGCTCATTAAAGCTATGGTCATAGCTGGTCTAGATGGTTTATCAGCTGTATTACCATCTGGTGCTGCTTAGGTTGATCTGGTAGATCATCTTGGTCAAAGTTGGTTAGGGCTGGGAGACCACCTTGATAGACACCCAGCAACAAACCAGCTTGGCATGACCTTGAATTTCCAGGGGTCTCAGAATATATCTTACTGTATTGGAGTTAAGACATTTGAGTTGAGCATTGTTTAAGTGTGAACATTTACACATGCTTCTCAACATAATGAAAGCTGCTCCTGAGCCACAAATCGCCATAACCGACTCTTCAGTTGTGGTCAAAAAAAACGTTGTGTCGATAATGATGCAAACTTCTCAAAGGATATTTAAATATTTAATCTTTAGCCTCTCTTTGGGCAATGCTTGGGTTACACAGCCCATTTTTATGAGGCCACTACAGAACAGGACAGAGAGGTTCAGCCTTGACTAGAAGCTGGACTAGAATTCGTCTACATGGACACAATCAAGGTCAGTAACCGAAAAATCGCTATATGTTCTTAGCGAGAGAGTTGGTAGTTCCATCCTTGTGTGTTTTTCGGGATACCGTTTATACTGCAGTGCACTTGCAAATGCGTAACTTGTATGTAATCAAATTAGAGTAGGAAATAGAGCTCTAAATTGTCAGTTTAAGACATACTCTACACAGGCAAGTAAACTCAAACACTAGCTTGATTTTTAACAGATTGCCTGTGTTCACATACAGTAGAGTATGTTTCTGGCTTAACTTTTTTTTTTTTGGATCTTCACTTAAAGGCACTGTGATGTAGAGGTACTCGGTGGTGACCGACTAAATGGCGGTCACCGATTGAATGGTGCCAGTGGAATGTAAAAACATAGTCCGTTGACGGTCTTTGTACTTAAAACAACACTGCATCACTTTCATTCAGGCCAGTGTTTCTCAACTGGTTTGCTTTTGCAACATTGGAGTGACTTTGAAATAATTTGCACCAAATTACTGTGGCGTCTGACCGGACGCATCAAACCAGTTGGGAACCACTGGTTTAGGCCAGTGTCTCCCAATCCTGTTTCTTGGAGGCACCCCGACACTACACTTTCTTATCAAGCACACCTAAATCAACTCATCAGCTAATTAGTAGTGACTCCGAAGCCCTGAAATGGATGGGTCCGATAAGGGAGACATCCAAAATGTTGGGGTGCCTCCAGGAACAGGGTAGGGAAATATTGGTTTAGGCAACCAAATAGAAACTGAATACCTCTGAAAGAACAGCCTCTTACAGAACATTGTTTCTAATATTGGTTTATTTGCCACTCAAAGCCTTTGCTGCAAGGTTTGTTCAGTAGAAACATGTTTTTGATGAAGCTAAATTTGCTGCTCTCGCTCAAACTTTCCCGCAGTAAGAATTCCCTTGGTTCCTGAAGTGAGGTTTGCATTTACTTTTCATCTTTCGTTTGGTGAAATCTCGCTGTCTTATTTTACGTACTGTATTTTTTTAGAAAATAGTATTTGGAGCAATATAGCAATGGCATGTATGCCATAACTTTAAGTATACTCGTCAAATGGAGGCATGTAGATCAAAACATAATGAGCGTCTTGAAACAACTATCCACACATAAACCAGCTCCTGTTTTTAGGAGTCCTAGTTGATACTTAAAGGGATAATGTTGGCTCTGGGATTCGTAGATCGCAAACACCAACAGTCTCATTTCTTCTTGTTTCAAAATTAGAAATACCTCAGATGATAAATTAATACTGCTTTTAGTGGAAGCATCTCAGTCCTTAAAGACTGTCAAGACATTAGAGATGTAGAAAGTGCTCTTTGTATATAATGTACTTTCTGTCGTACACGAACAACACATTTGTTCTCAAAACACGCGACTCATTCGTCATTCTTATTTGGGTTAGAAAACCTCTCAGTAGATAACACTGGAGACTCTTCAATGGTCTTTTGTCATCTCTGGTGTATTGTAAGAGAAATTAGAAGTAAAGCATGGAGTGATTTTACCACAGTGGACTGTATACAAAGAAGCTGCTGTGCAATTGCAACCAGAAGACCTTTTCATGAAGACGTCAAAAGAGGTTTTCATGCTTTTTTTTTTTTGTGCTGGGTGGTAAGATGACAATACATGCTGTTCTGTCAAAATCATTCTTTCATACTCTATTTAACTGCAACATTTTCAATGACTTTTTTAGGGGCTTTAAATAAGATGCTTCTGACAATCAGAGGTTTGCTTCTGAAGCTGTGTAATGAAAGATGTGAAAACATTGACCATTAAAGCTGGAAAAACAACATCCTTCAGACTCATGTGCTTCATTCCAATTCTCTAGTTTTCTATCTTTCTGTCTGTTAATATTTCAACATTTTTTGACTAACAAAGGACTTACTATTGAGTAGAAAAGGAAAGGGTAGTGCCGTGAAATATCAGCTGGCCGACACTACATTTTCCAATTCCTCAGGTGGAATCAGTGTGAAATACAGTATTCTCAACCACAATGGATGTGCTTGACTTGACCTTTCATTGACTAAATCGTTTTTTTTTTAATTATTAAAAAATAAATTCAATTCTTATCTTTTAAAATTTTACAGGGGGTATTTAAAATGTATTTATTTATGCATGATATTTACACATACATATAATAATAAAAGCTTGGCTGAGGAAGATGATAATTCAACTCAGAGCGTTAGATAAATTGCAGTCTTGGTTATATTATACACAAAAGTGCATTTTCTTGGAGAATAATAATACTGTTGTGAGAACTGCTGTGCCTGATATTTAAGACATTTTGGTATCTATGTCTTAAAAGAAGCATTTTTCTTAATATGACAAACATTTTAATCATCTAAAGAACCATTTTTCCACTATGAAGAATGTTTTGTGCAATGGAAAGATTCCATGGGAGTTCAAGGTTCTTTCTGGAACCATCAATGCCAGTAAAGAACTTTTATTTTCCCAATATCTCTTCATAAAATGTAAAATATAGCTTCTAGTCTCATGCTAAACATGTTCTCTGTGGATGTAAGTAACTTACAGATACACACAGACTGCTCTGCTCCTGCAGCGTTATGATGCATCAGTGCTGTGTTTGTGTGTGTTCGCTGCCATTCTGTAGGCAGCTGCCCTGCGGCTTTACAGAGTGAAGTGTGTGTGTGTGTGTGTCCTTTCTCTATCCAAACAGATCACTTCATACAGGAGCAAAAGGAGAAACGCATGAGACAGAAGTAACATGGATGATGACAACAGGTGCCAGTTGTGTCCCTCATGTACGTGTAACACCTGTATAAAAAAAACAGCTTAAACAATGAAGTCAATTTTAGCTTTTACCATGTTAATATTAGGGTCGGTCAATTTAAATCTTTTAGTTGATTTAATTACATTAAATTATTGATGACATAATAAATCAAGTGTGTGTGTGTGTGTGTTGAATGCTTGAATCTGATTGCCTGGTCTCATCGTTAATACGTAACTTTCAGAGACACAAAACATACTTTTTTGTACGTTTGGATAGGTGTTGAAATGTAAAATATGGACGTGTTGGCGACATTTAAACCTAGCATTATTAAGTTTTTACAGCTAAAAACGTAAAATATTTACGAATCTTTCATTTCATAAAGATATCTGTGTAATTTCCCTTTTACCATTTTACAGATAAGTGTAAGATCCCCTAACCTAAACATACGCATTTTATACAGAATATTAAAAGAATAAAACGTATTGTTTTAGTAACAATACAGCATTAAAACCATACTTTGAGCCGCTAATCCTACACCTACCCATAACCATTTCTCAAAACTATGTAACGTTATTGTTATAAATAAAAGCATAACGAACAGACAAGTGTAATCACAATAACTTATTTTTTGTGAAAATGTCAAAAGCTCTACCAAAAGTAGTTGTGTTGCAGTCCCATTTCTCTCTGGTGGTATAGTTTTGTATGAGGTACAAAGCAGAATTTAAATTAATCCATGAAAATGTTAATCCGGATTCAATCCGTGAAGGTGCACATCTCCCATTTCAAATGTACATCGATTAAAACACGACATGTCGCAATCTGTGACGAAGCAGGCGAGAGCCAATGAGCATTCGATACCATTGCCGTAAAACATGTCGTAACGCTTCGTGAGTGCGCGATTTTTACAATTTTGAATTCATAAGTCAAGCGCGGGATTTGACGTTCGTTTACAGTCGCTGAAGATCGCTGGATAAAGGGATACATTTGGATCTGTTCCTCGCAAACATATGGAGTTACACCAAACAAATAAAATTGATGTCTTTTGTGAATTTATGTTGTGTTTTGGTGTATTTTATGACTATTGTCGCTGCATGGGAGAAACATTACAATAAGTATACGGGCAAACTGCATTAAATAAATGCGACTGAAAACATGTATTTCATATGACAATTAAATACAATAGAATCAAAACATTAATTCCACAATTTTAATATTCATACATGGGAACTGCCACACATTCACACGTAAATGTTACATTTAATGCTGTCAATATTGTAGGTTCTAGTGTGTATGAAAACGTAAGTAAATGCACGTGTTGTAGAACCACACTTTACGTAAAAAGACGTATTCTTATAATATCACGTTGGCATTACAGTTCCATATCACCTCACTAAATGATTTCAGTTACAGCTGACAACAGCAAAATAACCAAAACCCACAGCGAGACTGACCAAGCAAAGAAATATACGTAACAATAGGATAAAAAGTGACAAATTATTTCCGAAATTTAGTATTATTATGTATGGAACATTACACATACTCTCTTTCTCCCGCTCCCACTCAGAGGCACACACATACAGTACGGACACACACTCGCACAGAAACGTGTTGTCAGTACTGCTCTGAAGATTTTATCAGTAAAATGGCTAGCTTAGCAACTTAAAAGCTACATGACATTTCTCAGTGAGGTAATAACGGCACTGTTCTTACAGTTTTGTATTAGTAGACGCTGCTGCCGAACACTGTTGAAAGAGACTCACAGACTGAGGTAATTCACATACACACACTGTGTGGTAACCGTAGTATAAGCGGAATAATTGACTCTGGGCCGTTGGATTATTGAAAAATAAGGCACACCTGAGGTTATTATTATAGGTAGCCTTAGAGGTTATTCATTATTCCGCTTTGTGTCGTCAATTATTCCTTACTATATATATATATATATATAATACACTCACCTAAATGATTATTAGGAACACCATACTAATACTGTGTTTGACCCCCTTTCGCCTTCAGAACTGCCTTAATTCTACGTGGCATTGATTCAACAAGGTGCTGAAAGCATTCTTTAGAAATGTTGGCCCATATTGATAGGATAGCATCTTGCAGTTGATGGAGATTTGTGGGATGCACATCCAGGGCACGAAGCTCCCGTTCCACCACATCCCAAAGATGCTCTATTGGGTTGAGATCTGGTGACTGTGGGGGCCATTTTAGTACAGTGAACTCATTGTCATGTTCAAGAAACCAATTTGAAATGATTTGAGCTTTGTGACATGGTGCATTATCCTGCTGGAAGTAGCCATCAGAGGATGGGTACATGGTGGTCATAAAGGGATGGACATGGATGGACGATGCCCAATTGGCACTAAGGGGCCTAAAGTGTGCCAAGAAAACATCCCCCACACCATTACACCACCACCACCAGCCTGCACAGTGGTAACAAGGCATGATGGATCCATGTTCTCATTCTGTTTACGCCAAATTCTGACTCTACCATCTGAATGTCTCAACAGAAATCGAGACTCATCAGACCAGGCAACATTTTTCCAGTCTTCAACTGTCCAATTTTGGTGAGCTCGTGCAAATTGTAGCCTCTTTTTCCTATTTGTAGTGGAGATGAGTGGTACCCGGTGGGGTCTTCTGCTGTTGTAGCCCATCCGCCTCAAGGTTGTGCGTGTTGTGGCTTCACAAATGCTTTGCTGCATACCTCGGTTGTAACAAGTGGTTATTTCAGTCAAAGTTGCTCTTCTATCAGCTTGAATCAGTCGGCCCATTCTCCTCTGACCTCTAGCATCAACAAGGCATTTTCGCCCACAGGACTGCCGCATACTGGATGTTTTTCCCTTTTCACAGCATTCTTTGTAAACTCTAGAAATGGTTGTGCGTGAAAATCCCAGTAACTGAGCAGATTGTGAAATACTCAGACCGGCCCGTCTGGCACCAACAACCATGCCACGCTCAAAATTGCTTAAATCACCTTTCTTTCCCATTCTGACATTCAGTTTGGAGTTCAGGAGATTGTCTTGACCAGGACCACACCCCTAAATGCATTGAAGCAACTGCCATGTGATTGGTTGATTAGATAATTGCATTAATGAGAAATTGAACAGGTGTTCCTAATAATCCTTTAGGTGAGTGTGTGTATATATGCATCACATGTCACTGTTTATATAAATGAGGGTGTTTTGTTACATTTGATGTTTATTGTTTATTGCATTATTTTAGAGTTTTGTGTGTTATCCTGTGCACTTAAAGGTAAAAAGCTGATTTTGGTTGTCCATTTATTTATTTATTTATTAACATATAACCATATATTTAATTAATGATATAAAGGAGTAAAATATACAGGCTACAATATACCATCCCATAAAACCGGAGACCTTGTCACTTTTACTGTAAATTGAACAGTTTTTTTACTTTCTGAATGCATGCACTCTTAAAAATAAAGGATCCAAAAGGGGGGTTTTGGAAAGATGCCATAGAAGAACCATTTTTGGTTCCCTAGAGAACCTTTCGGTGAGCGGTTCTTAAAGGAAGCGTTATTTTCTCAGTGTGAAGAACATTCGAATAATGGAAAGAACCTTTTGTGGAATGAAAAGATTCCATCAATGACAAAAAAGAACCTTTATTTTTAAGAGTGTAATTATATAAAGTACATTAATTTAGCTTGAAATTAGACAAATTATGCAAATTATTAACCTTTTAAAAACATAATTTTTCTGATAGAATATTTAAAATCTTGAACAAATTGAATTTAACAAATTGTAGGGGGGGGACGATGTGTTGAGAGGAAATCTCCAGCAAACAGACCCGGAGAGCAGAATAATGTGGAGATGGAGATGTGTGTGTGTGTGTGTGTGTGTGTGTGTGTGAGAGAGAGAGCGAGCGAGCGAGCGAGAGAGTGGGCGCAGACGACCCTTCAGAGGAAAAAACAGATGAGTAGATAAAAAACAGGTAGGCAGAGGAAGGATGATGGGAGATTTTAACGCTAAGCAGTAAAGATTTAAAGCCCTTCAGTGCCTACACACATACACACACTGGCAGTTTAGTCTCTGGAAGGGTCCACGACACACAGCTGATCTTTCAGCAACAGAGTAAATATTTATGATGCTGGGAGGTGAATTATTTAAGACTCTTACAGACCCTGCAGCCAATAGAGACCAACTCATCACTCGAGAATCAACGAGACCAACGGCCCGAGGAATGTACTGAATGTGTGTGTGTGTGTGTGTGTGTTTTCTTCAGTAAATGGTCATTTGAGGAAAACAGCTTAAAGTTTTTAATGCTGTACATGGTGTTTTTAATTATACAAACCATGTGCAAATTCATCAGTCAACACCATTGTTGAGTATTTTCTCTTTAAAACTGCAGTGAACCAAAGACCGGTTTGAAATCGCTGTTGTTTCTTACATCACAAACTACCTTGTAACCAATCACGTCACGAGGGGGGCGCGCTTTAGCATATCATTAACTATTCTCTGAAGCAGGGGAGTCTCAAGAGAAGCCAGGTTATCCTGCTATATTTTTCTGTTGATATGGAAAATAGGGTAGATTTACCAGTATAGCGGGTGAATTATGTATATGATGTATATTACGATGTTATGAACCATATGCCTTTCTCCACTGATGGTCTATCTATGTTGTTCAAAGCGTTTCTAAGGATACTGACTGATATTGAAGGCAGACTGAGATGGCAAACGGGAACATGGTTTGTGTAACATTAGCAACACATTATTAGCTGTAGTCAAGCAAAAGGATAATCATATTAATTGCCGTTATGTGTCCGAAGTTGTGCGATACCATCGTGCAGCGCTTACCTCAGTAAATTGGCAACTGTATTTCTGAGCTTATGCAAGTGAGTGGGGGTGGGGATAATTTGCATATTCATGAATCTGCGTATACTAAATCAGCGTTTTTCAATCTTTTAGGGCCCTATTTTAATGATCTGAGCGCATGGTCTGAAGCTCATGGCGCAGGTGCACTTAGGGCGTGTCCGAATCCACTTTTGCTAGTTTAACGACGGAAAAAACGGTCGGTGTGCCAGGCACATGGTCCAAAAAGGTTGTACCTCGTCTCTTAATGAGTCATGGGTGTGTTTTGGGCGTAACATGCAATAAACCAATCAGAGCCTCATCTCCCATTCCCTTTAAAAGCCAGTTGCTCTCGCACCATGGCGGATTCGCTATTTACATGGCGGAATTTGCGGGTGGAAAGACTGAACGCTTCTCCAGAGGAATCCTTTATTTTTAATATTTTGCATGTCTGCGTGCTGCTGCGCGTCCCTGTGTGTGTAATAAGCAGTGTACGTGCATTGTGCACCCACCTATGGGCGCATATTACTAACACGCCCTTTAAATAACACAAAAAATACTGCGCTAATGACTTTAGACCAGGTTTTTGTTGGTCAATGGCAGTCGTTTTCAGTTCCTCAAAATAGCAACGCGCCAACAATGCGCCTGAACACACCTCGCACGCCCATGGCCGAACAGATGGGCGCGAGTGCATTTGCTATTTAAACAACGTAGCAAAAAAGCATTGCGCCGGGTGTATGATAGGGCCCTTAGATGCCATGGACCACTATGATCATTCTCATGCGAGGGACCCCCATCCTAAAATTTAAAAGGCAGCTATACATTTTTATGCATAAAGACCCAATTTATACTGTCAAAAATATATATTAGAAATGTGTAAAATATTATTTGGAAAATATTTCATTAGTTTTTTTAGTATACGTTTATCTTTTTTTTTTACTGTACTGTGTATTATTTATTTGTTTGTTTTAATCTAATATTTGTTACGTATTTAATTTAAATATTTTTTTTCTTTTATATTAATGAATTATATGTATTAATCTGTTTTTTATTTTTTTATCTTATTTTTTATTCAATTTTTAATTTTTCTCTAAACGTTTCCACGGACCCCTTAGCACTTCCTTGTGGCCCCCTGGAGGTCCCCGGACGCCAGTTTGAAAACCCCTGTACTAAATGAAGCAGTAGAGTTACATTCAAGCTATTTTAAGGCACAAATAATTTTTTCGAGGAAAAAAAACGTTTAAATATGTCCTTTTGGTGATCAAAGATGTGTTTAAGGGATAAAATGATTGACTACAGGGAAGCTTTAAACAGTAAATGTGTTACTGAAAATGCAGAAACGTTACTGTGAATGTAAAGTTTGGGATTAGAGACTTAAAATCATTATGAAACTCTGTATAACAACAGAAGTCAATGGAAAGTCCTGACTGTGATGGAATAATAAGTGTGTGTGTGTGTGTGTGTGCGCACACAGATTGCGGGGCTGCTTGGGGCAAAGACATAACAGCTTGCACGGTGCTGCTCTGTCGCAGTCATCTTAAGACTTCTTTATGCCCAGTACACATTTTACGATTTTGGGCTGTCCCAGACGAAAGATGACCAATCGTGGTGATTTCTGAGGTCAAGGCTCCTAATCGGTGCAGTAAGAGAGGTTCAAAGACGGCCGTTGTCATGGTCTAAAGAAGTATTAAGAAATTACTACTTTTATTCAGCAAGGAGATGGATAGATAGAGAAGCCTGCCGATAAGAAGTACTTCATTTGGTTGTAAAGCACATCGGCTGCCGCCTGGAGATTAATACCATCGACGAGCCATCGAGAGACTTGTGCGCCAAGATGAACACGCTTTTGCTCTTTACTAAAGAGCCACGGCTCGATATTACCAGACGGGTTGAGAGTGCCTCCGATTACACAGAGCGAGTGAAAGCAGATGTGCCATCATTAAACATCAATACTGTATCGCCTATATGGGGCCCTTGGGGGTCCGTTTCCAATCTATACCTCTCGCTCTTTTCCCCCATTTGTGTGTTTCTGAAAGCCTCTGTAACTCAAGCCCTAAATAAAAGCGCATGGATATTAGGTAATCCGAGTTGTTTTCCCTAGTCACTATGCCGTGGATCTGAGATTTGTGGAACGGGGACAGCTGATGTTTTTGTGCATGTGCAAATGTGCAACACGACCCCCCCTTCAGGCTTCGGATTTTAAAGAACTGCAATCGAGTCTGAAATCAAGACCATTCTGCATGGGGCCTCTGAGAGAGCGACAGTGCTCAGAATTGGATTACAGTGTGTGAATGGGTCTGTTCCCCTTGGATGGGTTCTCCGCAGAACCCCCTACTGTCCCGCCGCCTCCCTGCCTCCCAAGCGCTGCTCCTCATTAACAGTTAATCTATGCATGCGAGAGCCCTGCTTTCCCACAAAGAACCGCTTGAGGTCAGAGACGTAGGTTTTATCATTTTGTACTTAAAGGCTCTTTTCAAGCTTTGCCTTGTTTGTCATTCTGTTCTTTCTTTCTGTCAGTTGTTCTTTTCTTTCTGTCTGTCTGTGAGGTCGGAGACTGAGGTCTTACCCTTTCACACTAAAAAACACTGGGTTTAAAACAACCCAACTTCAGTTGTTTTTAACCCAAGGGCTGGGTAAATATAGGACAAAACATGTTCATTTTTAAATTAAATTAACGTCAGGTTAATTTTACCCAGCAAATTGGGTTATTGAACCCAGCATAATGGGTTGATTCGTTTTTACTATAATACTAGCTTTTTTTTTTCTACTTCATTCCAGAATATACGGATTCACTTAAATCCTCTAAACTTCTTTAAAAATACTCCACACAGTCACTGGTTTGCATGATAATTCCTTTGTTTTCGATCATATTTTACAGTATAGCATATTTTATATCGTTTTTTAATACAGGTTGCCAACTTTTAATCTCGTTTAACAAATATTAATAGTAAAAATGAAACATTTATAAGTAATTCAAGTGTAATCGACCGTCTCTGTTGTCCCGTTTCCACCGTAACGGCGCTGGATCTCGTGCCGGAGCTTGTCGTGTTCAGCGGGGGAGCTTCTAACCGCCCTGTGTTTCTCTCGTAGCCGAGATATGCTGTGACTGACTCCATAACCTGTCCATAATCAATCAGTGTACAGCTCTGAGGACATATTTTAATGTAATAAGAATTTATACAAGGCATCAGGTGTTTCCATCACGCGAAAAGACAGAAGCAACACTGGTTTAGGTGACTCACATCACGCCCCTGTATGTTGCTTTGCATAAAGTTAAACGATATACGGCACAATAACGAATTTATAGATAAAATAAAATTTACACAAACCTGTATTTTACAGAAGACATGCAACAATTTGACTGAGCAGCACTGCTCTCTCCTGAAGAGGTCGCAAAAAGACCACGAATACTGTGATAAATAACTGACCCAGGATCTGGGTTACACAAAAACTACCCAAACACTGGGTTGTTACGTCTGACCCAGGATCTGGGTTACACAAAAACTACCCAAACGCTGGGTTGTTACGTCTGACCCAGGATCTGGGTAACACAAAATCTACCCAAACGCTGGGTTGTTACGTCTGACCCTGGATCTGGGTTACACACAAATTCCCAAACACTGAAAAAATAACCTAAAAGGCTCAACCCAAGATTTTGGGAGAGTGTAAAGGCTCTTTTCAAGCTTTGCCTTGTGATGAGTTCATGGACTGATTTGATTCTCTAGTTGACCTGGATTAAATGCTAACTGACAGACGTCATCTAATTTGGAATTGTTTTGCACAAGTGGCAAAAGGTGTGATTGTTTTAGAATGAAAAGATGGATTATGAATGTAATCTCTCAGTGAATATCTCGGCGTGATTGTTTTGTGTGTGTGTGAGACAGCAAGCGGTCAAACCGTTCTGCTGTGATTAATTTGGCTGTTGATGTGACGGGATTAAACAGATGTGCCAGGCTTGTTTTTGGACACATTTGCTGTCTGTTTGTGTGGAACGCTCATCAAACACTAAACCCTTCCTCCAATTACCCATCAAACCCTTCTGCTCTTATCCATGCACACAGGTCTCCAGTCTTGCTCATGAAGGTCCAGTGTCCTGCATAGTTCAGCTCCGTTGGACCTCCAGGCCTAATCAAACACCTGAAGCAGGTCCTCAGGATTACTAAAGCAGGTGTTTTGGAGCCTGAGCCTTGGCCCTCGAGGAGCAGGAATGGACTCCCCTGGTTTAGATTAACCCTCACCCACACCTGTTAACCCTTTAGTAGAAGCAAACGTGCTCGAGTTTCCACAGAACGAGGGTTACCGTCGAGCCATAGCCAATGATTCAACTATCCATCATTTCTCTCAGTTCTTTCTTTCTGCCTGTCGTTTTTTTTCTTCTTTTCTTTATTTCTGTATGTCTGTCATTCTTTTCGGTCTGTTTTTCATTCTTCCTCTCTCTCTCTGTTGTTCTGTCATTCTTCTCTTTCTTTCTGTCCATCATTCTTTTCCTTCTTTTTGTCTGTTCTTTTCTGTCTGCCTGCCTGCCTTTCTGTTCTTCTTTCTATCTGTCTGTCGTTCTTTTTCTTCTTTCTGTCTTTCTTCCCCCTGTCTTTCTGTCATTCCTTTTGTTTGTCTTTCTGTTGTTCCTTCTTTCTGTCTGTCATTCTTTTCGGACCGTCTTTCATTCTTTCTTCCTGTCGTTCTTCTCTTTCTTTCTGTCCATCATTCTTTTCCTTCTGTCTGCCTGCCATTCTTTCCTTTCTGTCTGTCATTAATTATTTCTGTCGTTCTTTTCCTTCTGTCTGTTGTTCTTTTCTGTCTGCCTGTCATTCTTTTCTTTCTCTCTGTCAGTTCTTCATTCTGTCTCTCTTCTGTTTCTTTGTCCATCATTCTTTTCATTCTTTCTGTTGTTCTTTTTTATGCCTGCCTGTCTGTCGTTCTTTTCCACCTTTCTGTCGGTTCTTTTCTGTCCGCCTGTCATTCATTCTTTCTGTCGTTCTTTTCCTTCTGTCTGTCTGTCATTCTTTTTTCCTGTCTGTCATTCTTTTCAGCCTCTCTTTCTGTCATTCATTCTTTCTCTCTGTCGTTCTTTTCCACCTTTCTGTCATTCTTTTCTTTCTCTCTGTCAGTTCTTCATTCTGTCTGTCTCTTCTCTTTCTTTGTCCATCATTCTTTTTATTCTTTCTGTTCTTTTCCTGTCTGTCTTTCTGTCATTCCTTTTATCTGTCTGTCTGTCATTTATTTATTTATTTTTGACTGTCATGATCTTTTTGTCCATCTCTCTCTCTCTCTCTCTCTCTCTCTCTCTCTCTCTCTCTCTCTCGCTCTCTCTCTCTCTCTCTCTCCTCTTTCTCTTTCTCTTTCTCTCCTCATCTCATTGCGGTGTGTTTGTGAAGCTGGCAGAGGGCTGCTTATGTAACACTGCGGCGTGTTTTTGCTGACACATATATGTGAAAGAGGATTGGCGTGAAGCCCTGGACAGAGAATCTGATGTTTGGGGATTATTTCATATTGATGTGTGTTTCTTTCAGCACTCGGTCATCGCAGGCGCCTCAGATGAGACCTGTGTTGTCAGAGGGCAGCGTGAAAGCTGAATATGGAGAACGAGGCCCGCAGCTGGTAAGGAGATACAGTCTGAGCTGAGCAGCACCCACTCACACCCCTGTCCCCTGCCTGCTTGTCTCGCGCCGTCTCACTGTTTCTCACACGCAGTCCTGCTGCAGGCAGATATTCCCTGATGTTCTCCCTCCTCGTACAGTTTCACACTCATTGACTAACATGAATGCACATGTGCACAGACACACATATATATATATATACACACACACACACACACAGTGCGTGTTAAGTCAGATAGATTTCATCACAAATGAAAGCTCCTTAATATTTCAGACAGCAATGAGGTTAACCGGTCCGGAGGTCAAATGAAGACGTTTGAAGTCTTCTTGTCAGATGTTTCTCCAGCACAGATTTGTCAAGATACCAAAGTCTGTAAAAAAAAAAAAAGAAAAAAAAAAGTAAAACAAAACACTGGGTTGTTACGTTTGACCCAGGATCTGGCTAACACAAAAACTACCCAAACGCTGGGTTGTTACGTCTGACCCAGGATCTGGCTAACACAAAAACTACCCAAACGCTGGGTTGTTATGTCTGACCCAGGATCTGGCTAACACAAAAACTACCCAAACGCTGGGTTGTTGCGTCTGACCCAGGATGTGGTTAACACAAAAATTACCCAAACGCTGGGTTGTTGCGTCTGACCCAGGATCTGGGTAACACTAAAACTACCCAAACGCTGGGTTGTTGCGTCTGACCCAGGATCTGGGTAACACATAAACTACCCAAACACTAAAAAAAAAAAAACCCAAAAAAAGGCTCAACCAAGGATTTGGGTAGAAAAAATAACCCAAGATTTTTTAGAGTGCCATTTATTTGTTCACTCGACAAGTTCCAAAAAAGACATTAAAAGCAGTATCTACTACTATCATATGGACTGTTCTGATAGTTTTATGACTTATTTCGTTTATGAACTATATAAATAAAGATTGTTCAAAAATCCTTTGCATTTGGGTTTGGAACGACATGAGATAAATTATTCAGTTGAGAGCTATTAAATAATATAGAAACATAAGGATGATAATAATAATAACTAATAGAAAGTATTCTCTGGGTGATGATACTGTTAGTGTTATCAATGGATTCAAACAATTACAGTCTCTCGGCATCGGGATGATAATGTGCTTCTTTATAGAACCGCCATCATACAGTGAGGGCTTTTTTAATGTGTGGGTCGTTTATGATTGAACGCTAAAGGCTTGTTGAAATTAACTTACTGCATTTACATCTCTCTGTCTTCTGTCTCCATCACACAGGCTGTGAGTTCTGCTGGAAGCCTCTTCTCGGTTATGATTCAGCAGGTTGCGAAGGTCGCTGTCAGGCCAGCGCTGACAAAGTGTCACTTCCTCTAGGCTTCTCTCACGACACTGAATCATGGAGCCATTGCTGCGTTGATGATGACATGAACAGCCTCCATCATTCAGACGCTTCAGCTCTTGTAGATCCCTCGGGGGGATTTCCATGTGGATGGAAAGAGAGGCAAGCGGTTTAATCTGCATCCAAAGTGGACATATTTTGGTGGGATGGGTGTATGATGTACGGATGGAATGGTTCTGTGGGCGCAATCAAGGGAATTTAGATTATGTGAATGATCTCCATGACGACCAACAGCAGTGCTCCTAGTCGACCTATACTGCCATGGAAAGGAAAAAAGCAGCAACTACACATGCAGTGATGACATATTTCTGTAGGCTCACCCAGAAGTTAGAAACACCCTGGTTCCCTCGACAAAAAGCGAATAGGATTTGTCCATTTGCTTTTAGATTACAGAAAACATGCTTTGTGCCCATTCTTACACGTTTTGTTTTAAGATAATCTTTTATGAATTACACCGATCAGGCATAACATTATGACCACTGACAGGTGAAGTGAATAACACTGATTATCTCTTCATCACGGCACCTGTTAGTGGGTGGGATATATTAGGCAGCAAGTGAACATTTTGTCTACAAAAGTGGTCCAAGGAAGGAACAGTGGTGAACTGGCGACAGGTTCATAGCTCATTGATGCACGTGGGGAGCGCTGTGTGGTCCGATCAAACAGACGAGCTACTGTAGCTCAAATTGCTCAAGAACGTAATGCTGGTTCTGATAGAAAGGTGTCAGAATATACAGTGCATCGCAGTTTGTTGTGTATGGGGCTGCATAGGCGCAGACCAGTCAGGGTGCCCATGCTGACCCCTGTCCACCGCCGAAAGCGCCAACAGTGGCACGTGAGCATCAGAACTGGACCACGGAGCAATGGAAGAAGGTGGCCTGGTCTGATGAATCACGTTTTCTTTTACATCATGTGGATGGCCGGGTTCGTATGCGTGGCTTATCTGGGGAACACATGGCACCAGGATGCACTATGGGAAGAAGGCAAGCCGGCGGAGGCAGTGTGATGCTTTGGGCAATGTTCTGCTGGGAAACCTTGGGTCCTGCCATCCATGTGGATGTTACTTTGACACGTACCACCTACCTAAGCATTGTTGCAGACCATGTACACCCTTTCATGGAAACGGTATTCCCTGGTGGCTGTGGCTTTTTCAGCAGGATAATGTGGCCTGCCACAAAGAAAAAACAATCTTCTGCTAACATCTTGGTGCCAGATACCACAGCACACCTTCAGGGGTCTAGTGGAGTCCATGCCTCGACGGGTCAGGGCTGTTTTGGCAGCAAAAGGGGGACCAACACAATATTAGGTCATAATGTTATGCCTGATCTGTGTAACTTCTATGAATTTTGAAGCCGAAATATAATAGCCGGAAGCAAAAAGCTAAACTTAGGCTATAAATGAATTACACCACCATCACTAAACTTCAGACAATTCTTTCAATCTTAAAATCTAGTTGGAAAGTATGAGTTAAAATCGTTTGCAAGAGCGAGATTACAAACACAATATCATACCACAGTAATTCCGTATCATACCACAATAAACTAACTTCTGTAGTCTCATTTATGCCGAGTTCACACTGCCTGATTTTAGCCCCGATTTTGACTCGCCGACAGGTTTTTGCGAAATCGCAGACAAATGGCCGAAATCATAGGCAAATCTGTGCTCGTGTAAGTGAGTGACAATCAGGCAGTGTGAATTATCAAAGACGCGATCAAAGACTCTTGCTGTGTGAAATGAGTTCTGCCAGAAAATGAGAGAGTCAATGAGAGAGCAAGATACAGGGCAGCGGGAAATTCCAGTCTCGTGCGAGAACTCCGGTGTGACGCACATGTGATCTCGCGCTGTTTCCTTGTCACTTCTTCCGTGTGTTTGCTTGTGAAACGTAGCTTGCTGACCGAACTTGTCGGCGATTCTTCCTCTTTAAAAGTTTTTTTAAAAACTTTTTTTGTACTGTTTTTAGTTCTTATTTTTAATAACAAAGATAAATTAAAATAACAAAAATAATCGTCCAGCCCTAGTTCAGGTGTCTTTGTTTACCTGGATGTTCTTGATGTTAAGTTTTAGGTTGATATAACTATATATTACCAAGTCAAGCAAAGAGTTTTTGGTATTTAATTATTGGCATTACATTTTTTGTTTGTTTACATTGATGTTAAAATGATATTGTCAGATTTGTGACATTAATTTTTGCTAAAACACTGCTGGGCACTTTCAGAAGTTGTAGCGATGCTTTCTTTTCCCAGAAAGAATGTGAAACACATAAATGTTATCATTCTCAGTTTTTAAATCATTTTTTTAATATAATTTAAATAGATTTTACACACTTAAAACAATATCGTATCGCATATCAAATATCGCATTATTTAACAAGGTATTGCATATCTCATTTTTCTTCAATATCGCACAGCCCTACCATAATGTATGTTATAATGCATTATATCTTTTCATAAATAATTGCAACCAAAACTGCATTGTATTAGCAGACTCAGAAATTGGTTGTTTGTCATGTGATTAAATGCATTATAGTTTCTAAAGTTGTGATCAATAAATAGATAAGTATTATAATGCATTATAACTGTGGTTGCAATTAACCCCGAGATCATACAATGCATTAGGGTGCATTAAAAAGGCATAATTGCTGCATTAAAAATACTTTTATAATGCATTACACATTAAGTGTTACAGTTTGTTTGGCGTAGCGACAAGCCTAATTACCGTGACAAGCTGAATTTAACTTTATGCAAATGAGCACCGATTCGGTGTGAGATACAGATCTGACCTGATAACACAGTTTGACCAAAGTGACAGGGCAGCATATTTTGTGTCCTGGCTTATGCATGATTGCTTCTTGAGGACACGTCTCCAGAGTGTGCCTCTGTCAACTACAGTATCACACGTTTTTATCCTTGAGCTTAGCCTCTTTTGGATTGACCCTGTCCTTGTATGCCTTAATAAACGGCCCTGTGGCTGTTGTTGGGGAGGATGTATCTGTTTCTGCCTTCTGTCACTGCGGTGCGGTCTTCTGCTCTGCGGCGCAGCGAAACATCCACCTTATTCAGGCATGGAGATCGCCAGAGGCGCAGCAGTCAGCTCTCGGCACTAATTACGGCTGAGGATAAGGGCATTGGAGCGCGTGGAGATTGTGGCGTGTTGCTTTTTTTAACCTCTTGCTGCTGAAGCAGAGTTCTTTGAAAAGGGGAGGAGAGAACGGACACTGAAGATGTAGAAAAATTGAATGGTTGGATGATTTGTTTCCAAATCTGTGTGTGTGTGTGTACTGTAGGCCTGCATGTTTGCCAAGCATGTGCGCATTAAATTTATTCCGTTTAAAGAAAACGGATTTATTACACATATATATGAAAATGCTGTCATCATTTACTAATGTCCTTGACTTACATTTTTGTTCCATAGGAACACCAAACTGCTCTTTTTCTTTAAACAAACGAGATGAATCTGGGTTATCAAACTCCTAAAAGGACAAAATAGAACGAGGGTTTTCTATAGGGGGTCTGTGGAAAAGTTTAGAGAAAAAGAATAAATATAAAAATACAATTAAAATTAAGGAAAAAATAATAATTCAATTAAAATAATGAAAAATAAACACATTAAAATTTTTTACAATAAATAAAATAAATATATAATACAATATTTAAATACATAATAAAAAGTAGATAAAGAAACAAATAAATACAGTATAGTATACATATGGGAGTAGAAAACAAGAGAATATAAAATATTTTCAAAACAACATTTTACACATTTATATTATTCATTTTTCCTCATATATTGATATTTAGGGTAAGTTGGGGTAAGATGACCCCCCAAAACCCGACTACCACCGTAAATTTATTTTACACAAAAATCTCAGCAATCTTGATGAATGGATGCAGTATTTTTCATTTTGTCATTTTATCCGAATATCAACATTTGTGTGATTTAGTCAGTCGAAACTGTAATTGATCTAATTTTGTGTCTCTGGAAAGTAGTGACATTGCATTATGATGTATATCAAAGTTTGTTGTCTCTATTTGTTAATGAGGGATTCGTGGACACATTAATGTTTTTATATATTCGTGGAGTGAAAGTTATAAACTTAACTTGTACTCTTTTATAAAGTTAACTCAGCACAGAATGTTTAGAGTGGACCATGTTTAAATTGAATAATTATTGCAATTAATTGGAGTTAAGTTTTTTTCATGAGTTAGATGTACATCTTTGCTTTCATTAACCTACAGGAAATCATTCAGTTTGCATTCATAGTGTTGCTATTATAACATATCTGGGCAATTAAATACGTAAATATTAATATGCCTATAGAAGTCACAGAATAATTTTATCTTTCAGGTGAATCTCTTTTACTGGGATTCTGCTGTGTCTGTAATCGATTATTCAGTTTTATTCAGTTTTAAATAGAATAGCTGATTTAGTATTTTACATTAATGACATATACATTTATACATTCTGCATACGTTTTCTCTCCAGTAGGGGATGGCCTACATTTTGTTCTATAACACTTAAATTAGCAAATGTTTCTATTTCCTATAATAACACATTGCTCATGAATAATCATACCGCACATGCTAAACTTATGTTACCATTTAAAAGTAAATGCACATTGTTCTTACACTATACATGAAAATATACAGCTGATCTGCCTTTTACATTTTAGGATGGTGGACCCTCACACAAGGATGGTCATTATTGGGGCATGGAAACGTTTTAAAAACATTGAAGAGCCAAAAGTAGTACATGTGTGTGACTAATTTAAGCCTTTAATAGATTAGTACAACTTTGGGACTAAATGGGACAAATATTTAGAAGTGCAAAAGCAAACCCATACATGAACCACTAGGTCACAGAGATTTAAATAATTGCCTTACATCTGGAACGACGGATGTGAAAAAGTGATCAGGCGTACCTGCGACGGACCGAATGGGGTTAGCAATTATATTAATCTCTTTTAAATACTTTACATAGGCAAGATATTTAAAAAAAAAAAAAAGTATTTTAGTCAGTCTCTTTCTCTCCTCTAGCGACATCTAGCGGGTGTAAAGTGGAACGCACGAGCTGTGAACGCGCCTGATCACGTGGGCTGCGTCTTCAACGCTCGAGATAAATCACATATTTCAGTGCTTGTATGTTCACGTGTTCCTTTCTTTTATATATAATTCTCCATTAATTGTATTTTAGCCTACTGAAATAAAAGAACGGCCATGGCGAAACACTATGTGATCAGTTATTTTTGTTTTATTGTTTGATTGTACAACATATTATTGTGTTGTTATTTTATTTCGCAGATTCTACGGGTGCGCGCGCATAGTGACAGAAGAGTTTGTGTCGCGTGGGGAAAGTTGCGCGAGGAGCTCCAGTGCGCGTGAATCACAATGTGATGACCACGGAGGATCGGTTAATGATATCAAACTCACCGTATCACACGAGCAAGGACCATCTCATCAGATCAAACACACCATCACAAGACCCCGGTGCTGCTGAACGGACCAAACGATGTTCAACCGAAAGCGCGCGGACAGCTCGCGCGCCTGATGATGGACGCGAAGGTGAAGTTGCTCTTTCATCTGCAGTGATTTCCTGGCACTAATCGAAACATAGCGCGGCATTACCATGTTTTGTACACGTACAATGCCAATACCTTGTTTAAATATAGCTTACTAAATTTCGTGTTATTATTTGAATCCATCTTTACCATGTTGGTCATCATTTAGTACCATGGTATTACAGTACTTTCAGGATGGATAGATTAACAAAAAACTACTTTATACCATGATATTCTTTGAATCACTATGGTACTGTATATAAATATGATCTTTTATTAACCTACCATGGTACCTCAAAATACCACATTATTACTATCTGATACCATTAGTGTGTGTTTTTAAGAATTAATGGTTAGACATGCAAAAGTAGGCAACTTAAAAGTATTACAATGCGTGCCATGGTAATACCATGATATTCTTTGAAGCAACTTCCATTGTATAGAAATGGTATCCGTTCAGTACCTGAGTAAGGAATCAACTTTTAAAGTTATACATGAAGCGTGTGAATATTATGTTTTTTGCCCAACTGACTTGTTTTGGTAGAATTTTCATTCAATACAGCTTGCAAAGTTATAAGATGTTTGATATAGTCATTATTTTTGTTATTATATGGTTTGATACGGGTGGGATCGGATGCATTCAGTGTTGTTTCTCAGTCCACTTGCTTTTTGGTCTATGAAATGATTCAGATTTCTAAAGTTGAGTCGATCTCTACTCTAAAATCTCTATATATTGTCCATTATAAATGTGTGTATTTATATATATATTCTTTCGGTTTTGGAAATCTTCCTTTTTTTAGTATGTACAGTAGGTTTGTTGCCTGGTGGTAGTTAGACAGAAAAGCCACCACAGCTCTGAGCATCTTTGGCTGCGTGGGTGGCAGTGTGAAAAGTGTGTGGTGAGCCTCCTGGGAGAACGCACACACACACACACACACACACACACACACACACACACATGCAAGCAGTCTGTTCACACTTGCAATGGCTTTGTTCGCAGCACTTTGACTGATGGATGAAACTCATCTTATTTTTCCAGTGCAATAATAACCAGTCTATTAGAGTGATGTAATTTGTGTTGTCATGTCATAATCGCTCATTGTGAACACTATATATTTATATATATCCTGTTTGTCACTGATATAGCCTGCATGCATAACGCCCTCACCATTATTCGTTTTTTTTTTTTTTTTTGGGAAAATGTGTGCAAACCTTCACTGTAGGACTTTTTTTTCCCTCTCTCTTTAGTTCTTGTTGAAAGCAATTTTATTACGTTAGCAAGCAAAAACAGTATGGCACTGGCAATGCCGATGATCATAAGTTCAATTCCTAGAGGATGCATGTAATTTAAAGTTCCCCTATTATGCTATTTTAAAGGTTACTAATTTTGTTTCATACGGTAGGTTTACAAAAAATAAAATTCCCTAATTTTCTCATAATATCCATTGCAGCATTAGCTCTTATCTCACAGTGTCTGAAACGGTTCCATAAACGATTCAGTCTCTCTAAACCCCGCCTTTCCGAGAGCTTCCTCTGCTCGGATTGGTCAGATCACCCAGTCTGTTTTGATTGGTCGACTGCTTACAGTGCGTGTTGGAAATGAAACACTCATTAGCATATCTGAATTGATACACAGTGTATGGCGACAATGGCGCATTTTACCGTATCAATCTCATCCTTTGGACGTGGATTTCGCACCTCTTAAAATAGCGTCTTCTCGGCATGTTAACGACACGAGCCAAACTCTCCCAGTCTCAGCTGCAACTACAGTGTTTGAGGGCCAATGAAAACCATAGGCTGGCATTATGCAAATTTGTCACAAACCTACATAGAACGCACAGAGCTGTCGTATGGCTTCAGAAACTTCCCCTTGATGCGAGTCGTGTGTTTAGGAGTGATTCACCGGTGCAGAATCAGCACACAGTCAGCAGCTCGACGATATCAAACTGCTCTTATCCAGCTGTGTTTCTGCATGTGGAGAGCTCTTCACCAGACAGTTATATTAGTCATTCACTCGCTCACAGGGCAGAACTTTCCATTACTGTGGGCTCCTCGACTTAATTGAAGTGATGCATTATTTCAGTTTTGATTGTGGAGAGAAAATCTCTATAGTATTTTACACTGTGAAAATATGAGATGTCATTTTATTTAAATAGTTTTAATATTATTTTATGCCAAATTCACTTTTGTAAGGTTTGAACACAGATGTGTGTGTAAACAACCAGCCTATAATGGTAAAAATCCACCCAATACTTTTTTAAAATAATCCCCATCAATCATTATCAATCTCTCATAACATGCTGTTCCAGTTTTGCCCCTACTCCGATGTAAGAGTAGGGAAACCCCACCCGTGACTGTTGATGATCTGCCCTTTTAGCATAGACACACCCCTGAGACCGCCATTTCTGTTTATTCGCTGTATCAGCGCTAGAGTATTACAATGTCTGCGCCAAAAACATTACAAATGTTCTGTTTTTGGATGTACCAACGAACATACGAGTCTCCATAGACTCCCGGCATCCGAGCCACTGAGGACACCGTGGTTAAGTTTCATTTGTGAAGGAAATGTGCCGAAGAATGTCGTTAAAATGTTATATATTTGCGCAAATCATTTTACGCATGACTACTTCAACAACAATGGTCAGTACAATGCTGGATTTGCAAAAAAGTTGTTTCTGAAGGATGGGTCAATACCAACGCTTCATGCTTCATATCCAGAACAAGTAAAGATGGCACTTCATATTTTGTAAATGTGTAAAATATAGTCAGTTGACGGACTTGTTAGGCTCCCTCACGAGCACCTATACAACAATTTATAGATTAACATGATGGTACATGATAGTCGATGAGTTGAATCAACTTAACTCCACAACAACTAACGTAACACAAAAGCCTATCCACTAACCATTCCGAAACTTCCAGATGCAGTCTAAAAGTTGCAACCTCTTCCTGAGTCTCTCTATCCGTGTCCGACTCCGTTTCACACATGTAAGGCTGCACTCCACAATTGGTTGTTTCTGACATTTTGGCTGAGTGAGATTCGCCTGTTTTGTTGTTGACAGAGTATCCGAAGCTTGTGTAAAGGATCCGTCCACCCAAGGTGGGTGGGGAGCAGCAGCTCATTTGCATATAAAGGGACACACACAAAAACTTGCTTCTTTTTGCTCACACCCAAATAAGGGCAAATTTGACTAGCTACACTATATTGCCAAAAGTATTGAGACCCCCCTCCAAATCATTGAGTTCAGGTGTTCCAATCACTTCTATGGCCACAGGTGTATAAATCAAGCACCTAGACATGCAGACGCTTCTACAAACATTTGTGAAAGAATGAGTCGCTCTCAGGAGCTCAGTGAACTCAAGCGTGATAAGTCCATTTGTGAGATTTCCTCACTACTAAATATTCCACAGTCAACTGTTAGTGGTATTATAACAAAGTGGAAGCAATTGGGAACAACATCAACCACGTAAAATCACAGAGCGGGGTCAGCGCATGCTGAGGCACACAGTGCACAGAAGTCGCCAACTTTCTGCAGAGTCAACAGCTACAGACCTCTTTTTTTTCATGTGGCCTTCAGATGAGCTCAAGAACAGTGCGTAGAGAGCTTCATGGAATGGGTTTCCATGGCCGAGCAGCTCATCCAAGCCTTACATCACCAAGTGAAATGCAAAGCGTGGGATGCAGTGGTGTAAAGCACGCCGTCACTGGACTCTAGAGCAGTGGAGACGTGTTCTCTGGAGTGACCAATCACGCTTCTCTGACTGGCAATCCGATGGGCGAATCTGGGTTTGGTGGTTGCCACGAGAACGGTACTTGCCTGACTGCATTGTGCCAAGTGTAAAGTTTGGTGGAGGGGGATTATGGTGTGTGGTTGTTTTTCAGGGGTTGGGCTTGGCCCCTTAGTTCCAGTGAATTAAATCCTTAATGCTTCAGCATACCAAGACATTTTGGACAATTTCATGCTCCCAACTTTGTGGGCACAGCCCCATCCTTTGGGGGATGGCCCCTTCCTGTTCCAACATGACTGCGCACCAGTGCACAAAGCAAGGACACCAGAGATGTATACTACATCTTGTGAAAGGGGGCATAATGTGTCCCCTTTAAGTCGCATGGAAAGATTTTTAGTTGTTTTTTCCACTGTAAACTACAAAGGTGACTCATACTTTTTTTACTTATAAAAACAGCATAAAACATTATTCAATTTGCACTATGAACTAGTTGCTTATTAGCATGCATATTACTAGGATTGGCTGTTTATTAGTACTTATAAAGCACATATTAATGCCTTGTTCTGCATGACCATATCATTAATCCTACCAATACTTAAACTCAACAACTACCTTACTAACTATTAATAAGCAGTAATTAGGAGTTAATAATAGTTAGTTAATAGTGAGAGTTGGATCTAAACTAAATTGTGACCCCAATATGTTATTACATTATTATTATTATTATTATTATTATTATATATGTTTATATTATGTTTATTATCTATCTATCTATCTATCTATACATTTATATTTAATGAGATACCATGAAATTTCGTAATAAAATACGTGAAAGTACATGTTATATTGTTTAATATACATTTAAATATAAAAATACTACAAATATTTTATATTTTTGTATATTTATTTATTATATTTCATATATTTCATATAGTTTATTATGTATATATGTATATTTTTATTATATGTAAAATATAATAAATATTGCATCTTGTATTGCATCTGTTAGATGTTTCATGCCTTTTAGTACATATATATATATATATATATATATATATATATATATATATATATATATATATATATATATATATATATATATATATATATATATATATATATATAATAATATTATTATTATTATATATATATATATATATATATATATATATATATATATATATATATATATATAATAATATTATTATTATATATATATATATATATATATATATAATAATATTATTATTATTATTATTATTATTATTATTATTATATTTTTAGTTAAGTTATAGTTAAGTAACTATAATTAACAACTTAAAAGGTTTTACTGTATTTTTTTATTATTAACATTACAAAAAATTATATATATATATTTATTATATCACTATAAATTTTTTTCCTTATAGTTAACTATAATAACTTAAAAGGTTGTACTGTATATTTATTTGTATTATTATTAACATTACTAAAACTTTAATGAACTCCAGAGTGAAATGTTATAGCTCAGAGGTTGTAGCTTTTGAGAGTTTAAGCTCATATTGAGATCTCTTGATTGGTCTTGATATGGTTGAGGAAACATGTGATAATCAAATGACTCAGTCCTCCAATAATCATTTTCATAGTCCTTCATCTCTGTGTCATGTTTGTTTGCGTGTGTCTGACTGAAAACTTCCGTCATGCTGTTTTAATGAAGGGCAGCTTTATCTTCCGGCTCCTCAGTGGGCAGCTGGCATTAGGACCCCTGATTTCACACATCCCACCTCATCTTATCCGTCACTTTAGGCCTGTTTTAGACACAAGCACAATCCGCCACGGCTGCGGTGTGTCATCATTCATCAGCGGCTTAAATAGAGTATGACAGCATCACTGCGCTAATAATGAAAATCCCATTCAGACACATTTCAGTCAAATGACACGCGATCATTGAGAGATTTTAACGGTTAGTAGTACTCTTTAACTGAGTCGAATTGAGATGAGTTTGAGTTTAATTTAAACTAAACTGAGTTCAGTTGAGGTGAGATGAATTAATGTTTCACAGAAGAAATAAAGCCAAACAGGTTTTCTTTTTTTGGGTGAACTAACCCTTTAAATTATGTTGAATTTAACCAAGCTAATGAAATTAATTTAATGAACATTTCAAATACAATTTCAATTTTTTTTTCAGCTGAGTAAAGTAAAACTTAACTGAATTTTGATTAAATTAATTGTAAATTAGCAATAAATTCCTTAATATATAAGTCATAAATTAGCTAAAAAATAAAATAAATAGATATAATAAAATAAATAAGATAAAAAATATAAAATATATACTTATATTAATGCTAAAATTATTTATATATATATGTATGCTAAAATTAAGAAATAATTGATAGTTGATTCTACTCAATAGCATTGCTTTAAGTCTATAATGTATAATATAAAATAAATAGACACAAAATTTTATATATATACACACATTTAATTATTTATTTTATATTACATACAAGTCTATATATTTTAGCTTTTTAGCTTATATATGTCTAAATATTATAGATTTATATAATGCTAAATCTAGGAAATATATATAAAATCATATATTTTTGTATATCGTCTGTATAGTTGTAGTTTTTTTTGTCATGATCACAATTTTTTTGCTGAGACAAAACGTTTGGTATAAGATCATGTTGTGGAGTGGTTCAGTGTGACATTTGTGCTCTACATGTCCAACATGGCCTCATTTTCTTTCTCACAATCTTCCCTGCCACCATCATAACCAACCGGATCTCATCCTGAAACTTTCCCAGTCTGAGCTCCATTATTCTGACAGCTGCTGCTGCTCATTTTACAGCTGAAGATGCAGCGCTCTCCTCCTCTGCAGGGCTTCCTGTCTTTCCTCACTTCCTCTATTCTCTCGTTTCTGTCCCTGGAGATGTTTCTCAGCAGGCTTTTGCTGTGACTCGTGTTTAGTCTCCCACACTTCGGCTTCATGAAGCCATCTCTGTGTGTCTCTCTAAGTCCTCATCCTCTCCTTCTCTCCATCTTTGTGCTTGTTACTGGAAATGTTGAGAGCTGTCTCGCAGAATTGCAGCAGTTGTCTGACAGACTGTCCTCGTGTCACTGAAGTTCACTTCTTCATTTACGCAGTGACCACCTGCTCCATGGCGCGCTAGTTTTATGTTTTCACAGTGGCCTCAATAAGTATTTGGATGCTTCATTTTAAGAATGTATTAAATGTAATTGGATCGAAAAAATCAATCTGAGCTCTTCTCAGAATCCTCCCCTCTGCTGTAACTCTCAAATCTCATTTACAGTCAAACTTCCTTAAAGGGACAGAGCACTCAAAAATGAATATTCTGTTATTTACTCATTCTTATATTGTTCAAAACGTACAGGTGCTGGTCATATAATTAGAATATCATCAAAAAGTTGATTTATTGCACATTCCATTCAAAAAGTGAAACTTGTTTATTATATTCATTCATTACACACAGCCTGATATATTTCAAATGTTTATTTCTTTTAATTTTGATGATTATAACTGACAACTAAGGAAAATCCCAAATCCAGTATCTCAGAAAATTAGAATATTGTGAAAAGGTTCAATATTGAAGACACCTGGTGCCACACTCTAATCAGCTAATTAACTCAAAACACCTGCAAAGGCCTTTAAATGGTCTCTCAGTCTAGTTCTGTAGGCTACACAATCATGGGGAAGACTGCTGACTTGACAGTTGTCCAAAAGACGATCATTGACACCTTGCACAAGGAGGGCAAGACACAAAAGGTCATTGCAAAAGAGGCTGGCTGTTCACAGAGCTCTGTGTCCAAGCACATTAATAGAGAGGCGAAGGGAAGGAAAAGATGTGGTAGAAAAAAGTGTACAAGAGGATTGTGAAACAAAACCCATCCAAAAACCCATCCAAGTCCGTTATAATCATCCAAATTAAAAGAAATAAACATTTGAAATATATCAGTCTGTGTGTAATGAATGAATATAATATACAAGTTTCACTTTTTGAATGGAATTAGTGAAATAAATCAACTTTTTGATGATATTCTAATGATATGACCAGCACCTGTATGTGTTTTTTCCTTCATCAGAACATAAGTAAATTGATGTTCACTTTAAATGGGTTAAAAGTGACAGTAAAGACATTTATAATGGTACAAAAAAGAGTTATTTGAGCGAGTTTGACAAGGGCCAAATTGTGATTGCTAGACGACTGGGTCAGAGCATCTCCAAAACTGCAGCTCTTGTGGGGTGTTCCCGGTCTGCAGTGGTCAGTATCTATCAAAAGTGCTCCAAGGAAGGAACAGTGGTGAACCGGTGACAGGGTCATAGGTGGCCATGGCTCATTGATGCACGTGGGGAGCGAAGGCTGGCCCGTGTGGTCCAATCAAACAGACGAGCTACTGTAGCTCAAATTGCTCAAGAACGTAATGCTGGTTCTGATAGAAAGGTGTCAGAATACACAGTGCATCGCAGTTTGTTGTGTATGGGGCTGCATAGCCGCAGACCAGTCAGGGTGCCCATGCTGACCCCTGTCCACCGCCGAAAGCGCCAACTGTGGCACGTGAGCATCAGAACTGGACCACGGAGCAATGGAAGAAGGTGGCCTGGTCTGATGAATCACGTTTTCTTTTACATCACGTGGATGGCCGCGTTCGTGTGCGTGGCTTACCTGGGGAACACATGGCACCAGGATGCATTATGGGAAGAAGGCAAGCTGGCGGAGGCAGTGTGATGCTTTGGGCAATGTTCTGCTGGGAAACCTTGGGTCCTGCCATCCATGTGGATGTTACTTTGACACGTACCACCTACCTAAGCATTGTTGCCCTTTCATGGAAACGGTATTCCCTGGTGGCTGTGGCACTTTCAGCAGGATAATGCTCCTGCCTCAAATCAAAAATGGTTCAGGAATGGTTTGAGGAGCACAACAACGAGTTTGAGGTGTTGACTTGGCCTCCAAATTCCCCAGATCTCAATCCAATCGAGCATCTGTGGGATGTGCTGAACAAACAAGTCCGATCCATGAAGGCCCCACCTCGCAACTTAAAGGACTTAAAGGATCTGCTGCTAACATCTTGGTGCCAGATACCACAGCACACCTTCAGGGGTCTAGTGGAGTCCATGCCTCGACGGATCAGG
Source organism: Rhinogobio ventralis (assembly GCA_039654625.1). Classification (NCBI taxonomy): domain Eukaryota; kingdom Metazoa; phylum Chordata; class Actinopteri; order Cypriniformes; family Gobionidae; genus Rhinogobio; species Rhinogobio ventralis. The sequence goes on along the minus strand of CM077193.1, from coordinate 50,194,194 downwards.
GCTGTTTAGGCAGCAAAAGGGGGACCAACACAATATTAGGTCATAATGTCATGCCTGATCGGTGTAAATAGTAAACTATAAGTATGATGTTGTGTTCACTAAAAGAAAACTTACAAGTATACTTGCAGTATAAAACTACTAAACTACACTGTAAAATTTAATTAGTTAGACTTACTTAAAAAAAGCATGCAAACTGATTGCCTTAAAAAAAAAAGTAATGTGAAATAGGAATAGTATGTTGTGCTAACAAATGCTTAGTTCACTTACACAAGAGTTCTAGTAACTAAAAAAGAACAGTAGAGAGTACTTGATCATTTACTTTAGATTTACTCTTGACTTCGTATTGCTACCATCGTTGTGTTTTGCATGCTGAATGTTGAAGTCTGTGTGTGACTCAAGCATGATCGACTGCAAGATATTGTCACAAATACAGAGGGATTATATCAACCCAATTAAAAGTTTCACAAGGTGTTTATGACATAAGCATTAGCAATAAAATTGTAAACGATCATTATAGGGAAGAATTACATAGGTTGCTTTCAAAAGGTGACTTAATTTCTGACTAAATCATTAACTAGTTAACTATTCAGTCAGAAGCTAGGTCAACTTTTAAAAGCAACCTATTTATTACTTATTTTACTTTGAAACCAAATAACTGTGATTTCTTGATGCATCAATAGAACAAGAGTTATAATAATATGAAGGTTCCAAGTGCCCAACCAAAGGGAACACTGATCACCATAATGGTGAGTTGTTGTTTTTTTGCTTGACAAACTGCCACTCAAACCAATCAATTAATCTTAACTTGGGTTTTCTGAGTAAACAAAGCATAGTATGTGAATAGCACAGATTGCTAGATTTTTACAATTAAGACATTAAGTAAAGGTAACTCAAAAGCGTTAGTTAGAATCACTGTTGGATTTTACAGTGGTTTACTGAGAGTACACTTCAAATGTGTTATTTGACTAGTAAACTATCAGTATATCTGTAAGTTCACTTGTAGTATAGTTGCAGTACAAACAAAAAACTTAGTTGTGTACTCAAAGTTTACTACTGTTACACTTAAAAGTATACTTTTATACACTAAAAAGTGGGCCAATTTAGTCTCAATCAGCATTGAAATAGTACGAAACTAGTACATTGATATTAGTAAACTACATAAAGTACTCTTAAAAGTATTCTTGAACTTTACTTAAGTATACTTGATATTTTTTTTTTGTTTATTTGTGAAATTTTCTAGCTAATGTATTTTCAAAGTGAATCCTACACCAAAAATCACAAATCCAATCTCTTTTAATAATATCTCTGTTGTTTCTCCAGAGAAGAATCTCACATGCATTTGCTCTAGAGATCTCAACAATGTCTCAACCTGAAAGGGCAACCGCTGACCTCTGAAAAGCATTCAGACTGCTTCGAAACGTCGAAATTGCCTTTTTATGAACTGATAAAAATGCACGACTTCCTTGATTCGTAATTATAATCTTCCTGAACTCAGACTCAAAAATAGCCTCGTGAAAAAAAAGAAAAAAGTTATTCAAGAGGAAAAACCGACTCGCTGCTTAAACCAAACTCACTCCCTCTTCTTCTACTCTTCTCTTCCTGTGTTTTTCCCTGTATGAGGCTTAATTGCATAACTGTGTGTGTGTGTGTGTGTGTGTAGGCTGTTCAGGGCTTT
>CM077193.1:50175019-50187519 GCA_039654625.1 Rhinogobio ventralis | reverse complement strand
TGAGAATTAACAGAATGTTTTATTGAATGTTACATTTGAAGTCACCATTATGGTGATCAGTGTTTGCTTTAGTTGTGCAGATTGACTCTGGACTTTTTAACATTAGTTTTTCTCTGGCTGCTGTATCTGTGTGTTTATAAAACACAGTCACTATGGTGAAAAAGACAAGAGAAGGTGATGTACTGATTCAGTGATGTCATCCAGTGACTAAACTTTGATCATATTAATTCTCAATAAGAACTTCTGTATGTTCTGTATGTATGTCTACAGCATGAGATTCAGCAGTGTTTGAACTCCTGTTGTCTATTAGACTCACTTAGACATCAATGATCAGTGTATGAATCTCAACAACAGTGACATGCTTCATGCTTCAGTGAATCAGACCACTAGATGATGATTGTCACCATCAATAACTAGCCAAACCACCTGATCACGTTTGTCTTTTTTGGCCCTTTACAAATGTGTCTTATAAACAATCAGTTACAGCAGCCAGAGAAAAACTAAAAACTAACCAAGAGCCCAACTAAAGCAAGCACTGATCACCATAATGGTGACTTCAAACTAAACTATTCTTTTTATTAAAACATCAAGATCTAAACTTAATTAAGCTGGGAATGCTGTTTGTGGAGTTGTCCACGTCCAGTGCCCACTGGGAAAGTTCCTGCTAAAAACTTGTTAGGGGATAATGTTCTAACAATGTTACCACTAAACATATTTAGAATGTTTTTAGGGAATGTTATCCTACCTTTTAGGACAAAATTCTGGGTACAAAAATAAAACCTGCTGCTGAAAAAATTAATAGAACAAAATAATTCTAATTGGCCTACTCCTAAATGAGACACACTCACACAGTTTCATTATTAATCAACAGCTAAGGCTGGTTTTATGTCTGGTAATTTTTTTACGTCTTAAATTCTTATATCTGCTTTGTATTTAGCATTTTCCCTAGAAAGTTCTGCCCTGAGCTTCCCTGATCTCTGCAGACTAGTGGCGTTTTACGCCATTAGCAGGTACATCAAACCAACAAACATTATAGGATTCAAGTACATTAAACAAGTGTTAATTTATAATCTATAGTGTATTATGTAATTATGCTATTTGTGTATGTTTAACAGAGATATATTACCTTTCCCACTGGAGCTCCCAGAAGCAATTATACAGGCCACAACACACACCCAGCTGGAAAGCATTTCGCATCTGGGTTTAGGTAAGAATACTTGTTTTTCACGACCATTTCCACCCCCTTGCTGACCTAAAACTAAACTAAACTAGCCTTTTTGCTGCTGTACATTTAACAGTTATATGTAAACACCCACTTAGTATCCTTAACACCCTCTTATAATCAATCGCAGCGCTTTTAAATGCTTACACCAATCTGCAGATTTGCAGTTTTGTCCACTATAGTATTTAATTGTCCTATCCTTCAATAACAAAGTTCCTCTTTACAAAGTTGGCATATCCCTGTGACTGGATCACAAAATCAGTTAGCACTGAAATGTGATGCTCAAACTTTTGACTCTTTCCCCGCCAGCGTTTAAAAAAAAAAAAAAAAGTTGACAGTCACCACCAACGTTTTGATAATTTTCACAAAAATGTCATAGCCCCCAGAATATTTTGTTATATGAATATCTGAACATGCAATATATCAAAAAAAGAACTGAAAAAAGAAAAGAGCCTCTGCTTTTAAATGAAAAACTTGCTTCAGGCATATTTTTTAATCAAGACTTGAATGTGGGTTTCATAAAAAACATTTTGAACAAAAAGCTGAGAAAATCTCTTAAAAGCTTTTATTGCTCGTTTCTGCTCCTTTTTTGTCTGTGTTTTGATCCGGAGATTCTGTACTCATTCATAAGATGCATAATTGTGCCCACCTACCGTAAATAACGAAAATACAGAAAGACGGAAAATTCTGTCAATGACGGGGAAAAGTCATTTTTTTGGACAGAACAACATTTGGCAAACTTGCCCAACATCTTATTAGTTAAATTCCAACTAGTATATACCATCTGGCTAAGCAGTATCAGCTAGCATGCCAAATAGCATCCTTATAAAACCATAACTGGCCAGGCCAAGTTTCACCAAATATATGTTGTTTCAGGAAGTTGAAAAATTTGTGATGTTATATTTTCATGTTACATTGAAAGCTTTCATTTCAATAGATGTACTCTAAAATTCTCTGCTCTGCTGTAAAAGGCTCATGTGCAATTGTGTTTTCCGTTTAATTTTCACTCTTTGCAACCGTCCATGGCTCTTTCAGAGTTCTGGAGCTCTCAGACGTCCCCTGGCCTTCCTAACGGCCCCCCTCCGCCCTCAGCGCCCCACCGGACATCCAGATTGTTCAGCCCATGTTTTGTCAATCCCCTGTTTCTTCAGCCTCCCCAACCCAGCAGAACCGCCTCACACAAACGCCACCGCTTCAAACGCAGCCTCAGGGTCCGTGTGTCCAATGAAACCTCTCTCAGCCTCTCGGGTGGAGAATCTGACCTAACCCAGGGGGAGACACATGAACAAATTGCCAACCAGGGCGGCCCAAGACGGACAGGAGGATTGAGTGTGCTCAGGAGGACTCCGGCACTTACTCCCACTTCAGAAGAGGAGGACGATCAGATGTTGGGACAGATACCACCCGTAAGTATGTGGACCCTTGGCTGACTGAGTTTTTTTCTAGTAAGGCATACTTATGAACCAACATACTTGCTAGTCCCTGGAAAACATTAGGGTTAGGTTTTGGCTCAAAGTGGAAGGTGTCCAATCCTGCTCCTGAAGGGAGTTTAGCTCCAATAAACCTGCCTGGAAGTTTCTAGTGCTCTTGATTAGCTGGTTTAGGTGTGTCTAATAAGGGCTAGAGCCTAAAATGACAAATGGGACACCCTACGGTCTCGTGGCACGCGGCAGCCATTGTAAGTCCACAAGACCGAAAGTGCATATGAAGTGTGCCATTTGGGACAGGGCCCATCTCTGCTAGAAGGTGGCCTTCCAGAAGCAGGATTGGATACACCTGGATTAGGAGCTTAAACAACATAATCAATTTACTGTATGATTTCCCTCTAATTTTGGGTCTAGTTAGGCCTGGGACACACTAGACGATTTTCAAATCTTAACCGATTTTAAAACAGTAGGAGACCACAGACATAAGGGCAGTTTCAACCGATTTTTAGCATTATAATCCTCTGAATGCACACACTAGAAGATTGGTCCAGACCACGAGACCACACCTGTCGATTGCAACATTTTCACAATGAGACGAGATCAAACAGAAGAAAAACAAATGGAGGACGGTCGACGACGTCGTTCTCCTGGCGTAAGTTTTGTTTAACAGGAAGAAAAACGAAGGAGAAAAAGATAATATGGGTGATCTTCTTTCTCAATACTCTGCCACTCTATGCTGCCAAAGAAGCACGCAACATCCAGTTGGTGAAGCTTGCTTGCTCTCGTTGGCTATCGTGGGTATCACGTCAGAGGCAGCCCGATCAAGAGTCCTAAATGTCAAACATGTTTGATAAATTTACGATTTGGGATTGTACGGTCTCCGGCGCGATCGGGAGCAGTAAAATAATCGCAATGACACCTCACAATTGAGGATTTTTTTTGGACAAAAAGTCAGTTGTGAGAAGCCTTGAATCAGGCCACACCCCCAAGATTGTTGGGGGTTGCAAATCGGGATTAAAATCTTCAAGTGTGTGGCCAGCCTTAATAGTTAAAGTTGGGGTTAGGTTTAGAATTAGGACTATGCTTACTTGACAGAAAAGTTGGCGCATTTAATTGGCTAAATCATAGTCACCATACCTGTGTGACTTTCCATGTGTTTTGATAGTAGGACACATTTCTGGATCAGTGTTCTTGTTCGTCCTGGACCAATAATCCAATTAGATTTTAGGTATATGTAAGGGTTTATGCCAGAACCTAGTGTCCAATCCTGCTCCTGGAGGGCTTCATTCTTGCAGAATTTAGCTCTAGACCTAATTAAACACACCTGAACCAAGTCTCTGCAGGAAAGTGGCCCTCCAGGAGCAGGATTGGACATGCCTGGGTTAGGCCTTGGGGTGGGATATGGCATGGGGTAACAGATCATGCTCCTGGAGGACTACTTTTCTGCAGACTTCAGTTCTAGCACTCCTGCCTGTTCATTTTCAAGTAATCCTGAACACCTTGATTAGCTGGTTCAGGTGTGTTTGAGTGTCTTTGTTTTACAATAACATTTCAGGACCAACTAAAAAATGGAACAGGAGCACATCCTACTTGGCTAAATCATGGTCCCCACACAACTGTGCAGTAGTTAGTGCGGGTGGAGAGAGGTTAGCACAAATATAACCTTTATTAGTTAACTGCCTCCTACAAACAATATAATGATATTCCACATACTGTGCCTACACTGCACTGTGGTTCTGGAAGGTCATGATCGTGATGTGTGCTTGAAAGTATTTCAGTAGTGCCATGTTATAAAATTAACATTGCTTTTTTTTTTCCTTACCCCCCTCCACATCATGTGGTTTTCTAGAGTAACTCCTTACCCCAAAGAGACAACGCTGAACTCAACAAAGATACTGAAGATGGTGAGGTGTGTCTCGCTTTGGAAAGAACTCGAGCTCCTTCCCTTGCTGAACTGGACAGCAATAGTTCTTTCAGCAGCCTGGAGGAGGAGGAAGCACAGACGGACCTCGCCCACCAATGGCCACCTGCCGCACGTGGTACCCGTTTCCCCTCAGCGAACCCGACCTCGACTCTGCGCCGCATGACCGCCGCATTTGTATGTGTGTTTGCTCCTGAGCGCAGAGTTGCCCGATTGGTGGACGAACTCTCCCATGACAGGCGCTCGACGTTTGGGTCATTGGTGCAGGACTTCTTAGAGAAACAGAGGCAGGAGATGGAGGCCTCAATGCATAGTTCTGCTGTGGAGCTGCTTCAGGGCGTGAGGAGATTTCTGTCCCAAGCCAAAAGTCTCCTTCTTGAAGCAGGAGAAATAGAACCTCCAATTGAGACACTGGTGCCTGAGAACGAGAAAGGTAAGGAGGCATTACTTGAGGTTAAGTCGCTTGATGACACATTGCTGATACAGTAGTTCCTATAGCTCAAACAGTAGAGCAAACACTAGCAACGCCAAGGTTATAGGTTCAGTTTCCAGGGAGTGTATGAACTTATAAAATGTATATCCTGCATGCAGTGTATGTCAAACCTTGAAACTTTTGGTGACCAGCCCAGCAACCACCAATCCCCACTTTTAACCAGTAATATAGAAGTAAATATTAAAGGGGACCTATTATGTAAAATTCACTTATATAAGGTGTTTGTAATAGTAATATGTAATAATATGTAGTAATATGAATATCACATTTAGGGTGGTATCTACGGTAATAGGGCAGATCGTCACAAGTCATGGGTGGGGCTTCCCCCTACTCTCACAAACGAGGGTCAGTTCAACGCTGGATTTAAACAAAAGATTCAACTCCACAACAACTACATAAATGTATCCACTAACCATTCAGAAGCGTCCAGTTGCTTTCTAAAAGTAACTTCTTCTTGAGTCTCACCATCAGTGTCAGACTTCGGTTCGAACAATGTAAGGCTGAACACCACTACTGACAATTTCTGACATTTTGGCTGCGTGAGATTTTCCAGTTTTGTTGTTGTTGAGTATCCAAAGCAGGAGTTGTTAAAGCTCCGCCCTCTTCTAGAAAGGGCATCAGGAGAAAGGATTGGAATTTTTGTCAATTTCTCATTTCGATCATCGATAGGTCTCAAAAAACGAGTACTCGGGGGCGGGGCTTGTGCGGGTGGCGGGGCGTCTCCATCATGGAGATATGAAACAATTTTAAGACTGTTACGAAAATTAATGTTGACAAATACAAACATGACATGTCTATGAAAACATGAACACATGACTAGAAATAAAACTGCTAGATTATGATGCATAAATGTTTTTGAAAAAGAAACATCTAAAAACAAAATAACAGTCTCAAATAACCCAGTCAATAATATCGGGCATTGTATTTGAGCTGAAACTGTGAATAAACACCACCCTGCAGAGCTTTGCTAGCGGAATAATAAACTCAACTAAACGCATCCAATATGAGATTAATCTGATATGTACCTTGGGTCATTGTACCTTATATTACAACTTGGGTCCATCAGCACAAAAGGATGCAAATGCGCAAGTGAACTTGGCCGTGCTAGTTTTTACAGGCTATGGTTTAAAAGGGAAACTCACATTTTGAATGCGCTCTTCCCTTAACAACAACGCCAATACACGGACAACGAAAGCACAGAGAATTTACAACACTATTACAATCGTGTTCTCATTATAATGCTATATGACAGATTGGCTCTGCACATCTTGCAATTAATTTTATTTTTCATGATCAAAGTGATTACAGACATCACTGCGTGTTTTCGAACCATAATGAGAAACAACTTTAAATAAAACATGGGTCTACTGTTAAAAAAACATGAGAACAAAAAAAACGAAAAAGTCTATCTAAAAAGAATATAACCATCTCAAATAACCCAGAAATGTCGGGCTTGCATTTGAGCTGAAACTGAAGAGAATGAACACTAGTCGGTAACGGCGGCGCTTTGCTAGCTGGTTAATAAACTCAACCAAACGCGTCCTATATGACATTAATAAGATATAGACAACATAAAAGTAATCTTACAACTTGCATCTACACAAAAGGACGCAGATGCGCACATGAACTTCACAGCGCAAGTCTGATGTAACTCTCGTTGTGGATTTCCTTTAACAGCTGATAAACGGAGAACTAAAGCACAGAGAATTTACAACATTCTATCACAATCTTGTTTTCATTATAATGCTATGTATATGACAGATTGGCGCTGCACATCTTGCACTTCATGATCACAATGATTCCAGGCATCACTGCAGCGCGCGCTTCAGTTTCAGTTTATTTCGCTGGTCTGGAAGGCCAATCAGACCTAACCAATCAGACCTCTGTTACCACCCAAAATGCTGAAACAACCAATCAGAAAAATAGACAAATATATTTTTTAAAGTCAGGGCGATCATCGTTTTCATGATCGATCGTCGCTGTCACGTTGGAGTACTTGTGTACTCGACCACTGTTGCCCATCCCTAATCGGGAGCAGCAGCTCATTTGCATTTAAAGGGACACATCTAAATAATTTGACACGCTATAATACATTATCTGTGGGGTATTTTAAACTGAAACTTCACAGACACATTTTGGGGACACCTGAGACTTATAATACATCTTGTGAAAAGGGGCATAATAGGTCCCCTTTAAAGAAAATAGACCTTTTTTATTTTTGTGGAAGAAAATATTACTGGTGATTACACAAGTCGGCACCACAATGCTACACAAAGGTTTTGTGAGTGGTTGGCAGAACATTGCTAAGATGTCCTAGGTGGTTTGTAGATGATTGCCCCAAGTTTCAATGGTGACCCAGTTCCGATTTTTTCACTCCCATGTGGCACAGATCGGATATAACCAACTAATGAGTAAGCAGTAAAAAAGCATGTGGATTGCAACATTCTCTGATCAGTTTCAGGCCTCATTCATTTGTAGAAATAAATCTGATCGGATACGTGCATTTGCTTCTGCCATGTAAGCAGACAGATTGGATATTCCCCTGTCAATTGAAAAGGCGACGGTTGCGAATGACATGGATCTACATTCGCCCAGGCTGCAACAAGGGCTCTCCTCTTTTTTTTCTTTGCCTTAATGTTTTGCTGACCTTTAAAGGTGGTGTGGAAAGCAAAAGCTTGTATTATCATTTTGTCTGCATCCATTGCCGATTTTACCTCCTTTTCGGCCTAAGCTTTTCCGGGTTAGTATGTCTACCTTGGGTTGTTTCGCCAAGTTTTGTAGTGTAATAGCAGTCAAATCGGATTTGGGCGTTAAGACTTGCAGTGTAAATACAGCCTAAGATAGTCTAATCTTTACATTTGACTCGGGTCCTTCTTTTAATAAATGTAGGATATTTTGTTTGTTTGTTTTAATGTCTGGCAGGTGAAAATTAGAAGTCTGATTTGTACAAACAGTGCTGTAAAGTTACACAAGAGTTTAATACAATAGGATGCACTGGGACTTATGTTAATGTTGATGCTTGACTTAGCAAACACCACTAAGGATTTTACAGGAAGTAAATGACACAACGCTATGGATTGCATCACGGAAACCAATCAGTTGGCTTTAAAAACTCTAAAACCTTTGGAGTGGATAAAAGATGTGATTTAGTTTCCTAGAATCCTTTGATAAATTTAATTTCTGGAAAATAGTTACATTGCATACAGCTTTTGTTAACACAGATGTAATGCAGTTTTGCTGTAAAAGGATAACTCCCATTCTCTTATATATTTCCAAATGTGTTCCTTAAAAATTTTCATGCTTATGCAGCATACTAACTGCAGTACGGCAGTGCTTAAGACTCAAGTTTAAGTTACCGTAGATCTATTTTTATACTGCAGAACAATCACGTCACTCAAACAAAAACATCCAATCTTTTATAAATGTGCATAGCTGGGATTATGAGCTGATTATGAGATATCTTCCCCAAATCAAAGCAAGAAATCCGGCCACATCCCTGGGGATGGATACTGTTTCAGATGTTGGTGGAGGCATTCGCATTTTCCAATTTGCATTTATCATTAGCTCATATCACATTCCCACGCATACTTTAGGAAGTGTGTGGAGAGAGAGAGAGAAGGAAGGATGGGGAGGAGATTTTGCACAGTGCACAGATTCTCTTGTTTGTAATAATGTGTCTGGCTCTTTCTTCTGCTGTACAAACATTAATTTGTTTTTGAACAGAGCTTGTTTATTTTCACCAAGCTGCTCGGTGGCTGTATGTTCACTTCCACAGATATAGGCCCTGTTTACACCTGGTATTAAGATGTGTTTTGGTCGATCGGATCACAAGTAGACGAGGGAGACACGTTCTCGTTTACACTTGGTGTTTTAATACGTCTCTTTTGTCCACTTTTAACCACTTCTGTCCTGATTTCTTCAAGGGGAGGGTAAATGTATGGATTTTTTTCAGATCTTTTGATCTAATGGACAAAATAAGCTTGCGCAATTTACATATGAACTCGCCCGGAGATGACGAGAAACACACAGAGAGCAGCAGCTTTGTTTCTGCTCTGACAGCCGCAAACCCAGCCAAACGCTGTGAGTGTGTGTTAGAAATCAGGAATGGTGAGAGAACATTGAGTTAGGGACGTTTTTCATCTTCAAACCAAACTTGGGTCTCCAGCCAACAAAGTTTAAATCCTGTCTGGCTAGCGCGCTTCCCATAATGTTTACGCGTTATGTCAGTAGGCAGAGAGTAGGTGTCTTTTGTGGTTGTTCGTGTGCATTTGACCAAATAAGCGTCTACATTATGAAAGCAATCTGGTCGAATGTGCTTTCGACTACCTCTGGAAGTGGTCGAAAGTGGACAAGCTCAAAAGTTTTAGAAAAAGGTCTGAACATTTCCAAAGCACAAAGTCCTGCCAAAGGCAGTTCTTCTCTATATCAGGGTCACTGTTTCTATATCAACTGTCACTGCCTCCATTGTAGTCTTGAGTTTTCTTCTGGGAACAAACACATCACAATATTCCTCACTTAAATCATTCCCGCCCAAGGCATACGCTAAATAAAGGGGCGGGGCCTGGTTGAGTTGGTTAGTAGTGTGTTGAAACTGGCGGTTATGGTAAGGGGCGGGACATTGCCCAAACACACTCAAAGCACTTGACCAATCACAACACTGGTCCAGCCGACCAATCAGAGCACACTGTGCTTTTTAGAAGGAGGGGCTTCATAGAGACAGGAACTAAACAGAGCGATACTGACAGACTGGGAAGAGAGGAGCTGCAACAATGGAGAATAATGTGTTTTTTGAACATTCAAGCATGAAAACCTCGCCCAGAAAAAAAATCACGAATGTGAAAGGGCAAAATATTGCCTCTTTAAATAAAGATCGACCGCATTAACAGGATAAATTGCATGTACAGTAATGCATTTACAATGGAAATCTACAGGGCAAGGCCATGTACCACAATAACAATGAAAATGCACACTATATCCAACGTATAGTGACAATACTTTGTGTGGGAAACATTTAAAATCACTAACCTTGGCTATAAAAAGTTACATCCAATATTTAAATTCCGGTCAAGGCCATATAAAGCCAGTAAACACTGTATATTGCACAAGAACACACCAGAAAGACAGAGGGAGACATTGAGAAATATTATTTCTGATTTTAAAGTGCACTTTCCTTCCCTGTCATGTGACCCACAGATCTAGCCCTGGAAAAGGCTCTGTTTGGTTGCGTGTTGAAGCCGTTGAAGATTCAGCTGCACCAGACGCTCGTATCTCTCCACACTCAGGACGGCTCTTTACAGAGGATCACAGACAGCATGCTGGCCTACCAGGAAGGGGCGCTGGAGTGCCTGGCTGTACGAGTGGGAGTCCTGGACGTTCGTGGGGTAGACAGAGCAAAGGCAAAGCTCACGCTGATGCAGCGCAGCCATTCGCCCATTGACAAGGTGTTGCTTTTGCTGCAGGTGTGCAAGAGTGTGTACAAGGCTATGGAGACGCAACCTGGTGAGAAAATATTTAGAAACTGGTTTGTCATTGGGTATAGGGCAACTTTAAGCCGTTAAAGTTAAGACTTAAATGTATTTCCTCTGCAGATCAGGAAGTGGGGTCTGAGGACTTCCTACCAGCACTGTCTTACGTGCTAGTTCAATGTAATATCCCACAACTGCTGCTGGAGACGGAGTACATGATGGAGCTGCTTGAGCCGTCATGGCTGACAGGAGAGGGTAAAGGACAATTCACCTCAAAAACAAAAACTCTGTTTAAAGAGGACCTATTCTGATTTAACATGTTCAACTTTCTTTAGTGTGTAATGTTGCTGTTTCAGCATGAAAAAGCTCTGCAAAGTCCCACCAAAGGCAGTTCTTCTCTATATCAGTGTCACTGAATCTGAACTCCCTGAAACGCCTCATTTGTGGTCTTAAGATTTCTTCCGGGAACGAACACGTCACAATATTCCTCATTTAAATAATTCATATGCAGAATAAAGGGGCAGGGCCTGGTTGAGTTGGTTATCAGTGTGTTGAAACTCGTGGGCTGTGTCCGAAATCACCCCCTATACCCTTAAATAAGGCACTATTTGAGGGGACAGCCATTTGTAGTGGTGTCCGAAACCATGTGCACTCATTCAATCCTGACAGATAGATAGATTGACTGACAGACAGACTGGGAAGAGTGGAGCTGCAACAATGGAGAATATGGGGAAAATAATGTGTTTTTTGAACATTCAACCATGAAAACCCCTTCTAGTAGATCAAAAAACAATATCAAAACTTTGTAAAAGGGAATAGTATGGCCTTATTCTAGTTGCTTTTAATGTGAAGATTGTGTCAAAAACTAGGTGGCACATTAATGCTACTGTGTAAGATAACTGTGAGATAAATCGAAGACAAGACTGGGAGGAAAATGCACATGCAATTAGAAATTACAAATAATTTATCTTTTAAATGTAATTGTTTTTATTTTTTATTAACCGATTAGCCGAAAATGAAAGTCTTGATTTTTAGCAATAATATACAAACCTTTCGAGGCGGTCTACCATGAGCTCTGAGCCACAAGTGGGAGTGATTTCCACTTCATTTATCTTCATCAACTTCAACAGCCAAATTCCCAGAGAAGAAATACACTACCTGAACAGAGCAACAGCAATCAGAAGTTGCTGTTACCATGGAAACCCAGCAACGACCACACAAGTCTTATGAATTATGTAATCAAGTTGATCTACCTACACTCTAAAACTTTATATACAGAATATATGTTTGAATTCGATTTATATCAATAATGATATGGTTCACGAAGTACAATGGATTTTTGCAGATTTTATAAAAATTAGTTAATAAGATTAAGAGTTGTACAGGCCGTTTGTGACGTCCCCAAACTGAGGAGTTTTAATGGTTGTTTGTTTGTAGGCGGATACTATTTGACGAGTGTGTATGCCAGCCTATGTCTGATCCAGAGCAAGCCTGGGACCACGCCCACCTGCAGTCTGACCAATGAGGCTCAAGAGTACTTGCGGGAGTGGAGCAGGAGGCGGGGCCAAGAAACAAAGACCCAGAAGGACAGTCAGCAGAAACAGGTTGAAAACAACACGCACACATCTATCTATCTATCTATCTATCTATCTATCTATCTATCTATCTATCTATCTATCTATCTATCTATCTATCTATCTGTCTGTCTGTCTGTCTGTCTATCTGTTTATCTATCTATCTATCTGTCTGTCTGTCTATCTATCTGTTTGTCTATCTATCTATCTGTCTGTCTGTCTATCTATCTATCTATCTATCTATCTATCTATCTATCTGTTTGTCTGTCTATCTATCTGTTTGTCTATCTATCTATCTGTTTGTCTATCTATCTATCTGTCTGTCTGTCTATCTGTTTGTCTGTCTATCTTTCTGTCTGTCTGTCTATCTATCTTTATCTATCTATCTATCTATCTGT
>CM077193.1:50132519-50167519 GCA_039654625.1 Rhinogobio ventralis | reverse complement strand
TAATGAGCGTTTGGTCTGGCATGCGCTGAAAGCACTAGACCAATCACAACAGACTGGGTGATCTGACCAGTCAGATCAGAGGAAGCTCTCGGAAAGGCGGGGTTTAGAGAGACTGAATCCTTGATTGAACCGTTTCAGACACTGTGAGATAGTGTTTTTTGACCTTGGACGTAGGATCTATTGAAGGAGACTCCAAAACAAAATACCATAATGGGGGCACTTTAAGGCACACGGTAAAAGCAACGCTGTAGTTACTGTGCGTATCACTGTGTGTGTACAAGTGCTGAAATTCAGATATGGCTATAGAGTTCAACAGTGCCTGCCCACTTTTTCAGGGCGTTGATTCAGGAAGTTTTCCATTCAGTTCTCCAAATTTTTTTTTTTTAAATGTCTTTGTCAAAGCGTTATAAGCCATGAACCAAGCCAATCAGCTACGAGGTCAATCACAACATTACAAACTTTGATCTGAAGCAAAAAAGTACTTGAAAATCAGACAAAAGTACAAGACTGTGTACTGAAAGAACTACAATCCCATGAAGCATTGCAAACAGCATAATCGAGTTAAGAAGGATAGGCCTTTATCACACTTCCTATTTCTGGCAAGTGAAGCAGTGAAGCAGTGTACCGCTACTTCCGGTCCCATCGCAGCTTCCGGCTCCTCTAATTCTAAACAACGACACCCTTACCTCAGATTTTACCATTTCCTGACACTAAAAGAATTGAGGACATCATGGGTGAGACTGATATGGCGGATGGAGGTCCTTCTTTTAAAGTCCTCATGAAATCAAAATCGATCTTATTTACTTTGTTAGCACACATTACAGGTCTTAGGGTAACAATTCATGCAAGTTAATACACAGAAAAAAATAGTTTGCCCTGGAAATCTTTAATCAAAATCTGAAAAGTAATTCCGGCCTGGAACGGCGTTCCTTCTCAGATGATGTCAGTTTGACAGCTTGGGTTTAAATATCCTTAACCACTCCCCTCCACCCGTTAGTCTGCTATGAGCGGGAGATGGAGAGGAGGAGCGCTGAAGTGAAACCCTGCCCTTTGTTCAATATTCCCTTTCAGTTGGAAATGCGTCACAGCACTGAAATAAAATCAGTTGCAACTTCCGGTTCACTGAGACTTTAAAATAATATGCGGGAGTATGTTTGTGTATAGTAGGCCTATGCATTTCCAAACAGAGGATGTTTACATCTCATATCTTCAACCTGCGGAAATGTTCCCTTACAAATGTGCATTCTGACTAATAAATAAATGTATTTCCCAGCTAACCTGCCGCAGTCCAGTGCTCGTCTTACTGATCACATTTCATACCTGTTGAATTTACATTTTTAAATGAATCTGACTGATAAACACCCTTACGCAAATTAACCATGGTTTTATTATAGTAAAAATTTAGTAACCATGTTTTTTTCCTGGATTGACTACCATTTGTATTAGTTTTACTACAAATACCATGTTTTTATTTTATTTTATTTTATTTGTAGTAAAACCATGGTTAATTTTCGTGACAGCAGTATTAAAATAGATGAATGAATGCACGGTAACTGCCTTAAAGAAATTTTACGATGTTAAACATTCAATTAATCTTAAACAGTGCGACTGAATTTTGGCATAAATGTGTGAATGACATGTACAGTGAAATGATTGTCGATGAAAAATGACAGAATAATGACTAAAATATTTGTGCTTGATAACATGTTCATATGTTCATTCAGATCTTATTCGTCAGGTCTCACACACACTTAAGCATCGCGGTCACTATTTAGACGAGCACTGACACGTGTGGTGAAATAATCACGTATGTTTACGAGCCTCGGCTTATGTTGGATTAAAAAACTACAAATTCCTTTGAGTTTGGAAAATTCTGTGCACAGCAACGATCAGTTTATCTCTTCTCCTGTCTCTGAAGATGTCCTGATTTTGAAATCATCCTCCGGATGCTTATTTGAAAACATGAAAACATGCATAACCGGAAGAATCGCCACACACTGCTCGCGCACTTCCGGTATTCAATTATTCTGTGATAAAGGTATATGGAGATATATAAAACTACTCATTTAAAATGGCTGATTATATACGTATATATATATTTTTTTTACTTTTTATAAACTTAAATTTTTTTTTTATTATAAATATATATAAATATTCCATTACGTCATTTGCGGTGCTTCATGGAGTGGGCGGAGCTAATGAGATCTTTTGGCGCATTTTGCTTGTTTTTACGCTGATTGGTTTCTGTACAGCATCATGGGTAATGTAGTTTTTCACCACTATTAAACACGATTAGTTTAAAACGTTGAAATAATACAGCAAATACCATCGACTAACAACCTCATAGCTCACAGTAGGGCTGTCTTTAAAGGTTTACAAGTTACAGGGCTCGACAATAAGGACTGCCCGATTGCCCGGGGCCAGCGTGAAAGACACTCGGGCCAGTTGACGGAACAGTCACCTGCTCGCTCGGGCCAGTGCTGTATCTTCGCTGATAATTTTTGCATTTGTAAGCCAAGCCTATTTAAATATTCAAGCGCACAAAGACGAGAAAGTGCCCGTGTCTCCCAGTTTGGGTTTCGCGTGGCGCAGCAACACTAGCTTAAGCGCGCCCACGCGTCTCACAGCGTGCGAACATTTACACAAAATTATGTCAAAATGCCTGTCTTGTTGAGTATCATCGTAACCGTAGTCGGTTATGTCTTTTAAATGAGCGTAAACATGAAATATGCCAGTCACTGCCAGCGTTTTTGTCATTTTCACAAGTTTCATGGACCACAGAATATCTGAACATGCAAATATATCAAAAGAAAGAACAGAGCCTCTGCTTTATTCTAGCTTCATGAATTTTTTTTTTTATCAACACTTGAATGTGGGTTAGGGTTAGGGTGAATGTGGGTAAGTTTCATGAAAAAAGCAACATTTTGAGAAAAAAGCTGAGAAAATCGCATTTGTCAAAGACTAACATTACATCTAGATCAGATTCAGATGATCAGAACACAGATGGAGTAGATAGTCCATCAACACCCCAAAGCTTCAAAGTCCTAGAGCTCGTCCTGGGTCCACATTTCATTCAGTAACATTAGGCAGTTTTGATTTATATGATGTTTATTGCTGATGATCGCATTATTTTTCATATGATTCTGCTTATATGAGATCGCTGGTTTCGGCTTCTTCATCTCCTGTGCTTTGATCTGAATCTGTACTCATTCAGGAGATGCGTAGCAGCGCCCCCTACCGTATAACAGTGAAAACACGGAAATCCGGAAAATATCGTCAATGGCAGGGAAACGTTTTTTCCTTTTATACAGTCTATGGTTTTCTCATAAAATACGAGATAACAAAAGTCTCGCTGTTCTTGACTGAATAACTTTAATAAGGGTTAATCTATATTTATACAGTGAAGATTATGACGTGATTTTTTTACAATTAATTACTATTTCTGTACCTGAAAATCTAGTTTAGACCTACATGAAAAATCTGAAAATAACTGTTTTTCATTTGTATGCTTGTTCTGTTGCATTTATTTGTGCTGTTGCTCAGACTGTCTTTAACGATATTTAAAATGTATAGTTAGGCTTTTTGGAGTTAACCTTATTTAAGGTTACATGGATCAAAAAACAATAACTAGGTCTATTTTATTTTATTTATTACTTTTTTTGTGGTGGGGCCAGTAAAAATGTTGGCAGGGCAAGTAAACATTTTAACCACTGGCCCGACGGGGGGTCCTTACCGTTGAGCCTTGAGTTATCATTAAAAATTTGTTTTCAAGAAATCAAAATGGCTTTTTTTGATTGTTGCAATGTTTATGGGCACCAATCACCTATCAGTAGACCAATCACAACTGATCTGACCAATCAGAGCAGAGCAGGCTCACGGAAAGGCGGGGTTTAGAGAGACTGAATCTTCGATCGAACCGTTTCAGACACTGTGAGAAAAGAGCTGAAGTTGCAAAGGATATTATGAGAAAATAAGACCTCCGAAACAAAATAATGACTTATGCTTTAAAATAGCATAATAGGGGCACTTTAAACACTTTAAACCCCAATATGTGGTTACAGCTTTGCAAAGTACCAATGTTATTTATCGTTACTAACTGTAACCGTAAAAGGCTACATTATTTGGACCATGTTGCACTGAGTATGCGCTTTCAATATATGATATAGATAATTCTAGTCAATTTTGGTAGTATCACTATTTTTGTGTGCCTTACAACATTAAAATTTAAAAATTATATATATTATGGGTTTATTCGGGGTTGAACATCAGGGCATAAATGTCTGATTTTTAATTAATACCAAGGAATAATTAAATAAAAGTAGTTATAACCCATATGCATTTATTTATTTAATTATATAACCCATTCAAATGTAATGATATATGGTAATACGCAAATATTGATTTATTGTTTGGTTCCTGTGTTAAATCACATGGCAGCGTTTCCTGCGAATGTCCGGCCACACGACTGTTGCATCAAATGATATTTCGCCGGTTTCACTTTGACTCTGAATGTGACATTTTCTTTCTCCAGTGAATTGTGTAACTATAAATGTAATGCTTATTCTACATGGGGCTCTGATTATGACTTCAGTTGAGTTTTGATGCTTTTTATTGCTGGATCAGTTGAACTCTTGACCGATGCATGCGTTGGTTTGTGATGCGCTTCATTGTGATGCATGAATGAACAATATGCTTCATATGACATCACGCACAGATTAATTTCTCTGAATGTTTGCTGCCTACAGAACGGTGCTGTACGCTTGTTCACTGACATACACTATTAAACTCCTATATGAATGCTATCTGTCTCTCTGGAGCTGTTGGTGATTATGGATTATTGTTTGGTCTTTAATGCACTCACAGACCTGAAGTTTAGTAAGTTTGTAGTCCACTAGATGGCAGCAGCAACTTAGTAATAAAATATAATGTTGATTTGAGGCTCTTTTCTCAGTTTGGATCAACACTAAGTTTTTCCAAGGAAATAAAGAGTAGAGATTCATTATCAACACATGCTTTTTATTCAGTTTAATCTGTAAACATGTAAACATATCTGTAAAATAAGCCAAGTATATACTTAGAGGACAGATTTGCTTGTATAAAAGCATTTTGTTTTTTACAAAACTTCCTTGGGAACTTGTTCAGAGGGGAAAAGTTCATAAATAGGGTAACTTATTTAAAATAATAGATATGACATCAAGTCTATAGTATGTCCTCTCATTATCTTTTCCATTTAGATAGATAGTTACAGTCACCATGAAATCAATACTTATTTTTTTATGGAATATTGCAGTATATTATATGATTTATCCATGTATGTGCCTCATAATCTTTAATCAGAATAACTTCCCCTCCCTCTTGCAGCTCTCTGACGAGGGCGGGACAATAACCTGTCAATCACATGAGATCCACCAATAGCAAACCACAACCATCCAATCAATTCCCCACGGACTAATCAAAATCAAACCTCGCCATACATTTGTTCTTGTTTGTGAAGCGGTTTTCTTCAGGGAAGAAAAGACAATCGCAACTTCAGTGTTATGCTGACTTTATTCATCTGTACTTTGAGGGCTAAATTGCTGAAATAAACATCTAAGGGCCAGATTTACTAAACGGCAAATTAGCATGAGAGCGCAATTCCAAAAAAGAGCCGATGGGAGTGTAAAGTTCAGCACTTGATCTACTGACGACGTGCAAATTTAAGAACACAGACACAGCCGGATCATTTCCATAATGACCAATGCAATCTTCCAGTTAGCGTCTGGTTTAAGACATGCTTTTTTAGGCGGTAAATAATGCCGCAAACCTTAGTAAATCACCTTGCATGATTCATTTAAATACTCTCCTCCCATACATTTTGTGTCTGAAAGGGAAATTCCTACAAATGCATATGCAATAACGTCAGCCGCAAAATAACCGTCCTTGCCTTTTCAGTGCTAATTTTTCATTGCGTGTGTTTAGTAAAATTCTGACAGTATAGTTTTCTAACACCAAAAGAGGGTTTGTGCTGGTGCAAACTGTTAGTAAATCTGGCCCTAGATGTCTCCAAACCTATAGGTATCCTTATATAAACACATCAGATGTCTATGATATGACCTTATGTAGGTGCAGCAGTGAAGTGTTTGAGTCTATTTTAGGGTTAGGGTGTAGTAATTAAAGGGATAGTTCACCCAAAAATGAAATTTGTGTCATCATTTACTCACCCTCAAGTTGTTCCAAACCTGTATGAATTTCTTTCTTCTGTTGAACACAAAAGAAGATATTTTGAAGAATGTTGGTAATCACACAGTTGACGATATTGACTTCCGTAGTAGAAAACCCCCCCACTATGGAAGTCAATGGCTCCCGTCAACTGTCTGGTTACCAACATTCTTCAAAATATCTTCTTTTGTGTTCAACAGAAGAAAGAAACTAATTTTTGGGTGAATTATCCTGTTAAAATGTTTTATTATTAATAGCAATAGATATGAATGGGAACATGCATGAATAGGTATGGTGCTGGTGCTCATCGCAGCACTTCTCCCAGTTTATCCAGCACCTTCAGGCCTTTCTCCTCGTACTCGGCTCGCGACAGCCAGAAGGATTCTTTATCTTTCATGATGTTGGCCAGCACCGCACCGCCCATGAACACCATGTGTTTGCGGCGTGGAGGGTCTTCGATACGGATTTTGAATTTCTGTGGTGGGAGAGAAAACCGCTCGCTTGAAGCAAAATTCATTTAAAATTAATTCAAGAGTTGCATTTCTTGAATGTAGCCTATATATTTTGAATATGCAATATTTAAAAGTTTCTTTATTGTGTGCCAGTACCTTCATTTACATGTCAGTACCAGCACTCTCTTGCTTTTCAAATGCCTTTGTGATATAAAATGGGTCACCTGGGGCCTCGTGTTTTGTACACACAGAATGAGTTTTGGAGAAGTGCATTCATCATGCTTGCATTTGTTGATAATTAGGGTGTGGTAAAGTAAATTGATTTCCAGTTAATCAGCTAATAGTTAAAAAAAAAAATTATATATTGAATTAGGTGAATCTTATATAATTCTTATATATATATATATATATATATATATATATATAATTTTTTTCGTTTTCGTTTTCGTTTTATTTTACGAGATAAATTTACTTGAAAAGAAAAATTGCATGAGTTAAGACTTTTCAGAGAAATCTTGATTTTGATATCTTGAAAAAGTTTTATTTTTCTACTGCCCCATCAGTATTATTTATATACTAATATAGTATTTATTCATATTTTAAATTAGCTTTTATTTTGATATTATTTTCAGTTTTCATTTTAGTTAAATTTTTTGTCATTTTTATTATGTATTGTGTAATTTTATTAGTATTTTTTTTTTTAATAGGTCTATAGCTTTAATTTTTAGTTAAATTTTAGTAATTTAAGTAATTATATTTAGCTTTATGTACATTTATATCAGTAAGTTTCCAAAGCAACATTTCTAATTTTCTTTTACATTTTTTAAGTTGAAGTTTTTCATCTAATATTTTTATTTTATTTGATTCCAGCTTTTTTTCAATTACCAAAAATGTATTAATAGTTAACAATAACAAAACCGTACACCACTCGCAATTAGTTTTTTTTTTTTAAGCACAAATCAAGCAAATTTGAGGTTTATTTTTTTAGTCAAAGCTTAGGTTACACTTTATATTAAGGTGACGTAGTTACATGATACTACATGTACTTACTGTAGTAATAACAGTATATTATTATAATTACAAGTAACTAACCCAAAACTCGAACCCTAACTAACTCTATAGTAAATACATGTAGTTAATGAATTATTCAGTACTTATTTGAGTTAAAGTACAATTTAACTACGTCACCTTAAAATAAAGCATAACCTAAGCTTTAACTGATAACTTTAAAACTTAAGTTTTTATATTGCACATACTTTTGATTCTCAAGTGAATTTGTTTAAAGATGTTTTTCAGAGGGGAAAAACAGAAATCCTAGCATAGGAATTAGCATTAGCATAGCAGCTTACAGAAAGTTTGTCAGTGTCTCCCTTCAGCACTCTCTCCAGATACAGCTGCTTGATCTCACGCTCCAAACGGGACGGAAGCCCCGGGTACATGGTGGTTCCTCCGGACAGGACGATGTGCTTGTAGAAGTCCGACCTGCAGATGGACAGTAAGACATGAAGCTCACCGGAACATTCCAGGTGAAAACCAATTTAATTTCTTAATCAGGAACAACAGTGACATGCTGTATGACCTCAGAAGAAATAGCTTTGCTTGTATTTAACCTGGAATATTCCTTCAAAAAAAATGTATAGCTGTGCTGAGTAAAGTCTATGATCAAAAAAGTTAAGTGATTAATATCCTAAAGGTGCAGTATGTGATATTGACATCTAGCGGTTGAAATGGGAACTGCAGTCTCTCGCCCCCTCCTCCTCAGACTCGATGGGTTGCCAGATTGAGGACGTTAATCTGCAATCTCTTAGCCAGTTAGTTTGCTGGCTTCCATCGCTGTGTTTTCCGCCAACTGGCAATCCGGTGTGTCGAAATACTATTGGGTAAACTAGCAGTGGGCGGGGTCACACAGACCAAAACAAAAACAGACATTCTGAAACTGAACGCACATTTCAAAGTAGCATTGTTTTTTTTAGAGAAACAAGTATTTGAACCTATATATCTGCAGACACATAAGGCCTATGGTATTTTTATTCTTTAGTATACTAAAAAAAAAATTACATACAGCACCTTTAAGACATTTTGCCATAGGTGGGACCAAGTCATTGTTTTGCACGTCACAAGTCTCGAGTCATTGTTGTCAAATTCTAAATCAAGATGCAAGTCCTCAAATGTGGGACTCGAGTCCGAATCATGCGACTCTAGTCCACAACCCTGCATTTTGATTCTCAAATAAATGTATCTTAAATTAAGAAGTTAATAAGAAATAAGTTAAGTTTTGCGATAAATGTATTGGAAAACAAGACAAAAACACGAAGACATTTTTTTTTTCATTGTAAATAAAAATTTATGAAAGCTTGTTTCCGCCATGGAATAAAACAATTGAAAAGATAATTTTTTAGTTTATATCTCATAATTCTTAGAAAAGAAGTTAGAATTGCGAAAAAAAAGGTTAAAAAAAAAGGTGCAATTCTGAAAGTTTTTCTCACAATTCTGACTTCATAACACGCAATCGAGTTTATATCTCGCAATTCTGACTTCAGAACTCGCAATTCTGACTTTAGAACTCGCAATTCTGACTTCATAACAAGCAATTGAGTTTATATCTCGCAATTCTGACTTCATGACACGCAATTGAGTTTATATCTCGCAATTCTGACTTCATAACACGCAATTGAGTTTATATCTCGCAATTCTGACTTCATAACACGCAATTGAGTTTATATCTCGCAATTCTGACTTCATAACAAGCAACTGAGTTTATATCTCGCAATTCTGACTTCATAACATGCAATTGAGTTTATATCGCAATTCTGACTTCATAACACGCAATTGAGTTTATATCTTGCAATTCTGACTTCATGACACGCAATTGAGTTTATATCTCGCAATTCTGACTTTAGAACTCGCAATTGAGTTTATATCTCGCAATTCTGACTTCATAACAAGCAACTGAGTTTATATCTCGCAATTCTGACTTCATAACAAGCAATTGAGTTTATATCTCGCAATTCTGACTTCATGACACGCAATTGAGTTTATATCTCGCAATTCTGACTTTAGAACTCGCAATTGAGTTTATATCTCGCAATTCTGACTTCATAACAAGCAACTGAGTTTATATCTCGCAATTCTGACTTCATAACAAGCAATTGAGTTTATATCTCGCAATTCTGACTTCATGACACGCAATTGAGTTTATATCTCGCAATTCTGACTTCATGACACGCAATTGAGTTTATATCTCGCAATTCTGACTTCATGACACGCAATTGAGTTTATATCTCGCAATTCTGACTTTAGAACTCGCAATTGAGTTTATATCTCGCAATTCTGACTTTAGAACTCGCAATTGAGTTTATATCTCGCAATTCTGACTTCATGACACGCAATTGAGTTTATATCTCACAATTCTGACTTCATGACACGCAATTGAGTTTATATCTCGCAATTCTGACTTCATAACACGCAATTTAGTTTATATCGCAATTCTGACTTCATAACACGCAACTGAGTTTATATCACGCAATTCTGACTTCATAACACGCAATTGAGTTTATATCACAGTTCTGACTTCATAACACGCAATTGAGTTTATATCACGCAATTCTGACTTCATAACACGCAATTGAGTTTATATCGCAATTCTGGCTTCATAACACGCAATTGAGTTTATATCTCAGAATTCTGACTTTATAACTCGCAAACATGACTTCATCTCGCAAACACAACTTTCTCGCAATTCTGACTTCATAATACGCAATTGAGTTTATATCGCAATTCTGACTTTATAACTTGCAATTGAGTTTATATCTCGCAATTCTGACTTCATAACACGCAATTGAGTTTATATCGCAATTCTGACTTTATAACTTGCAATTGAGTTTATATCGCAATTCTGACTTTATAACACACAATTGAGTTTATATCTCGCAATTCTGACTTCATAACACGCAATTGAGTTTATATCTCGCAATTCTGACTTCATAACACGCAATTGAGTTTATATCTCGCAATTCTGACTTCATAACACACAATTGAGTTTATATCTCGCAATTCTGACTTCATAACATGCAATTGAGTTTATATCGCAATTCTGACTTCATAACACGCAATTGAGTTTATATCACGCAATTCTGACTTCATAACACGCAATTGAGTTTATATCTCGCAATTCTGACTTCATAACACGCAATTGAGTTTATATCTCACAATTCTGACTTTATAACTCGCAATTGAGTTTCTCGCAATTCTGACTTCATAATACGCAATTGAGTTATATCACACAATTCTGACTTCATAACTCGCAATTGAGTTTATATCGCAATTCTGACTTTATAACTTGCAATTGAGTTTATATCTCGCAATTCTGACTTCATAACACACAATTGAGTTTATATCTCGCAATTGTGACTTCATAACTCGCAAACATGACTTTATCTCGCAAACGCAACTTTCTCGCAATTCTGACTTCATAACATGCAATTGAGTTTATCTCGCCATTCTGACTTCATAATACGCAATTGAGTTTATATCGCAATTCTGACTTTATAACTTGCAATTGAGTTTATATCTCGCAATTCTGACTTCATAACACGCAATTGAGTTTATATCTCGCAATTCTGACTTCATAACACGCAATTGAGTTTATATCTCGCAATTCTTACTTCATAACACGCAATTGAGTTTATATCTCGCAATTCTGACTTCATAACACGCAATTGAGTTTATATCTCGCAATTCTGACTTCATAACACGCAATTGAGTTTATATCTCGCAATTCTGACTTCATAACATGCAATTGAGTTTATATCGCAATTCTGACTTCATAACACGCAATTGAGTTTATATCACGCAATTCTGACTTCATAACACGCAATTGAGTTTATATTGCAATTCTGGCTTCATAACACGCAATTGAGTTTATATCTCACAATTCTGACTTTATAACTCGCAATTGAGTTTCTCGCAATTCTGACTTCATAATACGCAATTGAGTTATATCACACAATTCTGACTTCATAACTCGCAATTGAGTTTATATCGCAATTCTGACTTTATAACTTGCAATTGAGTTTATATCTCGCAATTCTGACTTCATAACACACAATTGAGTTTATATCTCGCAATTGTGTCTTCATAACTCGCAAACATGACTTTATCTCGCAAACGCAACTTTCTCGCAATTCTGACTTCATAACATGCAATTGAGTTTATCTCGCCATTCTGACTTCATAACTCGCAATTGAGTTTATATCGCAATTCTGACTTTATAACTTGCAATTGAGTTTATATCTCGCAATTCTGACTTCATAACACGCAATTGAGTTTATATCTCGCAATTCTGACTTCATAACACGCAATTGAGTTTATATCTCGCAATTCTGACTTCATAACACGCAATTGAGTTTATATCTCGCAATTCTGACTTCATAACACACAATTGAGTTTATATCTCGCAATTGTGACTTCATAACTCGCAAACATGACTATCTCGCAAACGCAACTTTCTCGCAATTCTGACTTCATAACATGCAATTGAGTTTATATCTCGCAATTCTGACTTTAGAACTCGCAATTCTGACTTTAGAACTCGCAATTAAGTTTATATCTCGCAATTCTGACTTCATAACACGCAATTGAGTTTATATCTCGCAATTCTGACTTCATAACTAGCACAGAGTCAAGCATTAAACGTCTCCTAATTGACGGTGATGGTGTTGAATTATTCCGACCTGAGGTCAATGTCCGCTGCCTGGATGGTGTTGAAGAGCAGCTCGGCCACACCAACTCCCTCCACGTTAATGAGATGAGGCTGGAAAAGAGCCTCCGGTGCTCCAAACCTCTCACCTCCAACCATTATCATCCGTCCATCTGGTAACTGCGTGCGGTAAAGGTCAGTAAAATCTATTATATGTTGTGAGGAAGGCAGTCAAGTTTTAAGTCCACATCCTCGCCCTACATTTTTTTTTTACATCCCTACATCTATTATCCGTTAAGATCTGACGCTACTTCAATTTCATCGTGACATGCATGAGCACTAATATCAGCTCTCTGGTGCCCCCTGTAGGAAGTAGTGATGAGCTTTTGCGAAACCTTTGCGAATCTTTTGTTTTGAATCAGTGGTTCAGAGCATATATATAAAAATGCATAATTAATCCATACTGTGGAAACACAGTACACCAAACTTTGCATATTGCTCATGCAGCCTGTCCATGTAGGTGTTAGGTACCATGTTTGACTTATTTTTGGCTTCATTTTCATCAGCTGTAAGTGTATTACCGTGTAGGACTCCACCAGGACGGTGGTCTCGTTGGCCAATTTCTGTTCCTGCTCAATGTTGTAGCCAACAAAACACAGTTTCTCCTTCATCATTCGCACCGTCTCAAAGTCTGCCGTGTGGTTGAAGACGTAGCCTCGCAGAAGCAAAAGCTAAATAAATGAAATATCAGCATTTCAACAACTCTAGATGTCTCATTTTTTAACCAGACCACAACTGATAATTATGGAAGCTTGTTTCCGCCAATGAATAAAAAAGGTAATTGCGACTTTTTATCTCACAATTCTGACTTTTTTCTCACAATTGCGAGTTTACATCTCGAGTTTACAATTTTTTTCCTCAATTCTGATATAAACTCGCAATTCTTACATCGTTTATCAGAATTGCACAACTGTTTTCAACATTGATAATAATCATAAATGTTTCTTGAGCAGCAAATCCTCATATTAGAATGATTTCTGAAGGATGCTGAAAATTCAGCTTTGATCACAGGAATAATTTACATTTTACAATATATTCACATGGAAAACAGCTATTTTACTGTGTTTTTAGGGAAAATAAAAATATATTTTGAAAAACACTGGTGTCCAAAATAACATTGGACCCCACTGACTTTCATTGTATGGACATATAAAACAGGTTAGGAATGACATGATGTCATTTTTGGAATGAACTACCCCTTTTAACATGTGCTGAATCTGTAACATTGCTTATTCCTTAGTTTCCATGGTGATAATAGAAGAAGAATGTCACCTTAATCAGATAGCGCGTGATGTCACGTCCTGCGATATCTAGCCGGCGCGTGAGGTGAGGCAGAGAGAAGCCCTCGTACACGGGACAGATATGAGTCACGCCGTCTCCTGAGTCGATCACCACACCGGTTAACAAACCTGCCGCGGGAACACAGCACGAGTCAGCGATACGTTCATCTTCAACACCTAACTCTGACGTCCCTTCGGTTACCCTGAGCGTAGAGGGTCAGCACGGCCTGTATGGCGATGTAGATGCCGTGAAACCGGTAGGTCTCGAACATGACCTCGGCGATCTTCTGCCGGTTCTTCATCGGGTTCATGGGCGGCTCTGTCAGCAGGACCTTGCTGTCAGGAGGGCTGATGTTGAGGCGCTGCGGGCCAAATGTGTGGTCCCACAGGTGCAGCATGTCCTCCCAGCTGCGGACCATCCCGTTCTCCATGGGATACGAGATCTCCAGCATGGAGCGGCATTCGCTCGCCTCGTCGCCCACCATCAGATCCTGAGAGGCAAAGTGGAGCGTCGATTTCAGTGTTAAACAAGGACAAATTATTGAATGTGTTAGGTTATTAAACATATTTCATTATTTTATTTTCTTTAAAAACAGAATTCATTTGTGAATTCCATTAATCCTATATTCTACACTGAAAAAAAAATGACACAATCATTGTCGTATGTTTTTACATTACTTCAACTCATCAAAATAAGTTAAGCCATTTTAAACTTTATTTTAAGTTATACAAGATTCAACTCATTTTTTAAGTCAGTTTAATGTAATATGTTGAAATGACTTGCACAGCCAATTTGACTGTACTTAAAAAAAATTAAGGCAGCAAGTATATAGAGTATATAGGTGAGTATATAGAGTATATAGTTGAGCATATAGAGTATATAGTTGAGCATATAGAGTATATAATTGAGTATATAGAGTATATAGTTGAGTATATAGAGTATATAGGTGAGTATATAGAGTATATAGTTGAGCATATAGAGTATATAATTGAGTATATAGAGTATATAGGTGAGTATATAGAGTATATAGTTGAGCATATAGAGTATATAATTGAGTATATAGAGTATATAGTTGAGTATATAGAGTATATAGGCGAGTATATAGAGTATATAGTTGATTATATAGAGTATATAGTTGATTATATAGAGTATATAGTTGATTATATAGAGTATATAGTTGATTATATAGAGTATATAGTTGAGTATATAGAGTATATAGTTTCTGCAGCAAAAATAATGAATCTCCCTCAACTCTAATTGTACAGCTATCAACAATTTAAAAAGGTTTTTTGTTATATATTTGGGAACTATAAATCTGTATTAGAGTAATACACAAAAATATTTATATATTGTGTATATTATATATATTTTTTGTGGTTACTGAAAATAACTTAAAAGAAAGATACATTAATCTGAGGAATTAAAATAATTTAATATTAATTTGAAATATGAATAAATAAATGAGACGTTTTTACAGGTTTCTTGTTAAAGGTGCACTATGTAACTTTTCCGTCCGCTAGAGGTCGCCTATTCAAAACAAAGGCGTAGTTTGATGACACCTGGTTTGAGCGCAGAATCTTGGGAGACGTGGTCTTCACCTCACAGCCGGTGGAAAAGAATCAGGATAGGACTCAGGCAGAAATCATGTTCATGGATGTGATTATTAACGTTACTGTAGTATGAAGCAAAGCAGGACCGAGTGTTGTGGGAGCTGAGCAAGGCCACTGGAGCGACTGTTAATAAGATGAACGCAACACACGCCTCGCGAGCAGCGGGACTTTTATTATGCCACAGTCGCCGGCGCCATTTCCGCTTATCCGGTCATGAGTATGAGGTAACTCAGCTCTGTTTATCATATTAGATACATTTGAGTGTGTTGAAAATTATGTTATGACGTTACTCTGTGCGTTCGCTCGGCGGCTGCTATGACGCTTGTTGCACACTGCAGTGAGTAAAGCGTTTCTGCTAAATAAAACCGGAAACCGAGGGTAACGCAGATATGGCGCCATTGACAGGCGACTCCCATACACGTCCCGGTTCCTTGGTTAAAATAGCAATTTTCTCACGATTTACAAATAGTTGGAAACATTTGGGATATTGTAAGTACTCAACTGAACAAAATATATAACACTGGCCTAGAGGTTTTTGGACATTTTACTGAAATGTTACATAGTGCACCTTTAAATTATAGTATGTGTCAGTGTTATTTTAGTATCATTTATATATACAGGTGCTGGTCATATAATTAGAATATCATCAAAAAGTTGATTTATTTCACTAATTCCCTTCAAAAAGTGAAATGTATATATTATATTATATTCATTCATTACACACAGACTGATATATTTCAAATGTTTATTTCTTTTAATTTTGATGATTATAACTGACAACTAAGGAAAATCCCAAATTCAGTATCTCAGAAAATTTGAATATTGTGAAAAGGTTCAATATTGAAGACACCTGGTGCCACACTCTAATCAGCTAATTAACTCAAAACACCTGCAAAGGCCTTTAAATGGTCTCTCAGTCTAGTTCTGTAGGCTACACAATCATGGGGAAGACTGCTGACTTGACAGTTGTCCAAAAGACGACCACTGACACCTTGCACAAGGAGGGCAAGACACAAAAGGTCACCAAAGCAACCAGTACCTGGTTTAAGGACCATGGTATCCCTGTTCTTAATTGGCCAGCAAACTCGCCTGACCTTAACCCCATAGAAAATCTATGAGGTATTGTGAAGAGGAAGATGCGATATGCCAGACCCAACAATGCAGAAGAGCTGAAGGCCACTATCAGAGCAACCTGGGCTCTCATAACACCTGAGCAGTGCCACAGACTGATCGACTCCATGCCACGCCGCATTGCTGCAGTAATTCAGGCAAAAGGAGCCCCAACTAAGTATTGAGTGCTGTACATGCTCATACTTTTCAGTTGGCCAAGATTTCTAAAAATCCTTTCTTTGTATTGGTCTTAAGTAATATTCTAATTTTCTGAGATACTGAATTTGGGATTTTCCTTAGTTGTCATAATCATCAAAATTAAAAGAAATAAACATTTGAAATATATCAGTCTGTGTGTAATGAATGAATATAATATACAAGTTTCACTTTTTGAATGGAATTAGTGAAATAAATATATTTGTCTGTATATGTATTATGTATATATTATTATTTATTTATTATATTTTTATTAATATTTTGAATAGATCTTTATTTTATATTTTTAGTTTCAATTTAAATTTTTAGTTGAAGTTTCAGTTATTTTGTGCTTTTTACATTTTTGTTTCAATTTTGTAATTTCGAATTTTTTTGTAAGTAAAATTCAATATAGCTCAATATACTCAATATACATACATATACAGTTGCAAGAAAAAGTATGTGAACCGCTTGCAGAATCTGTGAAAATGTGAATAATTTTTACAAAATAAGAGAGATCATACAAAATGCATGTTATTTTTTTATTTAGTACTGTCCTGAATAATATTTTCTACATAAATGTACATAAAAGATGTTTACATATAGTCCACAAGACCAAAAAAAAAAGCAGAATTTATAAAAATGACCCCGTTCAAAAATGTATGATTCTTAATGCTGTGTGTCGTTCCCTGATGATCCATGGCTGTGTGTGTGTGTGTGTGTGTGTGAGTGTGTGTCGTTCCCTGATGATCCATGGCTGTGTGTGTGTGTGAGAGTGTGAGTGTGTGTCGTTCCCTGATGATCCATGGCTGTGTGTGTGTGTGTCGTTCCCTGATGATCCATGGCTGTGTGTGTGTGTGTCGTTCCCTGATGATCCATGGCTGTGTGTGTGTGTGTGTGTGTGTGTGTGTCGTTCCCTGATGATCCATGGCTGTGTGTGTGTGAGTGTGTGTCGTTCCCTGATGATCCATTGCTGTGTGTGTGTGTGAGTGTGTGTCGTTCCCTGATGATCCACAGCTGTGTGTGTGTGTGTGTGTGTGTGAGTGTGTGTCGTTCCCTGATGATCCATGGCTGTGTGTGTGTGTGTGTGTCAGTGTGTGTCGTTCCCTGATGATCTATGGCTGTGTGTGTGTGAGTGTGTGTCGTTCCCTGATGATCCATTGCTGTGTGTGTGTGTGTGTGTGTGTGTGTGTGAGTGTGTGTCGTTCCCTGATGATCCACAGCTGTGTGTGTGTTGTTCCCTGATGATCCACGGCTGTGTGTGAGTGTGTGTGTCGTTCCCTGATGATCCACAGCTGTGTGTGTGTTGTTCCCTGATGATCCACGGCTGTGTGTGAGTGTGTGTGTGTGTGTTTGTGAGTGTGTGTCGTTCCCTGATGTTCCACGGCTGTGTGTGTGTGTGTGTGTGTGTCGTTCCCTGATGATCCACGGCTGTGTTTTGTGATGTTGTTCATGAGTCTCTTGTTTGTCCTGATCAGTTAAACTGACCAACGTTCCTCAGGAAAGTCCTTCAGGTCCTGCACAATCTTCAGTTTTCCAGCATCTTCTGCATATTTGAACCTTTTCCATCAGTGACTGGATGATTTTAAGATCCATCTTTTCAGACTCAAACACAACTATTAAAAAAGGTTGAAATATTCACTGACGCTCCAGAAGGAAACGCGACGCATTAAGAGCTGCGGGAAAACTTTTGAACAGGATGAAGACGTCCAAATTTTTCTTATTTTGTTTAAATATAATTTTTGTTTTTTTATTACTGCCCTTCTGAAGCAACAGAAGATACTTACATGTTTCCCGGAAGACAAATTAAGTACAATTTACCTTGATCTTCACATTCAAAAAGTTTGAAAGCTTAAAGTGCCGTGTTTCCTTCTGGAGCATCAGTGAATGTTTGAACCTTTTTTAATAGTTGTGTTTGAGTGTGAAAAGATGGATCTCAAAATCATGCGGTCATTCCTGGAAAGGGTTCAAATATGAAAAAAATGCCGGAAAACTGAAGAATGTGCAGGACCTGAGGGATTTTTCTGAGGAGCATTGGTCAGTTTAACTGCTCAGGACAAACAAGAGACTCATGAACAACATCACAAAACACAGCCGTGGATCATCAGGGAACGACACACACTCACAAACACACACACACACAGCCATGGATCATCAGGGAACGACACACACACACACACTCATGTTTGTTTTTGTGAATTGTGGGGACATTCCATAGGTGTAATGGTTTTTATACCGTACAAACCGTATTTTCTATCCCCCTACACTACCCCTACCCCTACCCCTAAACCTACCCATCACACACACACACACACACACACTACCCCTTCCCCTAAACCTACCCATCTCACACACACACACTACCTCTACCCCTAAACCTACCCATCACAGGAAACTGCACATTTTTACTTTCTCAAAAAAAACTCATTCTGTATGATTTATAAGCCTTTTGATAAGTCACTCTCTCCTTGTAATACCTGCCATACCCATGTCATTATACACATTTGTGTCCTGATATGTCACAAAAACGCGCACACAGCTGTGGATCATCAGGGAACGACACACACACTCTCACACACACTCACACACACACAGCCATGGATCATCAGGGAACGACTCTCTCACACACACACACACACACAGCCGTGGATCATCAGGGAACTACTCACACACTCTCACACACACACACAGCCGTGGATCATCAGGGAACGACACACACACTCTCACACACACTCACACACACACAGCCGTGGATCATCAGGGAACGACACACACACTCTCTCACACACACACACACACACACACAGCCGTGGATCATCAGGGAACGACACACACATTCTCACACACACAGCCGTGGATCATCAGGGAACGACACACACACACTCACACACACAACCGTGGATCATCAGGGAACGACACACACACTCACACACAACCGTGGATCATCAGGGAACAACACACACACACACACTCACTCACACACACAGCTGTGGATCATCAAGGAACGACACACACTCACACTCACACTCACACTCACACAACCGTGGATCATCAGGGAACGACACACACTCACACTCACACACACACACACTCACACACAACCGTGGATCATCAGGGAACAACCCACACACACACACACACTCACACACAACCGTGGATCATCGGGGAACGACCCACACACACACACACACACACACACACACACACTCACACACAACCGTGGATCATCAGGGAACGACACACACTCACACTCACACACACAGCCGTGGATCATCAGGGAACGACACACACACTCTCTCACACACACACACACACACACACACACACACACACACACACAGCCGTGGATCATCAGGGAACGACACACACATTCTCATACACACAGCCGTGGATCATCAGGGAACGACACACACACACTCACACACACAACCACACACACAACCGTGGATCATCAGGGAACGACACACACACTCACACACAACCGTGGATCATCAGGGAACAACACACACACACACACTCACTCACACACACAGCCGTGGATCATCAAGGAACGACACACACTCACACTCACACACACACACACACACACACACACACAACCGTGGATCATCAGGGAACGACACACACTCACACTCACACACACACACACTCACACACAACCGTGGATCATCAGGGAACAACCCACACACACACACACACTCACACACAACCGTGGATCATCGGGGAACGACCCCCACACACACACACACTCACACACAACCGTGGATCATCAGGGAACGACCCACACATACACTCAACACACACAGCCGTGGATCATCAGGGAACGACCTACACACACACTCACACACACACAGCCGTGGATCATCAGGGAACGACACACACTCACACTCACACACACAGCCGTGGATCATCAGGGAACGACACACACTCACACACACAGCCGTGGATCATCAGGGAACAACACACACTCACACTCTCACACACACACACACACACACACTCACACACAACCGTGGATCATCAGGGAACGCCCACACACACACTCACACACAGCCGTGGATCATCGGGGAACGACACACACACTCTCACACACACACACACACACAGCCGTGGATCATCAGGGAACGACCCACACACACACTCACACACACAGCCGTGGATCATCAGGGAACGACACACACTCACACTCACACACACAGCCGTGGATCATCAGGGAACGACACACACTCACACACACAGCCGTGGATCATCAGGGAACAACACACACTCACACTCTCACACACACACACACACACACACTCACACACAACCGTGGATCATCAGGGAACGCCCACACACACACTCACACACAGCCGTGGATCATCGGGGAACGACACACACACTCTCACACACACACACACACACAGCCGTGGATCATCGGGGAACGACACACACACTCTCACACACACACACACACACAGCCGTGGATCATCAGGGAACGACCCACACACACACTCACACACACAGCCGTGGATCATCAGGGAACGACCCACACACACACACACACACACACACACACACAGCCGTGGATCATCAGGGAACGACACACAGCATTAAGAATCAAGGGTGTGTAAACTTTTGAACGGGTTCATTTTTATAAATGTAGCTATTCTTTGGTCTTGTGGACTATATGTAAACATCTTTTATGTAAAATATCTTATTCAGGACAGCACTAAATAAAAAACAACATGCATTTTGTATGATCTCTCTTATTTTGTGTGATTTTGTGATTCAGATTCTGCAAGGTGTATGTAAACTTTTGACTCCTGTAGGACCGGATAACTCACCTTGATCTCTATATTCCCAACTTTTGTGTTTGACCGAATGATGGGACGTCCCACCAGGGCTGGGAAGATGTGGTCGGGAAAATTGGAGCCAGCGAAACCACACTTGACAAACTGCAGACAATGTGAGAGATGATGACGAGTGAGGGGTTAGAACAGATCAAACTCAGCTCTGTTTTATATTTCAGGTTTATAAGGACAGATCTCGTATGACTGCGCTCAATTATTTGAGATAAGCCTGTTTTGAAGAACTGCATCTTCCCCAACTCCCTCTAACTTCCCTATACTTTCATGAAACTGTTTTGAAGTTTCAGGTCAGTGACAGGTTCTTCACACTGGTCCATGACGTGGTAAAGCACAGAAGAGTTTAAAGCACTTCCTCATCTGTGACCAATAACCGTGTATCTTTTCCCCTGCCACCTTTTAAGGTGAAGTAAGTGCTGTTCCCTGCCAGACGTGTTCAGACAGATTGAAGCAATGCAACAGGCCTGTGCACGAGCGCACGTCAGGCATTCAGCGCTCGCAGAAATAGTTTCCTAGATCTCATTTGACTTTTAAAAAGTTAAAATCAGTTAAAACATTTTCAGAACAACTTTCCTTTATCATTCATTTAAACACAGTTAGTGTTCCTTCATGGATGTTCCATCAGCAGTTTAATGGCTTAGACACATTATGAATGATGTCTCCATAATACTTTGTAAATCTCTTACCCCAGTGCCATTGTCACACACGACCACTTTCCTCCCGTCGCTGTCCATGCTGCAGCGTTTCAGATGACGTGCAGGGAAACACAGACACTCGTCGCTCTCCGTCAGGCTGTTTTGGTGAAGTGAGGTCAGAAACAATGGGGACGGTTTCCCTGAGGAGGAACTGAGGGACTCCGCCTTGTTCACGGCAGGAGAAGAATCCCAAACGAAAAAAACTTTTATAACGCAGAGCTACACTCCAAAAACATGTCATTTAATGGAATAATGTGTCGTGGAAAAAAAAACTTTTTATAACTAATATATAAAGCAAAGAGTCTCTAAAAGCTTTTATTCTTGCCAAGAAGGTCAGTCTGGACATACAGGTTGTCTGCAGTCAGGAAAGACCAAAGCCCCTCGCTCGTTCCTTTATACTCTCATTTCAGTGGGTGAGGGCCAGAAACACAAAAACACAATAACAAACGCCTTAGTTTGAAGTTTCAAAGGTTATCAAACAAAAATGTGTTTACTACAGAAAACTAGAATTCCCCTTACATTTAACAAAAACATCTGATATAAGTTTCATATAATTAAAAGCACCTTATATGGTTTGATATAGTTTTGTTCAAAAGTAAGTTTCCCTTACAAATGCAAACCTTTTTACAGTAAAAAACTGTTAACTGCTGAACTGTAAGGCGCCTTATACAGTAAAATGTCTTATTTTAAAAGGCAATGCATGCTATTTAAATAACTGTAATATGGTGAAAAATGATGCATAACAAGAATGAATTCCTTTACAATTGAGAAAATGTATAGCCTATTTAATAAAGCAATATTTTTTTTTTTATAGTAAAATAAAGTGGAATTTAAAAACTTTAATATTGCAGTTCTGTAATATATATAATATACACTCACCTAAATGATTATTAGGAACACCATACTAATACTGTGTTTGACCCCCTTTCGCCTTCAGAACTGCCTTAATTCTACGTGGCATTGATTCAACAAGGTGCTGAAAGCATTCTTTAGAAATGTTGGCCCATATTGATAGGATAGCATCTTGCAGTTGATGGAGATTTGTGGGATGCACATCCAGGGCACGAAGCTCCCGTTCCACCACATCCCAAAGATGCTCTATTGGGTTGAGATCTGGTGACTGTGGGGGCCATTTTAGTACAGTGAACTCATTGTCATGTTCAAGAAACCAATTTAAAATGATTCGAGCTTTGTGACATGGTGCATTATCCTGCTGGAAGTAGCCATCAGAGGATGGGTACATGGTGGTCATAAAGGGATGGACATGGTCAGAAACAATGCTCAGGTAGGCCGTGGCATTTAAACGATGCCCAATTGGCACTAAGGGGCCTAAAGTGTGCCAAGAAAACATCCCCCACACCATTACACCACCACCACCAGCCTGCACAGTGGTAACAAGGCATGATGGATCCATGTTCTCATTCTGTTTACGCCAAATTCTGACTCTACCATCTGAATGTCTCAACAGAAATCGAGACTCATCAGACCAGGCAACATTTTTCCAGTCTTCAACTGTCCAATTTTGGTGAGCTCGTGCAAATTGTAGCCTCTTTTTCCTATTTGTAGTGGAGATGAGTGGTACCCGGTGGGGTCTTCTGCTGTTGTAGCCCATCCGCCTCAAGGCTGTGCGTGTTGTGGCTTCACAAATGCTTTGCTGCATACCTCGGTTGTAACGAGTGGTTATTTCAGTCAAAGTTGCTCTTCTATCAGCTTGAATCAGTCGGCCCATTCTCCTCTGACCTCTAGCATCAACAAGGCATTTTCGCCCACAGGACTGCCGCATACTGGATGTTTTTCCCTTTTCACACCATTCTTTGTAAACTCTAGAAATGGTTGTGCGTGAAAATCCCAGTAACTGAGCAGATTGTGAAATACTCAGACCGGCCCGTCTGGCACCAACAACCATGCCACGCTCAAAATTGCTTAAATCACCTTTCTTTCCCATTCTGACATTCAGTTTGGAG
The DNA here is from genome assembly GCA_039654625.1 of Rhinogobio ventralis. Lineage (NCBI taxonomy): Eukaryota > Metazoa > Chordata > Actinopteri > Cypriniformes > Gobionidae > Rhinogobio > Rhinogobio ventralis. Next base: position 50,143,409 of record CM077193.1, on the reverse strand, counting down.
TTCAGGAGATTGTCTTGACCAGGACCACACCCCTAAATGCATTGAAGCAACTGCCATGTGATTGGTTGATTAGATAATTGCATTAATGAGAAATTGAACAGGTGTTCCTAATAATCCTTTAGGTGAGTGTATATGTAAAAAAAACATATGTAATTTAATGGCATAATGCAAAATTTTTACAGTAAAAAACTGTTAATTGGTGAACTGTAAGTCACCTTATCATACAGAAACATTTTATATTTTAAAAGACATTACATTTTATTTAAATAACTACAATATAGTGGAAAAGGATGCATGAAAATAATAAATTACCTTATAATTGAAAGAAATCATATAGCCGTTTTAATAAAGCAATATGTATATTTTTATAGTAAAATAAAAAGTGGAATTCCAAAGGGGAAAAAAAGTTCTGAAAATGTGCTCTGAAAATATGTAATTTAATGGAATAATGCAACAAAAACTGCTGAACTGTAAGGCGCCTTATCATACAGTAAAATGTGATATTTTAAAAGGCAATACATGCTATTTAAATAACTGTAAAATGTGGTGAAAAATTATGCATAAAAAGAACAAATTACCTTATAAATGGAAAAAAGTATAGTCTATTTAATAAAGAAATATGTATATATTTTTATAGTAAAACAAAAAGTGGAATTCCAAACGGAAAAACGTTGCAGTTACTCTCCAAAAATATGTAATTTAATGGAGTAATGCAACAAAAAAATGACAGTAAAAACCTATTTGCTGAACTGTAATCCACCTTATCATACAGTAAAACATTACATTTTAAAAGACAATTCATTTAAAGAAAATCAATATTTTAATGTTTATGTCTATGTGGTGTTTTTAATATGCTATAATACAAACCATGTGCAAGTCAACACCATTGCTTATCTTCTCCTTCAAACTGTAGTGAACCATTGAAATGCGTTTTGAAACCGTCTCTGGGTGCTTCTCAATATCCTTCCTCGTTTCCTCGCTCCTCCGTCCTCCATCCTATGACCCGGAAACGGATGGAGCTCGGCCATCTTGTAGGACATCTCACCTCTCTAATTGCACCGTGAGGAGGCGAGGATCGAGGAGTGAGGAGGCTCCCTGAGGAGTCATGAGCGAGGATAAGTGTTTTATCGACTAAACGTGACGCACACATTAATTCTCCTCCCCCTTCACATCTTGCCACAGTTTATTAATTATTAATTATTATTATGTTTACACGTACAAGACACACATGTATGTCAGATAACAACAACTGACAGTTGCAGAATTATATCAAAGCACAAGAAAATGAAAGAAACAAACTAATATTATACAACAAATAAAAAGCAGTTCATAACTGAGAATAATTCATTGTTAATAATAACTGGTAATATTAAATAAAATATGGACAAATGTGGTATTTTGTGGAGGTTGAAACTATTACAATACAATTATCTCATAATGTTCAAGAATTACGTTGTGCAAACTTAATCCAGCGGTGTAGAGTAATCATTAATTGACGACGCTTTGAAGTGACGCCAAAGGGAGCGAGGATATATCATTTCACTTGATTCAATTCCTCCGTCCTCGCGTCTATCCTTGCGTCCTTCCCTCGCATCCTGAAGGGGTGGAGATAAGACGCAAGGAAAGCAAGCTAGGAAAGGAATCGAGGATGCACACATAAGAATTGAGAAGCACCCTCTGTTTCCTACTGTCACAAACATGTGACCAATCCCGTCTCGAGCTGGGCGGGGCTTTTCTTCACTGACAGTCTGTGATGCTCAAAGCGTTTCTACGGATGCTGATTGTTAGAAGGCAACTGTCTGACGCTGAGCTGGCGAACGGGAACATGGTTTGTGTGACATTAGCAACACATTATTAGCTGTTTGATAATGCAGTCAAGCAAAAGGCTAATCATATTAATTACCGTTATGTGTCCAACGTTATAGACAAGCCTGTATTATTCACTCTTCCTCTTCTGGATCAGTTTATGGCTGAATTAAACCAATATTTCCACTTGTTTATTGTGTGGCGTTTACTGGAGTTGACCGAGCGGATCAGGTCATCCGAGCTGCTGTGATTGAGTGGAGGCGGGGCTAATTTGCATATTCATGAAGCAAGGGTGTAGTTACATTCAAGCTAGTTTAGGGCATAAAGAAATTATTTTCACAGGAAAAAAATTATTTTTAATTATCAAAGATGAGTTTTATGGGACACAATTATTGACTGCTGGGGGACTTTAAATTACTGTAAAATATGGTGAAAATGAGGTATTAAAAGAAAGAATTACCTTATAATTGAGAGAATTTATAGCCTTTTTAACAAATGAATACCCATATTTTTATCATTAAAACTATGCTACAAGTTGTCTTATAATTTACAGAAGAAAATATTTTAAATTTAACAATGCAATACATATGCTGCTAGAATAAAATATGGTTGAAATTATTTTAAACTATGATTTATAGGAAGTTCTACAGAAAAAGTAAGTTGTACATGTTTGTAATGACATGAGAGTCAATAAATGATGACGACATTTTCATTTATTGTTAAATTATTCCTTGAAATGGTGATTTAAGGATTTGTAAAACCATGTTATTTTAACAATGGGTCATTTAGTTGATGTTAAAGGGATTGTTCACCCAAAATTGAAAATGTGATGTTTATCTGCTTACCCCCAGGGCATCCCAGATGTAGGTGTCTTTGTTTCTTCAGTAGAACACAAATGAAGATTTTTAACTCCAACCGTTGCAGTCTGCCAGTCGTATAATGGATAGGAATGGGAACAGTTGAGAGTGTGAGAGCTTTGAGAGTAAAAAACCATACACATACGAATCCATATTAAACCCTGCGGCTCGTGACGACACAATGATGTCTCAAGACACGAAACGATCGGGTTTGTGTGAGAAACGGAACAGTATTTATATAATTTTTTTACCTCAAATACAACACTATGTACATCAGCATTCACTGCGCGATGACTTCCTGTAAGTGAGGTCAAAATACACAATATGACGTAGAGATACGCGCGAGAGATCACTTCCGCCGTATGTATCCGATTGAGATACGCCATATCGTGTACATTTGACCTCACCGCGCAGTGAACGCTGATGTAAATAGTATGATGTACATAATATGGATTCGTATGTGTATGTTTTTTTACTCTCAAAGCTCTCACACTCTCAACTGTTCCCATTCACATGCATTATACGACTGGCAGACTGCAACGGTTGGAGTTAAAAATCTTCATTTGTGTTCTACTGAAGAAACAAAGACACCTACATCTGGGATGCCCTGGGGGTAAGCAGATAAACATCAATTTTTCAATTTTGGGTGAACTATCCCTTTAAGTGACGTGGTGTAAAGGGCACAATGGAGGCTCATGTTCACCAGCTCGTTGCTTCAAAAATAATTTCATTTATTTCAAAATTGCAAACAACAGACAAATGAAAACAAAACAATCCCGCTCTTGTAACTTCGGTGAGTACAGCGGACGATCATACAGTCTGACGTCTTCCTCAAAGTGTAGGCACATAAAATGACTTCAGACCGAGACGAAATGAAACGTACAGAACGTATGCAGAGGTTGATTCAAAGGTGTGTCATTTCTAAGATGCTAAAATACTTTCTCTTAGCATTGAGGAAACCTGTTTGGTCACAGTTTTGCAACACCGTTTGGTGGCGCAGAAATCACACAGGTAAAGCAGCATTAATATCCCATAACATGTCTATCTATGTTCATCCAGAATACATTCTTAGAAAAAAAGGTTCAGTGGGTTTCTACATCGGACTCAAAGGGCCCTATCACACACCCGGTGCAATGCGACGCCAGGCAAGTGTTTTTTGCTAGTTTCAGCCCGATGCAGTTCTCATTTTCACGTTGTTTAAATAGCAAATGCACTCGCGCCATCTGTTCACCCATGGGTGTGCTGGTCTGAAAACCAGGTGTGTTCAGGCGCATTGTTGGCGCGTTGCTATTTTGAGGAACTGAAAACGACTGCCATTGACCAACAAAAACCTGGCCTAAAGTCATTAGCGCAGTATATTTTGTGTTATTTAAAGGGTGTGTTAGTAATATGCGCCCATAGGCGGGTGCACAATGCATGTACACTCTGCTTACTCGCATACAGGGACACACAGCAGCGCACACACATGCCAAATATTAAAAATAAAAGGATTACAATGTAAAAGATTATTATGTAAGATGTCAATGTATAGTCATTGCATGTAGCAGAATTACCTATTTGCAGTAATGATGAATGAAATTGGCTAATTATTTAACCAATCGTGGCAATACACACTAGCCAGGTTGAGTCCGCCACGTAAATAGTAAATCCGCCATGGTGCAAGTGCAACTGGCTTTTAAAGGGAATGGGAGATAAGACTCTGATTGGTTTATTGCACGTTACGCCCAAAACACACCCATGACTCATTAAGAGACGAGGTACAACCCTTTTGGACCATGTGCCTGGCGTGCCGACCGTTTTTTCCGTCGTTAAATTAGCAAAAGTGGATTCGGACACGCCCTTAGTGCACCTGCGCCATGAGCTTCAGACCGTGAGCATTAAAATAGGGCCCTTAAGGTTCTATATATGAAGCGCCCGACGGAACCCTTGTTTAAGGTTCCATTTAGAACCTTTTCTTCTAAGAGTGACATTGTTATATTCCTGTGTAAAACTGTTTTATATCCTCCTTTAACAACAAAAAACAAAACATAACCCATAAAAAATGCAACGTAAAGCTCAAGTAACTGGCATACATTTACACTATATTCTAATGAAAACATACAGCAGCAAGTTATTTCTACCTTCCGTTTTCGTTTCTCTTTCACGGTTTTCACAGACAGTAGTGCTACGAAAGGCCTGGCTGGAGGACCTAGACTAAAATTCATGTACAAAATTTGCATAATATTTCCTGTGTATGATATGTCTCATATTTTGTGCCACCTGTGTATTAGAATGGTTAAAAAAGCCAATGATCCCAAAGAGATTTATTTGGCACATGCCTTTTAAGAGGTCCAGTCTGCTCAATTTCAAGTCTTGAAACTGTAGTTCCTCTGTGGTCTGGGACGGACCAAGCATGAACGAGGGAATAACTGAGAGCGTTTTGTCCTTTTTTTGGTCAAATCTGGAAGTCCATTCACCAGCTGATTTCTCAGTCTTTCTGTTAAGTGCATCTATACGCTTTGATCCAGCAGCAGTGCTCTGCCCTCCGGACGTCTTCTCGTGCGTTTGGGAGGGCAGCGGAGGCCTTCTTCACGACTCAAACTCGCTGTCGCTGCTGACGGAGATGTCCGGCGTGGAGGCCCCGGTTCCCCTGGGCCCCGTGCCCGAGCTGCAGTCGCTGTTCTCTGGGCTCCCGGGGCGCCGCGGGGACGAGCCCTGGAGGTGTGTGTTGTGCTCCGAGGAGGAACAATCGGGAGAGCTACCAGAGGGAAGGAGGGAGGAATCCTGCTGCATTCTGGGAGAAAAATGAGAGATGCAAGTCAACATAAATGTATTTGACTGTCCCAAAGAAGCCGGCCATCTTTGGGGCAGCTATTTCAGTCATGCAAGTACATCTCTTTGAATGGGGAAACATCAAATTTTCCAAAGCTATTAGCCAAGCTTATGATTAAATTTCATATTTGGAATCAACAATGAAATCTGACAACAACGGTCTCATAAATTTTGTTTCTAAACGCTCAAATCATGACAAAAACAGCATTTTTCAGGCCCATGTGCAGTCATAAGCGCGTCTCAGAACTTTTTTTAATAGCAACCGGAGTTTCTAAAAGTGATGCAATGACTTTACCAATTGTCGATTGGCTCTTTTATTTAGAAGGCGGGGCTTATTCTGCTATACTGCGCATTGCAGTTTCTCCCATTCATAGCAATATGAGTGCACCGTCTTTGTATATCCAAAATCGTTGGCACTTTATTTCAATTCTTTAGAAGAGCTTAGTGTAAAAAACACACCCAAATTGAAGTCATAATTCATGAGAATATAGTTATATGAACAACTTTTATGGTGCCTTTTGTCCTTTTTGGAGCTTGACAGAATTGATTTATCTTTCTGCCTAAAAACTAATTTTGTGTTTCACAGAAGCAAGAAAATAATAAATAGTAAAAAAATAAATGAGTAAATGCAACATGCGATCTCTTTTGTATTTCAGTGCTTTTACAGTGTTCTTTTTATATTATTTATATACTATTATAGTATTTATTAATATTTTAAAAAATAATAATTTAAGTTTTAGTTATTTTATGTGCTTTTGTCATTTGTATTAGTTTTAGTTTTTTTTATCTATAGCTTTAATTTAAAACCTCAATAGCTTTAATTTTTAGTTCTTTAATAATTCAACTTAAACTTATGTCAGTTACTTTCAAAGGCAACATTTCTACTTTCCATTTAAGCTATTTAAGTTTTTCCATTTGATATTTATATTTTATTTTATAGTATTTTTTTTTTACTTGATTTCAATGAATGAAAATGATTTTAATAATTTTGGTTAACATAAGCAACACTGAATGAGCATTTCAATTCTTCGATTCTCCCACGATTCTGAACAGACAACTAAACAAAATACCATGTGATTTACCAGAGGTTCTGACTAAATGTTTACTGCTGCAGTCTGTTTACAAAAAATATTGAACTAATTTGAATTTATTATTTTGAATGTGAATGAGTGAATGATTCATTGACTCAAAGACTTTTTTCATTTCTGTATGAATCAGAGTTTTTGAATAAATGTTTTAATTACAAACACATTTTTTTTTATCAGTCTCTTGTCGCCACCTACTGGTGTAACGGTGTACAATCTTTATTTGAAAGTCACTTTCAAAAGGTCTGTTTCTCTATTTTGATCACTATCAGTGTTTATATCCCATCTATAGATGTTTATCCCAGTTCTTCTGTGATAATATTAATATTTATAACACAGATTCTGTGTGGTTGAAAAGAGTTTGTGAAGCTGTATACATGGCAACTGCTCTCGGGCTCAAACGCAGATTTGTTTACTAGATACAGGCGAATCGCTGTCTTTTAGGAATGAGATGGCGTGGGTGTATGAGATCGCCACCTGTAATACTGTATGTTTACTTTGTGTACCTGTTTTTAGCAGATGCCGCTCTGTCCCGCTGTCTTCTGTTTTTGAACCAGTTGCCCACCTGTGTGGGAGTGAGGCCGGTGGCCTGAGCCAGATGACGCTTTCTGGAGGGGTTTGGATAGGGATCCTGCAGGTACCATTCCCTTAGGAGACTACGGGTTCGCTCCTGGAAAACACAGAATCAAGACCATTGATACCAAAACAATACATTTTCTGGCGAACTTCTCAGTTACACTAACATTTAAAAGTTTGGGTTCGGTAGAATTTTTTATGTTTTTTGCTCACCAAGACTTCATTTTTTTGATCAAAAATACAATTTAAAATTGTGTAATATTATTACCATTTAAAATAACTGTTTACTATGTGAATATATTGTAAAATGTAATTTATTCCCGTGATCAAAGCTGAATTTTCAGCATCATTACTCCAGTCTTCAGTGTCACATGATCCTTCAGAAATCATACTGATATGATGATTTATGATTATTATTAATGTTTAAAACAGTTGTGCTGCTTCATATTTTTGTGGAAACCGTGATACATTTTCGTTTTCAGGAATCTTTGACGAATAAAAAGCATTTATCTGAAATAGAAAATAACATTACGAATGTCTTTACTGTCACTTTTGATCTGTCACTAAGACGTTTTGAATCACAGAGTATATGTTAAATCACAATCACATTTATCCAATTAGTTTAAGGCTATTTTGTGGGTATCCAGAAAGAAGGTTTCTTCAGAAATGAACTATAATAACCTGAATGTGAGTTGAGACTTTAAAGGGCTTAAGAAGGATAATGTGCTTTAATAAGATATAATGCTATTCAAAAGAATCAGTCTGCTGGGTAGGATGTATTTATAGATCGCTATATAAGAAGCATTTTTATTTGTCTGCTAAAGAGGATCAACCCTGCAGCTCGTCTCACAGCAAAAATCAAGGTAATAAACTGGTTGTATTCAAGTCAGAAATCAAATCCACTGCTTATAGCGTTGATTCATTGCAATTATCATCACTATGTGCATTTGTAGTCGTGCAATAGTAGATATTTCCATCATGATGCCCTTGGAAATCCAAGCTAAGAAGGGCAGAAGTTGGCATTAGGCTTAAAGCACTGTTCCTGGATCAGGGCTTCTGGAGTCAATCCTGGTTTGTGTGCCATCAGATCTCATTTACCGTCTGCTGGAGTAATCTGTCGACTGGTCAGTGATTAAGGTTCATTTCCTGCGCTAGCAACTACTGACCACCTTTGCAAAGTGACCCAGCACCCTAGACCCCTTTAAAATCCACTTTCCATTGCAATTCACATTCGGTCAGTCTGCAAAAACAATGACGGACTCGTTATGAGAGCTTTGCAGAGCAGTTGAGCTGTCGGTTAATCTGAGCACTAGTGTCTGGGACGCGGTGAAAAGGTAGAAAGTCATCTGTGCGGAATGAGAGCTTAAATGCCACAGGTGGTCCTCGGCTCAAGAGGCTTAAAAACACAGATTGACAGCGACGGCTCAATGCGCTCCATACAGTGAGGACGCATGGAGGCGCTCGGCATGAGATCATAGGTGCGGGAGCTTAATGCCGTGTTTACATTGAGAATGCGGAGTGATTAAGTCCCTGTTTATTTGCACTTTTAAAAGTAAAAGTGCAGTTTTGACCCAAAGATCTATTTCTACTTAATCAGACCCTTAAAATGACTCTGTTGTTACATAATGTAGTCGGGCTGATTCAAAATGAATTATATTTTTGGACTTGAATTAACCAGTTCATCTAGGGGTTACAACAAGAACCAGTTTTTATGACAAAACAATCAGATACAAATGGTTTCATTTTAGTATTGCACTTTTAGCAAGCTTTTGTTTTAGTTAGATTTGATGAATGCATTCTAATGAATATTTATTTAATTGACTTTTTAATCAATACATGCTACATTTTTAAATGGATAAATTGGTGTTTTATATATATGTGTGTGTGTGTGTGTGCATGTTTATGTGATTTATGAGGACACAAATTTGTATAATTACATGGGTATTACACTGGTATTACAACGTAAACGTGGTTTATGAGGACATTTCCTGTTTCCTCATAATAAAAATAGCTTTAAAAACATACTAAACAATGTTTTATTAAAAATGTAAAAATGCAGAATGTTTTCTGTGATGGGTAGGTTTAGAGGTAGGGGTAGTGTGTGTGTGTGTGTGTGTGTGTGTGTGTGTGATGGGTAGGTTTAGAGGTAGGGGTAGTGTGTGTGTGTGTGTGTGATGGGTAGGTTTCGAGGTAGGGGTAGTGTGTGTGTGTGTGTGTGATGGGTAGGGGTAGGGGTAGTGTGTGTGTGTGTGTGTGTGATGGGTAGGTTTAGAGGTAGGGGTAGTGTGTGTGTGTGATGGGCAGGTTTAGGGGTAGGGGTAGTGTGTGTGTGTGTGTGATGGGCAGGTTTAGGGGTAGTGTGTGTGTGTGTGTGATGGGCAGGTTTAGGGGTAGTGTGTGTGTTTGTGAGATGGGTAGGTTTAGGGGTAGTGTGTGTGTGATGGGCAGTTTTAGGGGTAGGGTTGTGTGTGTGTGTGTGAGATGGGTAGGTTTAGGGGTAGGGGTAGTGTGTGTGTGTGTGTGTGTGTGTGTGTGTGATGGGTAGGTTTAGAGGTAGGGGTAGTGTGTGTGTGTGATAGGCAGGTTTAGGGGTAGGGGTAGGGGTAGTGTGTGTGTGTGTGTGTGTGATGGGCAGGTTTAGGGGTAGTGTGTGTGTGTGTGATGGGCAGGTTTAGGGGTAGTGTGTGTGTGTGTGTGAGATGGGTAGGTTTAGGGGTAGTGTGTGTGTGTGTGTGTGAGATGGGTAGGTTTAGGGGTAGGGGTAGTGTGTGTGTGTGTGTGTGTGTGTGTGTGTGTGTGAGATGGGTAGGTTTAGAGGTAGGGGTAGTGTGTGTGTGTGTGTGTGTGTGTGTGTGTGATGGGTAGGTTTAGGGGTAGTGTAGGGGATAGAATGGGTTAGGGTCACAGTATAAAAACCATTACGTCTATGGAATGTCCTCATGATAGGTGCACCAACGTGTGTGTGTGTGTGTGTGTAAATATATGGATTCTAGATGGTCTGCTGATATGTATTTTTCAGTGGCTGATATCTATAACGAGAGAAGAGTGGCATGTTTTACACAAAATTCACTATATTACAATTATTATTGTCATATATATATTTGAAAACAGAAATTGTGCATTGTCCACTGACTAGGTATTCTGAACTTACTAAATTACTTATAGTGTCACTGGATTCTATCAGTCAAATTTCTGGGCACACTTTACTGAATTTGTTTATGATCTTAAAATCTTTCAGTGTCAATGCTTGAAATTAGTTTTTTATAGACATATTTGTGCTTCTGAATTTCTATAGTAAACTAAATGTTTTGAAATGGATGATGGAGCGGAAAGTGAAGGAAAAGCAAAACTTGGATGTGATCAAATATGAGAGAGTTTGGATTTGTTTAACCCTTTAACTGTCAGTCCTAAAATGACATTTCCACTTTAAATTGTTATAAATCTTGAATACTTAGCACAGACTTTGATTTGGTCTTTTTTTAAAGGAGACACTTTGTAAGTTTGTAAGTTTAAAATATAATTCTTTTTATTTTACGAAACATGTTTTACCATACTCTAAAACTGCAAGAAAATCAAAGCCATGAATCTACACAAGTCGTGATCCAAATTTGAGGTTGATATCAAAAAAAAAAAAAGCTTTCGGTAAGATTTTGTTTCGACGCAGTACCAAACTTTATCACTAAATGACAACCAGACTCCATTGGTGACTTTTATTTTCCATTATTGGTTTGAGTGATCTATATTTCCATAATTTT
>CM077193.1:50067519-50127519 GCA_039654625.1 Rhinogobio ventralis | reverse complement strand
AATCACATGAATATTAGTCATCACAGCTAATACACTTTTACAAGACCTTAATATTATGGGTTCCCCTAATTGATAATACTTAAAAGGTCCTATTATTATTACTAAAATGTATTATTGTATTGCATTTTTCAGCAGTTAAATTGCAGTAAAAACACCAACTGCCTTTTTGAAATACTCATAATCAGACTAGTTACTTTTTTATTGATTACATGTTATTCTCACAATGGCAGTAAATTATTCATAATTCATTTATTCTCCCTACTACTACTTTTTATCTTCCTTTCTTAAAAAATATATATCCGTTCAGAAGCTCTTCCAGGTTTGTGGAATCGCACACACAGCCACTCGTCATGTGTCCATCACTGAAAACGTGCAGCATTTGATCACTGGATTTACAGTTTTCTCAACATTGCATATCTAATCATCTCCTGACGAACACATTCATTATTATTTGAATTATCACTCAGAAAGTCATTTAAACATGTATTACTGTCTCTGAACGTCTTTTGTCTTTCAAACTAGCGTGTGAATGTACAAATTCACGAGATTTCAACTGAACGTCAATAATATTAAGTCTTTCATTTTGATTGTTTATATTTTAAAATTATTCATTATTCGAAATTGTTATGATTTAATTACTTGATAGCTTTTAATTTAAACTCAGGAACCCCTGCAGTTCCTTCATGAACCCGTCTGAAAAACCCTGACATAATGTAATATTTAATGCACTTCATGTTGTCGATAACAAAGGATGGAATATATTTTCTTTTTGTATTTTTATATCAATATGGTACAAGAATATCCTATTCAAATCAACGTGATATACGAGTTAGGTAATCTAAAAGTAATCCATAGTCAGATTATATTACCTGAAATGTGTCATTTAATGGATTACGTTACTAACTACAATTTTTGTCATGTAATTTGTAAGTAACTGACTAAAATTTGTAAGTAAACCATCCATCCATCCATCTAAAAAATGCTGGGTTAAAAACAACCCAAGTTGGGTTGAAAATGGACAAACCCAGCGGCTGGGTTAAATGTTTGCCTGCTGGGTAGTTTTAACTCAACTATTGTTTAAAAATTGCTGTATTGCGTGCTTAAAATGATCCCAAAGTAAGTTGGAAATTAACATTTATTAATGTTTAATAAATGAACGCTATTAATAAGTTTAATGAATAATAATTAAACAATAAACATTTATTAAATTGTGTATCAATAAATGTTCACCTTTTGATTATCATTGCTGCCTCTAGTAATTATGTGTCTGATTTTTAATTTCCAACCTATTTTGGGTTCATTTTAAGCCAGCCATATGGTAATTTTTAAACAATAATTGGGTTAAATAAAACTGGCCAGCATGTTTTACCCAACCGCTGGGTTAAAACAACACAATTGCTGGGTTTGTCCATTTTCAACACAACTTGGGTTGTTTTCAACCCAGCCTTTTTTTGTGTATATGTGTGTGATTTTTTTTTTTTTTTTTTAAATTAAAAACATTAAAGTGATCAAATTAACAGCAAAAAACGGAGAAATGAGCACAGCGAAGATCATTTTCTCTATTAATCTGACTCTCAGAAAAATATCTCTCTCTCTCACACACACACACACACACACACACACACGCAGCGTGCAAACAGGTCCAAGCTGTTTTAACACTTTGAGAACAGACTGACTCCAAATCTGCTTAACCCTTCCCAAGCTTCTACAAGAGGATGAATCATAAGCTGAAGATCGGATGAGTGTGTGTGTGTGTGTGAGTGTGTGTGTCTCACTTATTGATTTATGGATTGATATTTCTGCCAGTGAATGTAGTTGGAACAGATCAGAGTAAAACACTTTCTTAATTGGCTTGTAATCCAACATTGTTTTAATTTCTCCTTTTAATTGTGAAACATTATGGCTGATTTGGAGATACAGTTGTCCTGTATATATATCCTTTTAAAACTTTAATTAATCAGCCTCTGAGTTAATTCAAGTGTTCAGCTGATTGCCAGTTTTTCATCATATTTAATATGCAAAACCTTCAAAATAATATTGAAATATGTAATATGTAATAATTTAATTTAAATAAATTAAAATGATAAAGGTGCATTATCATAAATGAATACAGCTGTAGCTGTCATTTCTGTCAGTATTTTTGCACCAGACCAAACAGATTGCAGTTCCTACAGACAGATTAAACAATTACAGAATCAATGAAATGCAAATTGTATGCACAATATGCTTATTAATGATATGCTCTCAGTTTCTGTCTGTCCACAGCTAGTTATGATCCGATAAGCCGAGTTCATATATGAAGTGTCTCTTCACATTATTTCCAGTCTTTGCCATGGAACCCCACTTGGCATAATTAATTAGGCTTAAATGCGGCTCCTTCTGCTTAAATGAGCTGTTAACATGGCCAGCGGGCAGAAGCAGTGGGGGTGTGGGATGGAGTATTACCCCGGCCTATAAATCCACACAAACACAGTTAACAAGTAAATGGGTGGAGAACTAATTAGTGTTATCTCCTTATCATGGAGCATCCTCATTTACCCAAGACAAGAGTGACACACAATCACAAAAAATGTGCTTAAGGGGTGCTCTTACTGAAAGACACACACACACACACTAATACCCTATTGCAAACAGCTAATTACAAACTCGTTTGCAAATCAATGCGACACTGTTGCCGTATCTCCCCCCTCCCCTCTACAACACACTGGTGCCATTCGCAAAATAAACGACTGCTCCACTTCCCCTTGTGTTGTTGTGGAGTGGAGGAGAAAAGATAAACTGTTTTTCAATCAGGGGAATAGGAAGAGTACACACACACAGAGACAGATACACACACACGTTTGTTTCTCTATCGTGGTGAAGACTTTTATATTCGTATTTTTTAATTATATATTATTTTAGAAATCTTTAGGACATTTTATTAAGTTGTTTTACTCACATGCAAACAGTTGTATTGTTGACTTCTATTGTCTTTTTATATTATAGACATTTTTAGGACATAGTAGTTTTACTCATACTCATTATTATTACTCATTTTATGTAACTAAATCTTAGTATGTAAACAAACAATACACAAATATATTATGGTGGGGACTTTCTATTGCCTTTCTTATATTTGAATTTTTGTCTTTTTTTATTATTATATTATATTGAGTGCTGTCAAATAAATTAATCGCATAACACACAAGTTTGTAAGTATATAATACACTCACCTAAAGGATTATTAGGAACACCATACTAATACTGTGTTTGACCCCCTTTCGCCTTCAGAACTGCCTTAATTCTACGTGGCATTGATTCAACAAGGTGCTGAAAGCATTCTTTAGAAATGTTGGCCCATATTGATAGGATAGCATCTTGCAGTTGATGGAGATTTGTGGGATGCACATCCAGGGCACGAAGCTCCCGTTCCACCACATCCCAAAGATGCTCTATTGGGTTGAGATCTGGTGACTGTGGGGGCCATTTTAGTACAGTGAACTCATTGTCATGTTCAAGAAACCAATTTGAAATGATTCGAGCTTTGTGACATGGTGCATTATCCTGCTGGAAGTAGCCATCAGAGGATGGGTACATGGTGGTCATAAAGGGATGGACATGGTCAGAAACAATGCTCAGGTAGGCCGTGGCATTTAAACGATGCCCAATTGGCACTAAGGGGCCTAAAGTGTGCCAAGAAAACATCCCCCACACCATTACACCACCACCACCAGCCTGCACAGTGGTAACAAGGCATGATGGATCCATGTTCTCATTCTGTTTACGCCAAATTCTGACTCTACCATCTGAATGTCTCAACAGAAATCGAGACTCATCAGACCAGGCAACATTTTTCCAGTCTTCAACTGTCTAATTTTGGTGAGCTCGTGCAAATTGTAGCCTCTTTTTCCTATTTGTAGTGGAGATGAGTGGTACCCGGTGGGGTCTTCTGCTGTTATAGCCCATCCGCCTCAAGGTTGTGCGTGTTGTGGCTTCACAAATGCTTGCTGCATACCTCGGTTGTAACAAGTGGTTATTTCAGTCAAAGTTGCCCTTCTATCAGCTTGAATCAGTCGGCCCATTCTCCTCTGACCTCTAGCATCAACAAGGCATTTTCGCCCACAGGACTGCCGCATACTGGATGTTTTTCCCTTTTCACACCATTCTTTGTAAACTCTAGAAATGGTTGTGCGTGAAAATCCCAGTAACTGAGCAGATTGTGAAATACTCAGACCGGCCCGTCTGGCACCAACAACCATGCCACGCTTAAAATTGCTTAAATCACCTTTCTTTCCCATTCTGACATTCAGTTTGGAGTTCAGGAGATTGTCTTGACCAGGACCACACCCCTAAATGCATTGAAACAACTGCCATGTGATTGGTTGATTAGATAATTGCATTAATGAGAAATTGAACAGGTGTTCCTAATAATCCTTTAGGTGAGTGTATATGGGTGTATATACATACACACACACACACACACATATATATATTAGTGCTGGGGATGAAAATTAATCGTGATTAATCGCATTGGGTAAAGTTTGTGTTTACATAATATGTGTGTGTGTACTGTGTATAACTATTATGTATATATAAATACACACACACACATACATATTTAAAAAATATTTGCATGTATATATAATTTATCTTATATATAAATGTTTTCTTAAATATATACATGCATTATATATACACACACATATATTATGTAAACACAAACTTTTATTTTGAATGCGATTAATCACAATTAATTTTCCCCCAGCACTAATATATATATTTACAAACGTTTATGTTAGATGCGATTAATTGATTTGACAGCACTTATTATATTAATTCTTTTGGACATTATATTTCAGCTGTTTTACTCATTGGGTGACTAATTAAAAGTGAAACGTTAAATATCTTCAGCGTATTTATGTTTGTGTGTTTACACACTTAGATTTAATGTTACATTAAGATGTAAATGTGAATTGTGAGCTAAAGGTTTTAATTTTAGTTTATCGTTTATTTCATTTGGCAAATCATTCAGTGACTCAGTTTTCCTGTTTATCCGATTTGTCTGGTCACATGTTCACCTTATTCAGGCTATACTGTCATAGTGTTTATTTACAATTTACAGTTTAATTTAATTTAAGCTCTACAGCGACTGTGACCTGCTGTCGATTACTACAGGAACATTTTTTTGACTCGTCCCTTTGAGAAGCACAAAGAATTGTGTGTATAGTAATGCATGCACAATGAGGGAAAGACATTGCATAAACAGTAAAATACACACATATAGTCACACAATTGTGTTAAAATCAGATAAGATTACAGCTCAAATAACATTTTTTAATGGATGAAAATGTATTTATGCTTTGAAAACGTCTTGGACTTCGACTTTTGTAAATGCATTATTTTAAGCATTATTTGTGTGTTTAGAAACTGAAGGACGAGTCTGAATTATTCTCTTTAGTAATGGACCAGGTCATGTCACAGATGCTTTTGATAGAACTGAAGATGTGTTGAATCTGGAAGCGACTAATTTTGAACTCTGTCCAATGGCCGCTCTTCTTTGATTTCAGCGGACACACAGCTCGACTCTCAGACAGTCCATGGATGGATCAGCGCTTGAGATCAGCTTACTAAAGGTAACCAGTGGGAGCTAATTTAAGACTCTCCATTCGTAGAAAATAGCTGGAGGTGGATCCGTCTCCAGTTTGTTTGTTGGCTGGATGTGGCGGTTGCCCTCTGACACATTGAGATGGTGCCGTGTAAGAGAAAGAGAGAGGGTTTCTGTGTTCGCTTTGACATCAGACTGATCCTTCACAACTTCATTATTCTGACTCCTAGACATCATTCCAAGGCTATAGATTAATATATACACTTCTGGGCAAAACAATGGACCATGCCCAAAATGGCTTTTAATTGTCTTCACCACAAATTATTGGTCAGGACATTTAAACAAATGCACTAAGGGATAGTTCACCCAAAAATGAAAATTAGCACATGATTTACTTTAATATGGATATTTTTCTTACACAAACCCATCGAATTTGCTTCAGAAGTCCTTTATTAACCCCTGGAGCCGTGTGGAGCACTTTTATGATGGATGGATGCACTTTTTGGGGGCTTCAAATTTTGGGCTGCCATTATAAAGCTTGGATTAGCCAGGACATTTTTTAATAAAACTCTGATTGTGTTTGTCTGAAAGAAGAATGTCATATACACCTAGGATGGCTTAAGGGTGACTATTTTCATATCTGGGCGAACTATCCCTTTAAAAAGCCACCGGTGTCTCATCAAACATCAAAAACAGAAGGAAGTTTTTGTCAGAATATGAGAAGTTGTGTGTGCAGTGATGAATCTCAAAAATCTGCTGAAAATATAATAAATGCTTCTCTAGCACAGTGAAGCGTGGAGGAAGAGCTGTCTCTTCAGCTGCTGGTGATGGTGAGCTACTTCACTGTGAAAAGTCATTTAATGCTTCACAGTACAGGAGAATATTGCAGAACGGCTTGCTTCCCACAAATTAAAAGCTGTTATTTAAAGAGGAATGATCAGACAATGCAACAGGTCAATGCTCCTACAATTGCTGATGTTTTGACCTGGTCAGAGTCCAGATTTTAACCCTATTTGGTCTCACGTTAAACTCAAACGAACTGGGAGACAAATCACTGATAAAAATGGTTCTGTGGTGAAGTAAATACTACAGAAAAAGCGAATATAATTTCTACATGAAAAAGTTAGTTCAGGCAAGAATAATAAAAACAAAAGTAAATTCTATATTAGTACTCAATGCAAGCTTGTAGAAATGAAAGCGTAAATATCAACATTATAAAATTAAGTAAAACCTACTCAACTTTTCTGATACTTGTGTACTGGGGCTTGAATAATTAATAAGGTTGCTTTTTTGCTGTTTTCCAGCTCTATTTACACTGTTTTATCATTGGCCGCTGAACATGCTGATTGGTTGACTCCACGCAGCATTTTATTTTAACCACCATTTAAAAAATCTGTTGCGGTGCGTGCAGTAAGAGTTGTTTGCTGTTCGAATCAACAATAGAGTTTAAAAAATATGACCGATAGACCAACGACGAGGTTCAGGCTTTATTAAGCTTCTATGCGGAGGACGAAATCCAGCGGGAACTGGAAAGTCGAGTGCAGTCCTACGTCACCGGATTAATCTTCGCAGTACTTTAGACCGCGATGGAAATGAGTGTTGAGTTACGGTGGAAACGCAGCTTTAGATTTTTTTAAAGTAAAGACAGGGCCGGCACAAGCTCAACTGCCGCTCTAGGCAAAACACTGTCGCGCCGCCCCCACACACTCACAATTAAAGACGATCTTTGAGATGCATGTGAACGACTGGAGATTTTGTTAATTGATAAAATTGCACTAAAATAAAAGCATACAGAAGCATGTTTTCAGATTTTTATTATAAGTAGCCTATATATATACAGGCCAGGAGTAGCCATCGGAAGATTCGGGAGAATTCCCAGTGGGCCGCTGATAAATTGGGCTGGTAGCAGTACCACTTCGGCATACGTCCTGCGGAAAGCTCAAGTCTCTAGTTCATTTTCAATGAGAGACACACGGAAAGCGGCAAATCAGTGTACACAGCTCTTCGTAGCGGTTATAAATATTATTGATATCAATATGGCATCCCAGAAAACATTGGTCTGACAGCAACGTTGTGTCTCTGGCCAAAAATAGCCCATGTAGGACAAATCAGAAGAAAATGTGTGTATTTTACTGTTTATGCAATGTCTTTCCCTCATTGTGCATGCATTACTATACACACAATTCTTTGTGCTTCTCAAAGGGACGAGTCAAAAAAATGTTCCTGTAGTAATCGACAGCAGGTCACAGTCGCTGTAGAGCTTAAATTAAATTAAACTGTAAATTGTAAATAAACACTATGACAGTATAGCCTGAATAAGGTGAACATGTGACCAGACAAATCGGATAAACAGGAAAACTGAGTCACTGAATGATTTGCCAAATGAAATAAACGATAAACTGCACACATCCTGAAAATTAAAACCTTTAGCTCACAATTCACATTTACATCTTAATGTAACATTAAATCTAAGTGTGTAAACACACAAACATTAAATGCATTCAGATATGCTCAACGTACGTCCAGTCAACTTTCATTTTGTAACTATTTTTCAACCATGACGACGTGTCGGAGGGACGTCTTTTCAACGGTCATTAAATGTCCAAATGTTTGCTGGAATATATAAATGCACACAATAAGGTGAGCCACACATAGCTACATATTTCTCCCACATAGCTATACACATGCATAAGCCTACCTTTCAGAAGCGCATATCGGGCTTTAAAATCATTAGCCATCACCAGCAGTAAAAGTAGTCATCTTTTGTAATCATGTATGGATTATTATTTATTTTTTTATTTTCATTTTGATTATATTTTTGGATGTACATCAGGGAGTTTTTCATGTAGGCCGATGGCACTCTAGTGTAGGGCGGGATGGGCATGGTAGGCTACTAGAATGAAGGAAAGTTAATATAAATTTAGAATAACTAATGGAGTGATAACTTAATGATGGAAGTGCAATAATTCAAACGAATGTCAAATAAATTAAATGGAAAAAAAATCTCTTTTATTCTTGCTTAGTTCGCCTATAGGCTCGCGCCGGCCCTGAGTAATAAAAATAGCAATAACTCAACCTTTTACTGGCCAAGTTTAAATTACTTATTTTCCTTGTTAGTTTTACTTAACTTAGTTAAGTAGAGTTTACTTAATTCCTTATGTGAAAATATGCATGCAAAAACTTGCAAAAGAAAAATTAAGTACATTTTACTTACTGTTTTTGTTCAGCGTTCTTAATAGCTAATTTGAGGCAGTTTCTATGATGTTATTTTAATGACAATGTAACGCGAGAGAGTGTCCATGTATTATACGAGATTCTCTCAGCTCGCAGGCGGATCTCCTTCGCTGAGTTTGCTCTCGCAAAACTGGACGCGCGCTCTCAAATTTACACTTCTCTTATCAATTGGCTCTGCTCTCCCTCAGATATTTGTGTGTGCATGCTCAAACTTTCCTGTGCACTTGTGAACCAATCTTATTTTTATGAACACTAGGCCTATTTTAATGGCGCTGCCAACTTTCGATGTTAATTTAGGTGCAGCCGTTATGCTGCTTAATATTATATATTATTTTAATTTCATTATCATAATCATAAACACACTGGTTTGTAGCACAAATAGGTTAACCGTTTACTGCATTTTGTTATTCTTCTAGTCATTTATCTTTAGCGGCTAATGAATCGGAAGTCTCGCACATTCAAAGGAAATAGGTTCATTCCTCATTGCAAAATAATGTGGATATACGGACTCTTACTCTAGAACCCTCCTCTCTCCTAGATTTAATGTTGCCAGAAGTTCTCAACCAATCAGAATAGACTTCCACGATTGGCCGATAAAATGTCAGTGTATTTCATAGCATGTTCTAGCTGATTTTAGTCACTCACTTAATAATGTTGGGTTAAAAATAACCCAACATAGTGACCCAATATGTGAAGCCAACATCATTGAGTGGAACAACACTAACTCTGTAACACTTAACAGCTGTCGGCCAGTTGGAGAAAGCTATTCCATGCTAAGTTACTTTATCTACAGTATTTGTGTAATTCTTGCTAATTTCCTGAGATTTGTGAAAAAAGACTAAGGCAAAGACACTAAATATTTTGCCATTTTTGGCTTGGCCCTTTTTTTATTGCCCATGAGTTACACTGCTACAGCGGTTCTCGAGTCAGGAACATATATATATATATCCCGTATAAACGAATATATCCTGTTGTCTGACATGTTTGTTGTTATGATTGGCTTTTCTTGACCTCTAAAGTGATATCTGATTAAGGCATAGCAACAGTTATGGCTTGCAGGGCTTATTCAAGCTTAGGGAAAAAAATCATTTGAATCTTAGGTGATTGTGTGATATATAACAGGTGTTACTGGAGTTGTTTAGGAATTCTAGAGGGCTTATCCTGAGGGCTTATTCTCACCTAATACTTTAATTCTCATTAAGGCCTGCCTCTGTGACTTCCACCATATGCCCTGATCTGCTACACAAGCCCCGCCCACACCGACCTGTCCATCTCAAACATTGCATGAACTACACTCACCTAAAGGATTATTAGGAACACCATACTAATACTGTGTTTGACCCCCTTTCGCCTTCAGAACTGCCTTAATTCTATGTGGCATTGATTCAACAAGGTGCTGAAAGCATTCTTTAGAAACGTTGGCCCATATTGATAGGATAGCATCTTGCAGTTGATGGAGATTTGTGGGATACACCCAGGGCACGAAGCTCCCGTTCCACCACATCCCAAAGATGCTCTATTGGGTTGAGATCTGGTGACTGTGGGGGCCATTTTAGTACAGTGAACTCATTGTCATGTTCAAGAAACCAATTTGAAATGATCGAGCTTTGTGACATGGTGCATTATCCTGCTGGAAGTAGCTATCAGAGGATGGGTACATGGTGGTCATAAAGGGATGGACATGGTCAGAAACAATGCTCAGGTAGGCTGTGGCATTTAAACGATGCCCAATTGGCACTAAGGGGCCTAAAGTGTGCCAAGAAAACATCCCCCACACCATTACACCACCACCACCAGCCTGCACAGTGGTAACAAGGCATGATGGATCCATGTTCTCATTCTGTTTACGCCAAATTCTGACTCTACCATCTGAATGTCTCAACAGAAATCGAGACTCATCAGATCAGGCAACATTTTTCCAGTCTTCAACTGTCCAATTTTGGTGAGCTCGTGCAAATTGTAGCCTCTTTTTCCTATTTGTAGTGGAGATGAGTGGTACCCAGTGGGGTCTTCTGCTGTTGTAGCCCATCCGCCTCAAGGTTGTGCGTGTTGTGGCTTCACAATTGCTTTGCTGCATACCTCGGTTGTAACGAGTGGTTATTTCAGTCAAAGTTGCTCTTCTATCAGCTTGAATCAGTCGGCCCATTCTCCTCTGACCTCTAGCATCAACAAGGCATTTTCGCCCACAGGACTGCCGCATACTGGATGTTTTTCCCTTTTCACACCATTATTTGTAAACTCTAGAAATGGTTGTGCGTGAAAATCCCAGTAACTGAGCAGATTGTGAAATACTCAGACCGGCCCGTCTGGCACCAACAATCATGCCACGCTCAAAATTGCTTAAATCACCTTTCTTTCCCATTCTGACATTCAGTTTGGAGTTCAGGAGATTGTCTTGACCAGGACCACACCCCTAAATGCATTGAAGCAACTGCCATGTGATTGGTTGATTAGATAATTGCCTTAATGAGAAATTGAACAGGTGTTCCTAATAATCCTTTAGGTGAGTATATATATGTGTGTGTGTGGTGTGTGTATACTGTATTTAAATCCGTTATTCTTCTTTCAGACATGCATCACTGTGTTTTTGTGGTGTAAATTTGAATTGCAGGTTGCTCAAAACTGGGTTTCATGATACAGGAAATATTTCTGCAGCTGTATCTCAATATCTCGAGTTGGTCTGATCAAACCTCTATAACCTTAAGTATTAAACTTTGGTGTTTAACTCATCCTAGCGTTTGTGCTCCAGGCATGAATGATACGTTTAAGTGACTGTTAACTGACTGGAATTGTAACAAATTATATTATCAATAAGCTATGACAATACACACTATATTGCCAAAAGTTTTGGGAAGCCTGCCTTTACATGCACATGAACTTTAATGACATCCCATTCTTAATCCATAGGGTTTAATATGGAGTTGGCCCACCCTTTGCAGCTATAACAGCTTCAACTCTTCTGGGAAGGCTTTCCATAAGGTTTAGGAGTGTGTTTATGGGAATTTTTGACCATTCTTCTAGAAGCGCATTTGTGAGGTCAGGCACTGATGTTGGACGAGAAGGCCTGGCTCGCAGTCTCCGCTGGCCTGGCTCAAGTTCCTCCACACCAAACTCGCTCATCCGTGTCTTTATGGACCTTGCTTTGTGCACTGGTGCGCAGTCATGTTGGAACAGAAAGGGGCCATCCCCAAATTGTTCCCACAAAGTTGGGAGCATGAAATTGTCCAAAATGTCTTGGTATGCTGAAGCATTAAGAGTTCCTTTCACTGGAACTAAGGGGCCAAGCCCAACCCCTAAAAAACAACCCCACACCATAATCCCCCCTCCACCAAACTTTACACTTGGCACAATGCAGTCAGGCCAGTCCCGTTCTCCTGGCAACCGCCAAACCCAGACTCGTCCATCGGATTGCCAGACAGAGAAGCGTGATTGGTTACTCCAGAGAACACGTCTCCACTGCTCTAGAGTCCAGTGGTGGCGTGCTTTACACCACTGCATCCCACGCTTTGCATTGCACTTGGTGATGTAAGGCTTGGATGCAGCTGCTCGGCCATGGAAACCCATTCCATGAAGCTCTCTACACACTGTTCTTGAGCTCATCTAAAGGCCACATGACGTTTGGAGGTCTGTAGCTGTTGACTCTGCAGAAAGTTGGCGACTTCTGTGCACTGTGTGCCTCAGCATGCGCTGACCCCGCTCTGTGATTTTACATGGACTACCACTTAATGGCTGAGTTGCTGTTGTTCCCAATTGCTTCCACTTTGTTATAATACCACTAACAGTTGACCGTGGAATATTTAGTAGTGAGGAAATTTCACAAATTAACTTATTGCACAGGTGGCAACCTATCACGGTACCACGCTTGAATTCACTGAGCTCCTGAGAGCGACCCATTCTTTCACAAATGTTTGTAGAATTATTTCACTAATTCCATTCAAAAACTGAAACTTGTATATTATATCCATTCATTACACACAGACTGATATATTTCAAATGTTTATTTCTTTTAATTTTGATGATTATGACAACTAAGGAAAACCCCAAATTCAGTATCTCAGAAAATTTGAATATTACTTAAGACCAATACAAAGAAAGGATTTTTAGAAATCTTGGCCAACTGAAAAGTATGAACATGAAAAGTATGAGCTTAGCTTAGTTGGGGCTCCTTTTGCCTGAATTACTGCAGCAATGCGGCGTGGCATGGCGTCGATCAGTCTGTGGCACTGCTCAGGTGTTATGAGAGCCCAGGTTGCTCTGATAGTGGCCTTCAGCTCTTCTGCATTGTTGGGTCTGGCATATCGCATCTTCCTCTTCACAATACCTCATAGATTTTCTATGGGGTTAAGGTCAGGCGAGTTTGCTGGCCAATTAAGAACAGGGATACCATGGTCCTTAAACCAGGTACTGGTTGCTTTGGCACTGTGTGCAGGTGCCAAGTCCTGTTGGAAAATGAAATCTGCATCTCCATAAAGTTGGTCAGCAGCAGGAAGCATGAAGTGCTCTAAAACTTCCTGGTATACGGCTGCGTTGACCTTGGACCTCAGAAAACACAGTGGACCAACACCAGCAGATGACATGGCACCCCAAACCATCACTGACTGTGGAAACTTTACACTGGACCTCAAGCAACGTGGATTGTGTGCCTCTCCTCTCTTCCTCCAGACTCTGGGACCCTGATTTCCAAAGGAAATGCAAAATTTACTTTCATCAGAGAACATAACTTTGGACCACTCAGCAGCAGTCCAGTCCTTTTTGTCTTTAGCCCAGGCGAGACGCTTCTGACGTTGTCTGTTGTTCAAGAGTGGCTTGACACAAGGAATGCGGCAGCTGAAACCCATGTCTTGCATACGTCTGTGCGTAGTGGTTCTTGAAGCACTGACTCCAGCTGCAGTCCACTCTTTGTGAATCTCCCCCACATTTTTGAATGGGTTTTGTTTCACAATCCTCTCCAGGGTGCAGTTATCCCTATTGCTTGTACACTTTTTTCTACCACATCTTTTCCTTCCCTTCGCCTCTCTGTTAATGTGCTTGGACACAGAGCTCTGTGAACAGCCAGCCTCTTTTGCAATGACCTTTTGTGTCTTGTCCTCCTTGTGCAAGGTGTCAATGGTCGTCTTTTGGACAACTGTCAAGTCAGCAGTCTTCCCCATGATTGTGTAGCCTACAGAACTAGACTGAGAGACCATTTAAAGGCCTTTGCAGGTGTTTTGAATTAATTAGCTGATTAGAGTGTGGCACCAGGTGTCTTCAATATTGAACCTTTTCATAATATTCTAATTTTCTGAGATTATGAATTTGGGATTTTCCTTAGTTGTCAGTTATAATCATCAAAATTAAAATAAATAAACATTTGAAATATATCAGTCTGTGTGTAATGAATGAATATAATATACAAGTTTCACTTTTTGAATGGAATTAGTGAAATAAATCAACGTTTTGATGATATTCTAATTATATGACCAGCAACTGTATATCTTTTTCAGAATTGAGGAATATTGTAGTTTTGCCTTGTATGTTCCCATAATATGTCTCAATATCTAGGATAATATTAATATTAAACTCACAATTTTGAATTGTTTTCTTTTATCGCAATTAAATGAACACAAAATGCATTTTACTTCTTTGGTTTCAGGGGGATTTTGTCATGAACATGAAAGGCAAATTATTAAGAAATATCACAGATGCTTCTTCATTTTTGTTGTATTTTCCTAACCAGATGGTTTCAAACTCGTGTTCTTGGCAGTATGGTTTAATTGGACATCATGTTTTTCAAAAAAAGAAAGGGTCGGGTTCTCTGGTGCTAATGTGTCATGTGTACAGTATGTCTGTGAGAGAGAAAGAGATGGTGTATCTTGTCATAAACGTAATTACCTCATCATCCTCTGTGCATTTAAAAATGCATCCTCGTTCACTAAATTAAGCTGCAGTGTTCTAGTGTGTTTTCTTTTAAGTGTTGGGTCATGTACTGTATGCACCTGGGCGTCCATCTGTGTTTGTGTAAAATCCAATGAAGCGAAGGCTATAATGCTCTCCTGTGTCACTCCTGCTGTTTCAGTGTCGTCTTTCATTAGAGCTGCCCTACACATGATCACGGTATTAGCAGGATCGGTTTAAAACACCAGCAGCCAAAGCATCCACTGACACATGTCTCACTGCCCTACTGAGACCCATGTGAAGACAGACAGGTTACCTTTTCTCAAAACTGGGTGAGCTTTTAAGCTCTGGTTTGATTAGGTGAGACGGTTAGTGTGGACTTGATGTTGTGTAACATGGTTGAACCGTAAGGGAAGTTATAGGTTATTATTAGATTATAGACAGACAGACAGACAGACAGACAGACAGGTAGATAGATAGATATAGTGATATAATAGTGCTAGTGATATATTCTATTAACACCATGTAAAAGTAGCAGTTCTTTGCAATATGTGTAAATAGTAATTAGATGATATTTAAAAATACATACTATTTGCACCTTAGTATTGTTGTACATTAGTCTAAATAATTATATTTATTAAAATTATTAAATGGATGCCCTGAGCTACACCTACCCCTAACCCTACCCATAAATACTTTTATTATTATTAAACATTTCATTAGGCACTTTATTTCCATGTGATGTGTGATGGGAAAAGGGAGATGAGCGAGCTCTGCAAAAGGCGGATTCGAACCCGGGTCGATCGTGTCAAAACCTAGACCCTTAAGCCTTGTTTGGCCCAACGAGGCATTGTTAGGCGGAGCTAGTGCGAATAGCACTTGCCAACAAGGCACGCTATTTGCACTTGGTGTAAATAGACACTCCGTTTAAGAAAACCCTTCGCAAAAAATACCCATATAATAATAACTAAGGGTTTCAGCTGGTCAATGGGCTTTAATTTTCTAGAGTTGACACGCACCTGTGCTTTAACTAGCAGCGACTGGCATCAGCCTCCCGCCCAAATCTGTGTTTACTGGAGTCAGTAACAGAATCTGCTCACACTCTCGTGAGTTGCGTGTGATGAGAAACAAATCGGTCAACCGGATGTAGATGCTCGGCCAAAAGCCCCTCACGAGGCCCAGCTGTCTGAGGTGCATGAGTCGGGGAGTGCCTGGCCTTCTCTCCTGGCTCAGGTCGGCTAATCTCAGGCCTTCCTCCCTCCTGCTAGCGCTGCTGCTAATTGCTTGTGTCGTAAAGCTCTGTGACCCAAATAAGCCTTGCTGCCCAAAGCTTCGGGGATAAGCCTCACTTTACCTCACCAAAGCTGCTTAATAAAACGTCTTATCCACACCAACCCCTCACCCATCATGCCTTCTGCTTCCTCTCCCACATTTCTTTAGGCTAGAGAAGAGAGAGAGAACGAGAGGCTCAATACAAGAACGTGCAGAGAACAGCAGAGTTTCAGAGACAACTCAGAAGAAGCGTTGAGCAGGGGCATCTGAGTGCTGTGAATGGCTTTGGAGTAAATGCATCAGTGTTATATACAATCTTTTAACTCATAGTGACCCGAGGGTTAGCAGCTAATTATTTCAACATCTGAACGTTCCAAATAGAATTTATGTATTGTCTCATAATTGCGGTAATTCCAACATGACATGAACATTCCATTATGCGCTGCGAAATTCCAAAATAGTGTTAAAAAGTTATTGAAATGTAAACATGAGTATAAGCATTGTCATTTGAGAATGTCATTTGTTGTCAGTATTGTACTATGACGCAAATTTGTCTCTCCAGTTACGTTTGTGTCTTTATAATTAGAATTGAATAATTCAGAACCGAAACAGACCATATGAATCCTATATGAAGTGCAATAGTTGAGTTCTGTCGTTGGTTAGGCACGTTAATATGGAATTTCTGCACATATATGCATTTGTAAAACATTGTGAAGAGTCGAAATTATGACATACTCAGTAATTATGAGAATAAATGTCAATGGCATGATTTCGATTTTTTGTTTATATCATGATAATTCTGATTTAGTATGTGATCATTTTTTCATAATTTTGACTTTTTATCCATATCTATGACAGTCCATGTATGTATGTCGTAATTATGAGTGTCATAATTATGACTTAGTATGTGATAATTTCGACTATCCCATAACTTTTTATTCATAATTGATCAATTCAAAATAACGACTTAGTATGTCATAATTATGATTTAGTATGACATCATTACAACTTTTTATGTCATAATTATGACTTATGATTATGAAAATAATTATGATCATTATGTGATAATTTCGACTATCAAAGTCAAAATTACAACTTTGTATGTCATAATTATGATTTCTCACAATTTTGACCTTTTATTCATAATTATGACATAGTTAAAATTATGACTTAAGTATGTCATAATTATATGGAAGCCCATTCCCGCCAAATAAGAAGGAAAAAAATGAGCATAAAAAGTTGAAATTGTGACTTACTTAAGTCATAATTATGACATAAAAAGTCGAAATTATGATTTACTAAATCGAAAAGTATGAGATTAAAAAATCGAAATTATAACTTTAAAAGTCTAAATTATGACATAACGAAATAGACTTGCAGTTGCTGCTCATTGATCTGCCGCGACACGACACATGATGAGTTGTGAACACATTAATGAGTATTTTAACTCTAGTTTTAGCTACTAATGATTAAATATATTGCCTTATTATCTGAATGACATCATGAATATCTCTGAGCAAACGCGCTCTTCAGAGGATTTTAAGCGCAAGCTTTGGCACAGAAAGAACAGAATGGAAGTGGCTGCACGAGGTGCCAACGTTCATTAAACATATTCCGATGTGTTATTATGGAAATATGATCCAGAACACGGCCACCTCTACCACTGCTCGATCACAACCTCATATTTTTGTTGCAACTGTTCTGCAGCTGAACTCACTGTTTCCCTGTCAGTTACAACACCATCCAACCAACATGTGTGTGTGTGTGTGTGCATCAATATAACCATGACATTGAGGTTTGAACTGAAGTTGTAACAGATTAACCATATATACATCAATTAATTTATTATTTCATATAATATATAATATTATCAAAACCAAGCACGTGGAGGTCAATAAAATGTATTCTCTAGGGAAATCTTGCATTACACTGTTATGTGTTATTAATGAAATATGATCCCAGAACAGCGTCACCCTCAGGTGACTGTATGTACAGACAGATCATACTGGACGTGTCACTGGATACACTCGTTCTCTAAGGAAATCGTGAATTACAGAATATGTTCAATGAACGTCGACATAGTATGTCATAATTTCGCTTAATTTCGCATAATTGAGCTTTTTATGCTCAATTTTTTTCTTATGTGGCGGGAATGGGCTTCCATATAATTACGACTTGGTATGTCATAATTATGACCTAGTATGTCATGAGTTAGTATATCATAATGTCACCATAATTATGTCATAATTTCGACTTTTTACATCATAATTATGATTCAGTATGGTATGTTAGTTGTGATTTAGTAGGCCTAAGCCATAATTTTGACTTTTTATATTGTAATTATGACTATGTCATGACTTAGTAGCCTATGCCATAATTTCTACTTTCTATGTCATAATTAAGATTTACCAAAGCATGACTTTTTGTCATAATTATGATTTAGTATGTCATAATTATGATTTAGTATGTCATAATTATGAATTAGTATGTCATAATTATGACTTAGTGTCATATTACTGTATGATATGTCATAATTATGATTTAGTATGACATAATTACAACTTTTTATGTAATCATTTCGACTGTCAAAATTATGACTTGTCATGTCAAAATTATGACCTAGTATGTGATAATTTGACAATCTCATAATTTTTTATTCACTTGGTATGTCCTAATTATGATTTAGTATGACATAATTACAACTTTTTGTATCATAATTATGACCTAGTATGTCCTAATTATGATTTAGTATGTGATAATTTCAACTATCTCATAATTTTGACTTTTATCCATAATTATGACATAGTATGTCATGAGTTAGTATATCATAATTCCGTCATAATTATGTCATAATTCCGACTTTTTACATCATAATTATGATTTAGTATGGTATGTCAATTGTGATTTCGTAGGCCTATGTCATAATTTTGACTTTTTATATTGTAATTATGACTGTCATGACTATGCCATAATTTCAACTTTCTGTCATAATTAGGATTTACCAAAGCATTTGTTGTCCAAAGCATAAGCTCGATTTGTTTGCGCTCTCCTCAGTGTTTGTTAAATGCGTAAACGCTCTGGCAGAGATAATCAGAGGAGGTGAAGAACAGCTAAACCTTATTACACACACACAAAGACAAAGACGTCTCACTTTCACCTTATTTTCTCTATATTTTTTTTTACACATGAACGTTTAAAATGACAGCAAATCTCCTCAGCAATCCTCTCAGCCAATCGGAACATCAAGGAATGTGTTGTAAGTCTCCATTTTTTTCTGATTGTCCCTCTTGCTATTTAAATGTACATACATATTTGAGGTTTCTTATGAATTTACTTTGCTGACACAAACATTGCATGTTCACTTCTCTGTAGGAGTGACCCAGAAGCTGGAGAGGAAATGGCGGTTTTACCTTCAGTCGCTGTAGTCCAAGAAGTT
This sequence comes from Rhinogobio ventralis, assembly GCA_039654625.1. Taxonomy (NCBI): domain Eukaryota; kingdom Metazoa; phylum Chordata; class Actinopteri; order Cypriniformes; family Gobionidae; genus Rhinogobio; species Rhinogobio ventralis. The sequence continues at coordinate 50,108,119 of CM077193.1, read as the reverse complement.
TTGGATAAAACACAACTAACGTCCCACAGGTGATCTGAAGTGTGAGGAGGTTTTTACACCTGAAGCACAGCTGGAGGAGTGACGGTTGTTTCTCGCCTCACACTCGCGCCCTCTTCTGGTCCACTGCTGCAATGACACGCTATGGATGAAAAGGTGTTTATTAGTGTGGGCTTCAAGATAATACATTCACATATACAGTATGTATGTCATACAAAAGGATCAAAGTGTAGCAGCACAGTGCTGAACCATGACATTTTATTACATTAAATGGGAATTTAATGCTTTTGCCTATTTTGTGGTCATGATCCCCACAATGGCACCTCAACAGTACCAAAACTATTTTATCAATTTCTTAGACCCTGTTTACACCTAGTATTAAGATCTCCCCAGCTAACAGGGAATGCTCCTAACATTCTGGCAAGGTTCCCTCAAAGTTATGAACAAATGTTTGTCCAGTAATGGTAATAGAAATTTGTTCAAAGTTATCTTGTCTTTAATAATGTCCTCAAAACATTATTACAAAAACATTAATTCGTGGAATGTTTTTATTTCTTCCTAAAACATTTTAGTTTGACATTTGTATAACATTTTTAAATGTTAGTAATTGTTCAAAAGTAAGGTTCCCACAATGTTTGCTAAATGGAACGGTCCATTAACGTTTGCATCACTAAGAAAAAACTTTTTTTAAACATTTAAAAATTAGAGAACATTCAGAACTAACTTAATTTAACTTAGAACATATTTTGTTAGCTGGATCTCTGCTTACAATTAATCATACAAAACAGTCTGGGTTGTATTTCTGTCTCTCACTTAAAGGTGCAGTAAGCGATTTCTGAGAAACGCTGTTGAAAGTGGGCACCACAACAAACTTGTAGCCAATCAGCAGTAGGGGGCGTGTCCACTCATGATGGGGGAGAAGAGAGAGTGAGCCAATCAGCAGTAGGGGGCGTGTCCACTCATGATGGGGAAGAGAGTGCCAATCAGCAGTAGGGGGCATGTCCACTCATGATGGGGAAGAAGAGAGAAAGTGCCAATCAGCAGTAGGGGGCGTGTCCACTCATGATGGGGCAGAAGAGTGAGCCAATCAGCAGTAGGGGGTGTGTCCACTCATGATGGGGAAGAGAGCTAATCAGCAGTAGGGGGCGTGTCCACTCATGATGGGGGAGAAGAGTGAGCCAATCAGCAGTAGGGGGTGTGTCCACTCATGATGGGGGAGAAGAGTGAGCCAATCAGCAGTAGGAGGCTTGTCCACTCATGATGGGGAAGAGAGAGTGCCAATCAGCAGTAGGGGGCGTGTCCACTCATGATGGGGAAGAAGAGAGTGCCAATCAGCAGTAGGAGGCTTGTCCACTCATGATGGGGAAGAGAGAGTGCCAATCAGCAGTAGGGGGCGTGTCCACTCATGATGGGGAAGAAGAGAGAGAGTGCCAATCAGCAGTAGGAGGCTTGTCCACTCATGATGGGGAAGAGAGAGTGCCAATCAGCAGTAGGGGGCGTGTCCACTCATGATGGGGAAGAAGAGAGTGCCAATCAGCAGTAGGGGGCGTGTCCACTCATGATAGGGGAGGACAGAGAGACAATCAGCAGTAGGGGGCGTGTCCACTCATGATGGGGGAGGAGAGAGAGTAAGCAAGAGGGAGATTTGAAGAAAGATGGCTGAGAGAAAACAAAAGAGAAAAGCTCAGAGGAATATCACTGGAAAAGAAGAGAGACAGAAGCAGGAAGGCTGAAGGCCAAACAGCCAAACAGCCAACTCTTGCTTGTATATACTCTATTCTTCCTTGTCATTCATTTGTCATCTTTGCTTTATTTTTCATGAAGCCTTATTTTGCTTTGCTTCTGCTATAATAAAGAGACTCTTGCATTGTGTGTTTGTGCATTTTGAGTGCGGCGCAATGAAGGAAGGGGCGTGTTTGTTTGGGATGAATTCGAATACCAACAGTGATTCTCAGAAATCGCTTACTGCACCTTTAATTTAGTTCATTTGTTAGGATGGCGCATGCCCATGTTAGCATCTATCCAATTTCACTAGTTTCTATGCATTTGCGGCCAAACACCATTTGACCATTTGAACGAGTTTGAATGCACGGTTATTGACAAAAAAAGTGTTTTCTCCTTCCTTTTAAAAAATGTAATTATGCACGCTTATATTGTTAGTTATATTTTATTTAGCTTAGTTTTTTCTTGCTGACAATGATCCTACAGCCAGTTGAGAACTGATCTTAAAAACAGTGGACCTCTACCAGTGTAGGATTTGCAGAAAATGATAATGTGCAATAATTTACCGCTATATGATAGTCAGAAAGAAACAGAATCTCAAAGATCACCACCAACACAAATGTTGTAGATTTATGTAACAAGATACAAAACGAACAAGTCGGTATCAATAATAATAACAAAAGAATTAATTTGTCATTCAACAATAACAAAAACAGTGTTAAGGCCCGTTCACACCAAGGACGATAACTATAATGATAAAGATGAATATATGGTTCTAAAAATAATTCTCAATATTAAAGAATAGCAGAAAGAGTCCACACCAGTTATAACGATAACGACATTGAGAAATGATATAGTTTGAATCACTTTCAGACCGATTTTATTCAGTGGATGAATGATAAAAACAGCCAATCAGAATCCATCCTGCTGTAACGAGCGTGAGCATTTAAAGTGACAGACAACACATGCTTAGAATAAACAGATTGACATCGCCCGCTGGTGTGAACGCTAATATAGTTATCGATATCGGTGTGAACGGGTCTTAGTTCCATGTATAATTAAAGAATTACTTGCTCACTCCATGTCACAATTTTATAAAAGTCATTTTCTCTTTAGTATCACAATAAGGTTTCCAGTGTTCAAACGTCACAACATTCATGCTGTCAATACTACACAACACTATCAGGGCAAACAGAGTTAAATAACCAAAATGAGCTATTATGACACAAATTTATCGGCAAAATAATATCTCTAATGGAAACTGATATCAGGCAAGACAAAAAAACATTCGAAAATTATAGCCATAGAATGTATAGCTTGCAAAAAGGACAATGCATACGAGCCCCATTCAGTGTTAAACACTGCAAATCTCTTACAGTTCATGTAAATATCAGTGACACGCACAGTATTGCTTGTTCATCCAACAGTCGCTACAACCTGTAAATTCCTGCATTAATCTAATGTCATCTACCCCTAATCCACAAGTTAGATATAATTAAAACACTAATATGATTTTCAGACACTGTATTATAATCAGGGTCTTTGAGCGTCTTTGGAGCTGTTATTAGCATAAAGTTGGCCTATCGACCTTAATATGTTAATAGCTTTACAACTAATCTCTGGGTCTTTACGAGACGTCTCGTCAATAACTCGAGCACATGTACCCGTACAGTCACAACACCTCGCCTCTTATACTCTATCCTACTCTATTAATAGTGTGACGAACGGCCAAAACATTTCTTAGGTTAAATTTGGGTGAAATAATACATTGAAATATGGAGAACGCCTCAGAAAAGTAAGATGGAACATAGCATTAAAAACAAATAAATATATATACTTTAAAAGGTATGAAATAGTATTTTGCTCTCAGAATCCGAAGGCATCACACATAAAAAAAACCAAAAAAAAAACATTGTCATTATAAATACATTTATTTTAATGTCTTTAAAAGCATGACGGATCACGTCTTCATCTTATAAATAAAATTATGCGCATTCTCTTGTTACAGTACAGTTTTTTTAAGTGTTGAAATTGGTTTCAGTTTTGTGCCTCTGTGCTTCTCAAGTGTGTACGTGAAGTCTGGAAGATGTAGTTGAGGATTTGATTGCAGTGTGTGTTTTCTCAGCAGTGGCGAGGAGAGTTGGGATACTTGTCCTTCAGGCTCTCTTTGAAGCTACGGAAAAGGACGCGGTTCTTGCGGTTCTCCTCGTCCTTTCTGCTGTGAAACTCTCCCTGGACCTTAAAGCCTTTGTGCACCACAAACGCATTGCTCAGCACGGAGAACCGGTAACCGGCGACGTGAAGCTCGCAGGCCTAAAGAGAAGAGAGTGAGGCAATCAGTGAGTAACTGAGCAAATGAATGAATGAAGAAAATAAATTCATATCTTGCACCATAAAAAGGTTTTCAGGTCAAACTGGTTCTAGTATATGTATGTATATATATATATATATATATATACACACACTGATCAGGAATAACATGACCAGTGAACTACACTGATTATCTCTTCATCACGGCACCTGTTAGTGGGTGGGATATATTGTCAGTTTGTCCTCAAAGTTGATGTGTTAGAAGCAGGAAAAATGGGCAGACGTAAGGATTTGAGCGAGTTTGACAAGGGCCAAATTGTGATGGCTAGACGACTGGGTCAGAGCATCTCCAAAACTGCAGCTCTTGTGGGGTGTTCCCGGTCTGCAGTGGTCAGTATCTATCAAAAGTGCTCCAAGGAAGGAACAGTGGTGAACCGGTGACAGGGTCATGGGCGGCCAAGGCTCATTGATGCACGTGGGGAGCGAAGGCTGGCCCGTGTGGTCCGATCAAACAGACGAGCTACTGTAGCTCAAATTGCTCAAGAAGTTAATGCTGGTTCTGATAGAAAGGTGTCAGAATACACAGTGCATCTCAGTTTGTTGTGTATGGGGCTGCATAGCCGCAGACCAGTCAGGGTGCCCATGCTGACCCCTGTCCACCGCCGAAAGCGCCAACTGTGGCACGTGAGCATCAGAACTGGACCACGGAGCAATGGAAGAAGGTGGCCTGGTCTGATGAATCACGTTTTCTTTTACATCACGTGGATGGCCGGGTGCGTGGCTTACCTGGGGAACACATGGTACCAGGATGCACTATGGGAAGAAGGCAAGCCGGTGGAGGCAGTGTGATGCTTTGAGCAATGTTCTGCTGGGAAACCTTGGGTCCTGCCATCCATGTGGATGTTACTTTGACACGTACCACCTACCTAAGCATTGTTGCAGACCTGTACACCCTTTCATGGAAACGGTATTCCCTGGTGGCTGTGGCTCTTTCAGCAGGATAATGCTCCTGCCACAAAGCAAAAATGGTTCAGGAATGGTTTGAGGAGCACAACGAGTTTGAGATGTTGACTCCAAATTCCCCAGATCTCAATCCAATCGAGCATCTGTGGGATGTGCTGAACAAACAAGTCCGATCCATGGAGGCCCCACCTCGTAACTTACAGGTCTTAAAGGATCTGCTGCTAACATCTTGGTGCCAGATACCACAGCACACCTTCAGGGGTCTGGTGGAGTCCATGCCTCGACGGGTCATAATGTTATGCCTGATCGGTGTGTATATATATTATAATTAATGTAATATTCTAAATATAATATAATATTATAAATACACACGCACACACAAATATATATATATATAAAAACTCTTATAATAAAAATAATATTATAATTAATATTCTGAATATTAGAATTTATTATAATATCCTAAACATAATACATTATATTATGTATTCAGAATATCATCATTTATGTTTAGAATCGTATATAATTATATTTGGAATGTTATATTAATTACAATATTAATTATTATTAATACATATATTCTATATATATATATATATACATATATTCTATATATATATATATATATATATATATATATATATATATATATATATATATATATATATATATATAAAAATTACAATAATAACATAGTATAATTAATATAATATTCTAAATATGTTATATTCTAAACATATGATGATATTCTGAATACATAATATAATATAAAAGAGTATTATACTAAATGATTATATTTAGAATATGAATTATAATACACAAAAAATATGTTTAATGTAGTCTCTCATTAACCGCTATATATATATATATATATACCCCCGGTGTATGGAGTGTAGATTAATGTGAAAAAAAGATAGATACTGTGTATGCTGTGTGAATATTTTCACATTTATGTAAAAAAAAAAAAAAAAAAATTAATTTAGCATTTTGCATGTAGCCAATTGATTATTTGTATATACCCACTCACCTGACTGATACGGTTGAAGCCGTACTGCCTGAAGTTCTCATCGTAGAGAGGAACCGATCGAGCACCGATGTAGAAAGGCTCCCACGGATCGGCCCAGTTTATGGTGTACGCCACCTCCAGCGGCCCGGAGCTTTTGCTGGCCATGTTGATCCACTGGGAGTAGTTGGTGGGAGCCTGACAGCGAGGGCAAAGTTCATCGTAGAACGGCCGCACCTCTCCGACCTGATAGAGCTGCACCAGCTCCGGCTTCGAGGAGGGCATTTTGCGGGTGTGTCTGATCTCGAAAGCAGGAAGCACGAGGACCTCGTCCGCAGCTGGTTCGCGTCTCATCAACATGGTCACAAACTGGTGGTGCAAATTGGCACTGGGTATCATGTCGACGTCGATGACCAGGATGTAGGCCGCGTCTGTGCCGCTGCGGGCCACGTTGCGGAGAAGGTTGTTGGGGTACGAGACGTTGCTGCCGATGGCGTAGTTTTTATACTGGTCTCTGTGGGATTCGAGCTTCGCAAAGATACCCAGACAGCCCTTCTCCTCGAGACCGGCAAAGTGCTCTCGATCCTGCTCTGGAAAACTGGCCATTTCTCCTGAATGGCAGACCAGGTGGAAGTCCACCAACGCTTGAACCTGAGGGCAGAACAGGCTGAGGGCGTAGACGAAAGCCGTTGCAAACTTGACATCTTGCCCGTGGGCGAATATAGCTATGGACAGAGGATTCTGCCAGCGCTCCAGCAAAGAGTTCAAATGGTGAAGGTTGTTGATAGTCGTATGCGTGGCCAAAGCCAGATGGTGCGATCTGGGATCTGCTCCTGGCTTCTGATTGGTAGAGAAGTCACTTTTGATCAGGTTCTTATACACACGATACTGTCCGCTCCCATCGAAAATACCGCCTGTGGATAAAGAGTATCTGAGGTGTTCCCTTCTGGGGTTCTTCTCAGCCTGGTTTGCGGTCTTTTTGGATCCAAACAGCTCAGAATACTTGTAGCGCTGCTGTTTGCCATGCAATTTTGAAAGGAAAGACAGATATAAAAGCTGCAACAGTGCAACAATGAGAAGGGCACTGAGCACCACCTTAAACACTGAGCATTTTTTAGAGAAATGCATTACAATTACTGGTACCTTTTGTGAATGTTAAAGAAATATTCTCCAATGGTGTCTATGGCTACAGTACACACAGATCACATAGGGTTAGCCAGGGCAACACTGTCCAGCTAAGCAGCCCTCATGCATGCAGAAGACATTGCATTGACTTGCATTGCATTGCAGCAAGATGTAGTGCAGGTCAGATTGAGCGGGAATGAACTTGCATGTTTGGATGCATGCGAAAAGACGCCCGTTAGACGCCTGTAAACAAGCAGGAGAGAAACGCGTTCGTGAAGAGCACACACTGCGCATGCGTGTTTGCCTTCCGGTTACCGTAAACACCCTAGCACGGGCTCGGCTCTCTAAATGTGTTCTGGCATACGTGTGTGCGATAGTTTCGATTTCATAAACATTCCCTGTTATTAGCAGCCAGACGAAATTTCAGTAAAAACTCATCAGGCGTCAAAAACGGATGCGTTATTGCCTAAAAGTGACGATCAAAAGGGTTAGGTTCAGAATCGTGGACGCAAGCGACGAGGTGGCCGAGTGGTTAAGGCGATGGACTGCTAATCCATTGTGCTCTGCACGCGTGGGTTCGAATCCCATCCTCGTCGTGATTTGTTTTTAAATTTATAATTTATTTTAATAAATACTTGATTCTGGAAGTACAGCAGTCTTATTAGGGCTGTGCCACACACAGTATGATTTAATTATATATATATACACACACATATATATAATGTAAACACAAACTTTTATGTCTTCTGCATGTCACTGTTATCATGATTTACCTTACAGTCGTCATCCATCAAAACTTTACAAGCGAGCCACTGGTTTGCGTTATCCAGCACCTACAGAGAGACAGGTCCGGACTTGAGAAGTGGCTCGTTAGGGGCGATCAAATAAACGACCGTTTCGGATAAGATCGGACGCTGATTGGCTACATTTTATGTCATGTCGTCACATCTTCACAGCAATTGGCTAAACTGCTCCATAAACCCGCCTCCTGTGGGCGATTTCTCTATCGCCTCAGAGCTTGTAGACAGGCAGAATATCATAGGAAAAGCATATATTTTATACAGATCATATTTATTCCATCTTATCACATGAAAAAAAAACTATGTATATAATTATGTTTTATGTGTGGCTCAGGGAGGGCGCCACAAAATAATAGTGTCACGCACATGGTATATAAATATGGTAATCGTTCTGTATTGTGAAATATCCCATGAAAACAGTTTCCATTATAATATTTCTTCTCTATTTAAATAATTTGATCCACTATAGCTAATGTGGTTGTTTCCATATACATTTTAAACACCCAATGACCGTTTTTCACTGTCAATCCGTGAGGCAGTTTTATTGACAGTTGGTTAAAACATACATAAACAACGACCCATTTTAAATGTGAGCTTGAAACATAAAATAACCTGTATTTTGCACATCATAATACACATTTTGTTACATATAAAACGTCTAATTGTGAGGTTAGCCTGACGGACATTTTTCGTGGATTTCTATTATAATGACTGGATTTTGCCCGCGAAAATTCACCGAACAACGGTAAATGTGACCGCTTAACTCAGGCACTCCCAAACTTTTTTATCAGCACTTTGACCTAAAATATTTTTTTTTTTGAAGTACAGTATGGGGGATGCGCGATTTAGTCAAAAAAACAAATATTTAATCTCATAAGAAACAATCACAAATATTTAATAAAAAAAATGTTTACGCTATAAAAATACGTATTGTAATACAATTGTACTTTAATAAATATATAATGTATTTCACACTATAACTTAACTGATGTTAAACAGCAACACACACACCCTTTTTATGAATTTTGCACCAAGTGTGTGAATTTAGTGACAAACAGAACACGCAACACTGTGCACAGATCTTGCTCAACTTTGTATTTTTAATTTAATAACCAAAACAACCACAAAACCAAAACATAAAAAGGCTTCGTCCACAGGCGTACAGTCGTGACATGATAAACGAAGGAGTGGAGCTGCGGTCGACAGTCAGAGATCCACGGCACGAGACGGTCACTGCTCGTCATGCTCATTTCATTCTGCACCAACCACTAATTATTACTTCCTTCCAAGAGCAGAAGACAGTGAAAGTCATACTGATTTTGAGTGAATTTATGCAATCCATTTAGACATGGCACATCAATGGACTAAACATGTTTGTTGAATATTTATGTGTCAGGAGAAAACATTGAACTCCGTGAAAACAGAGAAATCGGTTTTGTATGGAAGCTTGCTTCTGCCTCGGAATAAAACAATTTAAAAGATAATTGCGACTTTCTCACAATTCTGACTTTTATTTTGCGTGTTATAAAGTCAGAATTGTGAGGTATAAACATGCAATTGTGAAAAAAATTGTGACCTTTTCCTCAGAATTGCGACCTTATGTACCGCAATTGACTTTTTTCTTGCAATGCAAGTTTTTTTTTTTGAGAAAGTCGCAATTACATTTTTTATTCGCTATTCACTGGCAGAAATAAGCTTCCATAGAAACGACTTCAGTCTGCTAATGTGAAATGCTGTGAATGTTCAAGGTGTGTTTTATGTTCTAATATTATGAATGTACAAAATGTGCATGAAATCCGAGACTTTCACTCTCTTTCGTGTATTACGACTGGCATCTGTTAAGACTAAATAGAAACATGCCAACTCAGTCTCTCTGCAAACATTAAAGCGCCAATGATTTCTATGCAGCATTTAAAGAAGCGATCCACTACGAGACGAGCACTCCTGCGCCACCTTTAGACCCTCCTCCTCCTTCGCTCTCTTTGGCTTGACTGGCGTCCGCTTTGCCCTGTTTGTCGTCCTCTCCGACTAATCGGATATTGTAGCGCTCGCGGTATTCCGTCAGCTCCCGCCCTTTTGCCTGCATCTGTGTGTTAAGCGTCTCCACGATCTTCGAGATCTGACCGGAAAGAGAGGAACTGTGATAATGCATGGTTTACGACAAGCAAATGTATGTGAGTCCAGCAGCAGATTCATACCTGTTCTTTGTTGTTTTCTAACGCAGGCAGAACTTCTTTGACGGTCCTCTCCACAAGCACACCACCGACTAAACGAAAGCACTTCCGTGAGGGATCGACTTCCTTTAGTGTGTCAATGACGAGGCTGTGAAGATATATGTGAAGGGTCAAATATGTAAGTATCGGACTTTACACATGAGGTTTCACCAAGCGGCAACCTCCCCCAGTTTCTCTTGAAGCCAACACGGAAGTGACTTAAACTGCAATTCATCGAGTGGCCGCTAGAGACAGGCTCCAAAAGAGAGCAGAATCTCATTGAGCCCCATGTTAAAATGCCCAACTTTACAGCAGAAAAAAACATGTTAACAGACTGGTACAAATTGTGGTTTTGGTCTATACAGTTAATTTTGCCCTTCATGACAACTGTGAGGGGGGTGAATTTTTTTTATAACTCATTCGTTTAAATTATATTAAGCCTTAAAGTTTTGCATAATTAAGGGCGTGGCCACTTGAGTGACAGGTGGATTGCTGCTGCTGTCACTACTGTTTGTCTGCTGTCTGTTAGTCTGCTGTCACGTCACCTCAGCTCCACCCACGCCCTGCCTCTTTGCCCATTTTCCATCCACCTGTTTATGCATTTTGGGATATCACATTTAAAAAAATGCTGGATGGAAACGGCAAGATGCGCATGATTTCTGCATACTCAACTGAAGCGGATACATTTTTAAATCCGATAAGACGACATGCACAAACTACGATGGAAACACGTTTACAGAATAAATCCCTTGATGTGCAAACTCGCGTGACTATGCCTCAACAGTGGAGGTAATTGGATAACTGGACTAACCAGCGGACCAATCGCATCGCAGCATCTCAAATGTTGGTTTGATCACTCTGAAACGCCTGAGCCAAAGTCTGTCATCCAAACGATTTGGTTTAATTCTCTTCCAGAAGCGTCTCACACGATTGCGTTCCCAAACACCAGCATCCGAACGCAAGATCACATGACAGCGTTTATTGCTTTTCGACTGCAGCTCTGCGACACAAGTCATTTATGATACAGGACAAAAGAGCCACAGTGGCTTCCCTGATTGAGCAACTTCCATTTTTATTACAGATATTTTGCGTCAATTTCCCAGGAAGTGCCGTTCTCTTGAACACATGGGACAGAAACGCTGCTTTATTCGCAAATGTTTTATGTGATATTCCAATTTTGTGCACAAGTTAAATTCGCAAGTTTGGATGGAACTGGGTGAACTTTTATAGTCATGAACGGAAAATACAACAATTTTATTTTTTTAATTTGCTCCAATAGCAATGAAAAAAAATCCATGATAGCATTTCTACGACTTTCCAAAAGAAGAAAAAAAATAGAGAGATTGATACATTGTAACAGGAGAGAAATAATTCAAATTTGCCATCCCTCCCTCAGCTGTTGCATTAGAAACACTCGCACAGCAGCTTTTAGTTTTCTGTCATAATTAATAGTAATATAACACAATGTATAGTGTTATAAATGTACATAATGTTGCTTTTTAAATGAAAATAACATTGCTAGCCTTACAAGGTTAATAAAGTGAATGATTAAAGGCACAATATGTAATTTTTTTAACGCTAGAGGTCGCTTATTCAAAATAAGTGTAGTTGTAGGTGTAAATTTAAGGCCCTAACCCTAGCAAAAACATTCACGGGGGAAACTCATGGGTCGGATGGGCTGGGTTTGTCCAGGCCGAATTTTAGCCCCAGTCCAGCCCTGTCTTCCGCTCATGTGTATGTGTGGTAACGCAGCGCTGTTTTATCATATTACACACATTTGAGTGTGTTGAAAGTTATGTTATAATGCTACTCTGTGCGTTCACTCGGCAGCTGCTATGAGACACTTGTTCACACTGCAGTGAGAGATCGATATTAGGCATGGTAATCGAACAAGATTTAAACAATAAGACTGTGTTGAGCTGTAGAACAATGATTAGTATTCTGTCGATGAATGATCCTAACAGTTGCTCACCTGTCTAATAAAACACATCATATATTAAAGCGTCTTTAGTGTTTTCATGGTTTAAAAAAAAAAAAAAAAAACGGAAATCGAGGGTAACGTGGTTATGATGTCATTGATAGGCGACGCACGGTCTGTGTCCTGGTTAAAATTGCTTATTTCTCTGGATTGAAACATTTGGGATAATGTAAGTACACAAGTCAACTAAATATATAACATTGTTCTAGTGGTTTTTGGACATATTAATCAAAAAATCGTACATATTGCGCTTTTAAAAGATGGCGATCTCATTCCCAAATGACAGCGATTCTCCTGTGTCAATTAAACTTTTGACCAAATCACAGAGAATAATCAGATGGAAGGTGGCAGTGAGCCAGAGAGAGCAGTTGTCATGTAAAGGTATGAAACAGCCTCACAAACTCTTTTCAAACATACAGTATCGTTATTTCTGTCAACACAAGAACTGGGATGAAAGCTTATAGTTCAGATATAAACACAGATGTCTACGGTAGTGATCAAAATAAAGCAAATCAGCTTTTGGAAGTAATTTGGTGCTTTAAATAAAGATTGTATCATTACACCAGTAGGTGGCAACAAGTGATCAAGAGATTTGTACAGTAAGGAAACAAGTATTTATGAGTGAGTCATTGAATCATTAACTCAAACTGATTTTTAAAAATAATTAAAATTAATTAAACATTTTAAATAGACTGCAGCAATTAACATTTAGTCAGAACCTCTAGTAAATGACATGTTATTTTGTTTAGTTGTCTGTTCAGAATCATGCAGCTCTAATGGAAACGCGTCTCCGAGGCTGTGAAAAGGCTCCTATTATCATAAGATTTATCATAATTCTGGCAGAAACAGAACTCAGTGCATGCAAGAAGGGAAGGTTTCACGGCACTTTTATTATGAGTGATTTAAGAAACACACCTGTGTTCATTGATCTCCATCTCAAACTCTGCAGCCTTGGAGGCCATACTGCGCTGCTCCTGTCGCATCCTCTGGAAGGTCGCCACCACCTGATTCACACAAGCACACACATCAATAATGCATGCATATTAGTAATAAGGTAGGGCAGTGGCTCCTAAATGACTCAATTGCTATCACCCCAGTAGTTTCTTCTATCCCATGACAGGAATAGATGCACCCTCCTTATAGAGACAGGAGGGTGTGTAGTTTCTCATGGGTGGAGACATTCAACCTAACGTGAACTACCCAGATTTGTTGAGGTTCATGCAATTACAGTCTCTTTGTGCAGCTGATCTGAGAGTTGCACAAGCGCGTGTCAGTGTACCGAGCACACGCTTACAAAACGCGACGCGACAAAACCTGAACACATCCATTATACTGAGAGGGGCGTCGGGCGATTTCAGCTTTGTTGTTTACAGGAGTGCTCTGGTTTTGTCCCGCCGCGTTACTCGCGCGCAACGTAGATGAAGTGTTCATGTGTTACTGTAATAAACCTGATGCGCCGTTACCTGCTCGGCAGACGGGGCGGGCTGCTTTCCGCCGCTTTTACCGCTCGTGCTGTTGCTACTGTTCGCCGCCATGATGAACTGCACACAGCCGCACGAGTCAGGACCCCAACGGTCACATGAGCGGCTGGCCGCGAATATTCCTGTCTGAAATTACTGCGAATGTTTAAAAACATACACAAATACCTACCAGATATTTTTACACGTTTCTTATAAAGAGTATAATGTTGTTCTTTCACAAGAGGCGCTTCTTTTGGACCTTCATTCTTACGGACGTTTATATGATAACGAATATAATATTTTACATTTGTAGAGTTCTATTATTTATATCTTGGAAATCTCTTATGAAATGAATAGATAAATACATGAAGTATTTATTAATTTTAAATACGTGAAGTAATTAAAATATGAGAATTATTATTTAGACCCATCATAGCCGTCCAATCAGAAGCATCCTCATGACAGTTAAGCCCCGCCCACATCGGACTTCTGTTTCATGCTAACTGTCTTTCGAATCGTGTTTTCTTTTTGGATTGCGCACGCATTTTAGCCAAACATAAACCGTAATATATTGCAAATGACAGGGTTGTACTATAATTCACATTCGTATTGTGTGATAAGAGCTAGCTAGGTTAATATGTCAGCTGTACAGTTAGTCATTGGCTTGGCAGTGGGTGAAACGGGCTCAAAGTGCGAGCTGTGATCATCAAACAAGCTGAGGATGCGTCTGTTTACAGCCTCTCTGTTGGCTTTGAGCTCGAGGGCGGCGCGAGGACAGATCAGGTAAGTGTTTCGTGTCATATAACACTTCTCAAGGTCTTGCATTTTTAATCCACATATTGTTCTTTAAATGTGCACGAGGTTCTGATGAACGAGATGTTATATAAATGTATGTTTTTACTTCATTTGTAGTAATCGCAATATAAATAACTAATGACTTTGCAGTGTAGTTCTTGTTAGTGTCCATATGATGGCGCAATTGAGATATTGATTCTAACCATGGACCTTTTTCACAGACTGTGATGACGCGTTTTAACGGCACAATATGTAAGGTTAAAATGTCCAAAAACCACTAGAACAGTGTTATATATTTTGTTGACTTGTGTACTTATATTATCCCAGATGTTCCCAAGAATGTTTAAATCAAGAGAAATAAGCAGTTTTAACCAGGACACGGACCGTGTCCGTGCGTCGCCTATCAATGACATCATACCCGCGTTACCCTTGATGGAAACACCAAAGACGCTTTAATATATGATGTGTTTTATTAGACAGGTGAGCAACTGTTAGGATCATTCATCGACAGAAAACTAATCATTGTTCTACAGCTCAACACAGTTAGTCTTATTGTTTAAATCTCGTTCGAGTACCATGTTTTACCATGCCTAATATCGATCTAGCTCACTGAAGTGTCTCATAGCAGCTGCTGAGCAAACACACAGAGTAGCATTATAACATAACTTTCAACACACTCAAATGTATCTAATATGATTAAACAGCGCTGCGTTACCACACACACACGAGTGGAAGAAGAGGAAGCGCTCGTCTGCGGCAGAATAAAAGCTCCGCGAAATCAAGGCGTCATCAAACTACACCTTTGTTTTGAATTCACCTCTAGCGGTGAAAAATTACATATTGTGCCTTTAAAGGAACACGCCGACTTTTTGGGACTTTAGCTCATTCACTGTATCCCCCAGAGTTAGATAAGTTTATACGTACCATTTTTATCTCTGTGCGTGCCATAACTCTGTCTGACGCACCCACCGCTAGCCTAGCTTAGCACAAAGAGCTCAGGTGCTGTGTAATATCATTGCGCCGCTGCACCCATGGTACGGCAGCAAAATTCCTGGATTATTACGCAGGAATGAGAGTATAGTCCCTAGCCATATCAGTCTGGAAAATTGTAACTTTTAATTTTCTTAGTACACGATGTAACTATACACATCACAACATGTAAATAGGAAAATGTTGGCGTTATTTTGTCACTTATTGAGCAGTAGGCTAGCTGGAGCCATTTACCTCCAGTCTTTGTGCTAAGCTAGGCTAGCAGTGGGTGCGTCAGACAGAGTTATGGCACGCACGGAGATAAAAACGGTATGTATGGACTTATCTAACTCTGGGGGATACGGTGAATAAGCTAAAGTCCCAAAAAGTCAGCGTGTTCCTTTAACGGTCATCAGCATCGTAAATCCTGCAGTGTTTTACATTTTCATTTTTTTTAAATATGTAAATTTATAACACTTTGTATTATATTACCTATGCATCAAATTACAAAAAAAATATTTGTCCCCATGAGTTTTTTTTTTGGCTTTTAGTTACAATGAATATGTTAGTCTTACTGTTGTCTTTAAGCTAGTGTTGCTCCACAACAATGACAAAATTAGCATTTAGAAGATATAAGCATTCAAAACTTACAGTCTCTCACTTCTGCCAATAAGGATCAATGATTTTGATGACATCACTCTACACTTTTAATCAGATTTTCTGTCCAATCAAACACTCTCTAGAATCTCAAGCCCCGCCCCCTATATTATAAACATACGCTGAAGCTGCGGCTGAAATCGGTCACTTGTTCACACATTTACTGTTTTCTACATGGTGAATGACACATAGTGCACTCTATAGGGGATCGGGAACGATTCAGACAGTGCACTATATAGGGGATAGGGAACAATTCAGACAGTGCACTATATAGGGGATAGGGAACGATTCAGACAGTGCACTATATGGGGATAGGGAACGTTTCAGACAGTGTAAACATGCTTTCCATTGGGGCGAATGAAGTCTGGTTTCATGTTAGCAAACCACCATAGCTCCGGTCCAGAGACAGGATAGCACAGAGCGGATCATGTGAGCGAGTCGGCAGAGACCAGAAAACGTATCAGAACCATTTGAATTCAGCACAGAATGATATTTTAAACGAATATGAGGAGATTATGATAAGAAACGGTTAGAGATTAGGAGGAAACTGCGGCTTTACCGATCTATGATATAAGCAAAATGCTATTGGCTGTTTTAAAACAGGGGAGGAGCTGTGTGATATGTCAGAAACGGACCGAAGACAACAAGTGTAACTTTTATTATTATTATTATTATTAATAAATGAAAGTGCTATATCAGGATGATTGTTTTGCCAGGATGTCGTCATCACTTCCTGTGGCTGCAGTTTGTCAGATGACTGCCACCCCTGACAAAGAGGCCAACTTCAGCGCATGCACACAATTGGTTGAGCAGGCCAAAGAGGGCGGGGCGAGTATGGTCTTCCTGCCGGAGGGCTTCGATTACATTGGCTCGAGCCGCGAGGAGACGCTGGCGCTATCAGAGAGTCTGGACGGTGACATCATAACCCGCTACACACACCTGGCCAGGTGAGTCAAAGGCCCATTGGTGTATTACTGACTAACTAAACATGATTCCCGAAGTCGCTGTTTATGAGATGCTTGTCTGTGGTTAAGGAAGCTGGACGTGTGGCTGTCTCTGGGTGGATTTCATGAGAGAGGACACGACTGGAAAACAGACCGCCGCATTTACAACAGCCACATTATCATTAATGGACAAGGTACATGGGTGAATCCCATGAAAACATGTCCTAGTTATATTTCTCCCCAAAGAGAAATACACTAATTTAAAACAAAATACACTAATTAAGGTTTTTAAGTGACAGGACAATATTTTCACAATGCAAAAAAACAATTATCCTAATATTGACTTTTTAAAATTAATTCATTCTCATGTGATTCTTTTTTTAAAAATGTATTTTAATTTTTTTGAAAATTGTTTAAATGCAGAAAATACTACCGTTATATTCAAATGATAATTGAAATCTATTTTTATACATTTTTCTGCATTACAGTAATTATTATTTATTTATTGAATTATTTTTATTTCTATATCATCAGTGGCTATTTTAGACACTAATTTAGGTTTTGAAGTGTAATTGACAGGAAAATATTTTCACCATGAAAAATAAATAAATAAATAGTTATTTAATATTGATCCTAATATAGAATTCATATTTATTTACATTTTAATTTATTCTCATGTGATTTTATTAAAGAAAATCATTACGGTGATGCATAGATTTTATTTTGATAAATACTGAAATACAGTGATTTTGTTTTTTCAATTATTTCTTTTAATATTTTTTTATTTTTATAAAATGATGTTTAAATACAGAAAATAATACCATTATATTTAAATGATAATTGAAATATATTTTATACATTTTCTGCATCACATTAATGATTATTTATTTAATAATTTTTATTTCCATATAAACATCAGGGGCTATTTTCATTGCAAGATCGAATTATTTTAAAATGAAATATGGGTGTTTAAATATGCTTAATTGTCTTTTTTTTTTTTTATGGTCCTAATATAGGTTTAATGTTCATTATACTAAATGTAATTTTGTGTGAAATGTCTTCAGTGGTATGAAATCAGTCGAAGCATGTATAATAAGATGTGTGTGTGTTTTCCTGCGCTCAGGTGAGATCGTGTCGGTCTACAGGAAGGGTCATTTGTTTGATGTGGAGTTGAGCAGTAAAGGTGTGTCTCTTAAAGAGAGCGCTTTCACTGTACCGGGACCTCGACTGCTCCCGCCGGTCCAGACGCCCATCGGAAAGGTACACAACAGTAGCAGCACAGCTCACAGTCTTGATTCTGATGCTCATTGTGATATTGCGATGATGTTTGTCAGGTTGGTCTGGGCGTCTGTTATGACCTGCGTTTTCCTGAGCTGTCATCAGCGCTGCAGAGACACGGAGCAGAGATCCTGACATACCCATCAGCCTTCACTGTGGCCACAGGAGCGGCACACTGGGAGGTCAAACCATGATCACGTCACTCATTCTCACATCACACTAGCTGTTTAATCAGGGCTGGGTTGAAAATATCGATTTTAATTGAATCTCATTTTGCTGTTTTCAGTTGATGCGTGAGCAAAACTCTAAACATTATACAGTGCCTGTCGTAACGTAATCACAATAAGCTTTGTGCTTTGTTCAATTCAAACAATAAATGTGGTTTTGACGCTCTTTAATGTGCCGTGGCGGATAGCTGTGTTCAACCGATCATCTCTTCCTCTTTACTACAGTTACAACACCAAATAAACATGAATGAACATCAGAAAGTATGTTGAAAGATACAGTACTGCTTACTAAAATGAATCACGTCTCATGTAATCTTTCAACCTCGGAAAGACTTCAATAAAACAGCTTGTAAACAATATGCCACGTAACATTATCAGTGTCTATAAAATCATCAGTTAGCTAAAAAAATTTATTATTATATATTCATTATATTTTTACTGTTCATGAATATTTAATGTACAGTGTGTTTGAATACATCTGTAATGAAAACAGACACGGTTTAAATCTTTATATTTAAAAAAATGAATGGGAGTAGAAACATAAATATGTCATTCATTTTAAACTTTAATATATTATTAATGTACCAACTAACAGTCTCCGTATAGTTTTATTTTATAGCATTATTATTTTCTTTTTTCCAGGAGAAAATGGACACTTACTGTACTTGATCACTATCAAAATTAACTGAAATTTGGTAATTGATTAGTATGTTTTTAGAGACAAAAAAATAACTCAAACTTTAATTTATGAATTTAGGACTGTAATCCAACTGCCCTTTTCTATATTATTATTCTATAATTGTTATATTATATTTTGAATTTTTTTTTTTTACACAATGTGTTATTACCCACTTTATTGCTCCATTTGTTTAATTAATTTGTAATTATATTTTATGTAAAAATATGTAATTATATTTGATATAATATTATAAAAAACATTTTGTATTTAATATTATATTATTAATTTCTATGTTATAATATAATATCAAAGGTGCACTATTTAATATTGACAGCTAGTGGTTGAACTGGATACTGCAGTCCAAATTCAAAATATTGGAGAGAGGTTATTTCCCATCCACTCCTTACGAGAAACAAGCGCAATTGACAATGTAAAGCGACGAGCCTTACAGTACAAGTTGATCAGCTAATGTATACGTCTGCAATGTTTTTATTGACGTGAGGTTTACACGCACAGCTTTTACTAGCTGGCCTCCGTTACACTCATCCCCCTAAACCTCACTCCCATCCGAGTCGCGGCACCAATGTAACCCTTCTGGTTTTACTCGCACCACTCCAAGCGAGATTCGAACCGGCGTCTCTTGCATGGGAAACTGGCATGCTAGTCTCAGCCTCAGCCACGGACCGCTGGCTGAATGCCTGATGCATATGGCACACTTAACTGGAAACACTTCAGGATTGTTGTCATCTGATTGGTTGAATTCTACAGGATTCACGGGAGACGTGTGTGCCACATTCTTTAATGGTCCACCTGGAAACAAAGATGCTGTGAAGCCAAACCCCCTCATGGAAAAAGAAAGCCATTGTGTTTACAACTGACAATGAGCGCTTATTAGGATCAACTAAACGCTGGATTTTCAAAAGTATGTAAAGTTCACGGCATAGACTCTTTCAAATATGCCCAAGAGTTTTACACACCGGTCTGTTATTGTAGGGACATTGACGTTATATTTTCACGCCCCTAAACATGACGCAGAACAAAACAAACTGTGATTGGTTGCATTACATGTCAGTCAGGCGGCCTCTTGGTGGTCCTTGGCCAATGAGAGCTGCCGTCAGTCTGAAGGTCTGGCTACGCGAGGCTACTCACTCCCATCCGGATCACGGCACCAACTCAACCCCTCTTGTTCTACTAGCCCCACTCCGAGCGGGTTTCAAACCGGCGTTTCCGGCATGGGAGGCAGGTGTGCTAACAAGGAAGGGCTGGGGATATGTAAACTTGGCATGTTTACTGAATCTCTTATGGTATTTTTATGCTTTAGTACAGTCAAAAACTTACATACAGCACCTTTAACAATGTATGATCTGATCTGTCTACCTGATACATATCCAATTAAGATCAGAATTGAATCGAATTGCAAGCTTGTGAATCAAAGTCGAACCGCATACTGAAACTGAAATATCAGCTCTAGTTTTGCTGTGTCTAGGCGGATGAACTGAGTCCAGTGTTCTCACAGGTGCTCCTGCGGGCGAGAGCGATCGAGACTCAGTGTTTTGTGGTGGCGGCAGCGCAGGTCGGAGCTCATCACGCCAAGCGGGTGTCGTACGGACACGCTCTGGCAGTGGACCCGTGGGGCGTGGTCATCGGGGACTGTGGGGGTGCGGATGTGGGCGTAACGCTGGTTCAGATCGACCTGCAGGCGCTACGGGACGTCAGGAGGGACATGCCAGTGCAGCAGCACCGCAGAGAGAAGGACTTTTACTGCAGCCTGGACTGAAACACCTATTGAATATATATAGATTTTATGTTATAAAGAATATACGTTGATGTAATTTAATTCATGACTTCTTAATAAATTTGACCCAAGTTGGATTAGAAATGACTTGACTGGTCTGGTGTTAATTAGTCCTGTGAAGCGCAGCTCACTGTCGTTGTGTTTCTGGTGCCACCGCTCGAGTCTCTCCATTAAATCTCCAGTAAATATGTTTAATCTGTCAAGCATTTCTGTAGCGCTGCAGTCATTAGAAAAGATCATGACATATGGGCTAGAATGAATGTCTTTCCCTTTGAGAGAGATATGAGAGCAAGCATTTAATGAAGTGTCCCATGCCTTTGTTTTGTGTCTTTGGCGAATGACAGCAGTGCTTTTCTTCTGCTTCTGTACATGTAGTTTTATAAGATCATACTAATTGAGCAACTAGGGGAAATTTAAGTCCTGATGTTGAAACTTCAAATGCTCTTTGCTTTATAATGCTCAATTTTCTTATTATACTATATTTTGTATTATTTTATATTAAATTGTTTCTCTATTTATAGATAATATATACATATTCACACACACATACATAGTATACACTCACCTAAAGGATTATTAGGAACACCTGTTCAATTTCTCATTAATGCAATTATCTAATCAACCAATCACATGGCGGTTGCTTCAATGCATTTAGGGGTGTGGTCCTGGTCAAGACAATCTCCTGAACTCCAAACTGAATGTCAGAATGGGAAAGAAAGGTGATTTAAGCAATTTTGAGCGTGGCATGGTTGTTGGTGCCAGACGGGCCGGTCTGAGTATTTCACAATCTGCTCAGTTACTGGGATTTTCATGCACAACCATTTCTAGAGTTTACAAAGAATGGTGTGAAAAGGGAAAAACATTCAGTATGCGGCAGTCCTGTGGGCGAAAATGCCTTGTTGATGCTAGAGGTTAGAGGAGAATGGACCGACTGATTCAAGCTGATAGAAGAGCAACTTTGACTGAAATAACCACTCGTTACAACCGAGGTATGCAGCAAAGCATTTGTGAAGCCACAACACGCACAACCTTGAGGCGGATGGGCTACAACAGCAGAAGACCCCACCGGGTACCACTCATCTCCACTACAAATAGGAAAAAGAGGCTACAATTTGCACGAGCTCACCAAAATTGGACAGTTGACTGGAAAAATGTTGCCTGGTCTGATGAGTCTGGATTTCTGTTGAGACATTCAGATGGTAGAGTCAGAATTTGGCGTAAACAGAATGAGAACATGGATCCATCATGCCTTGTTACCACTGTGCAGGCTGGTGGTGGTGGTGTAATGGTGTGGGGGATGTTTTCTTGGCACACTTTAGGCCCCTTAGTGCCAATTGGGCATCGTTTAAATGCCACGGCCTACCTGAGCATTGTTTCTGACCATGTCCATCCCTTTATGACCACCATGTACCCATCCTCTGATGGCTACTTCCAGCAGGATAATGCACCATGTCACAAAGCTCCAATCATTTCAAATTGGTTTCTTGAACATGACAATGAGTTCACTGAACTAAAATGGCCCCCACAGTCACCAGATCTCAACCCAATAGAGCATCTTTGGGATGTGGTGGAACGGGAGCTTCGTGCCCTGGATGTGCATCCCACAAATCTCCATCAACTGCAAGATGCTATCCTATCAATATGGGCCAACATTTCTAAAGAATGCTTTCAGCACCTTGTTGAATCAATGCCACGTAGAATTAAGGCAGTTCTGAAGGCGAAAGGGGGTCAAACACAGTATTAGCGTGGTGTTCCTAATAATCCTTTAGGTGAGTGTATATCATTCTTAATTTTCTTATATTTTACCTTTAAATTATTTAATGCATTTTTATTATTTAATTATATTTTATATTATATAAAGTTGTATATTATATACAATTATTTGTATATTATTATTTTAAAATATTCATTTTTGTAATACATTACAATAAAGTATTATCAAATTATTTAAACGTTGCATTTACTTGATCATTTTTTGATTACTCGCTCATTTGCTTTTCACTGCCATTAATTTGATTTTATTATAATTTTTTTATTCGCTTAAATTTAGCATGTAATTTACCTAATATACTTTTCATACTTTTTTTATGTTAGTCTAGCGGGAATCTAGTAGGTTGCATGCAAAATCATTATATTAATTATTAATATTTTTATTGTATATATTATTCTATATTTGTATTACTTTTGTTACAATTTATTTTTCTTGTTAACTTATTTTCATTAATTGTATCATGTAATTGTTATTTTATATTAAATTAGTAATTTCTATATTGTAATACCACAATGTAGTATTATTATCAAAAGTAATATTATACTATACTTTATTTTGCTTAATCATTAACCATTTGCTTTGCATCGCCATTCGTTATTTTAATATTTAGTATATATTTATTATTTGCTTTAATATTTAATTTAGCATGATTTTAATGCATTTTAAATGAGATTATTATTTGTTTATATTGTGTATTAGTCAGTTGCGTGTAAAATCATATTAATGTGTCTGAAATGAAGCTTCTCTTATGATGGAGGGGACACCGGAAGTGAACGTCATTGACACAGGAATGGGCCAAAATGAGCAGCACCACAGCAGGATGACAGCCAGTTCTTGAGGGGAAAATGTCGTTGTGTGTTTTATTTGTGCTGGAGGGATGATTCGTGTCTTCAGAGGTCGCTTCGAGGCATTGCAGAGGTAAGAGCGTCACATCTGTGCGATTACAGCGCGAGACTCACCGCGCGCAGCTCCACAGGATCGCATTTCACTTCAAACGCTCCATTCACAAGCAGCTGTCAGTTATTTTCATCTGTATTACCATGCAAACATGTTCATGCGTGCTGTATTACAAATATACCCATGCATGTCTGTTTTAATGGTTGTGTGAACTGGATTCACTGCGTTATTTTCATCCAGTCCTTGAATAGAAGTGTGAGATGCGCGTGAGGTTTTCTGTACTTTATTATTATATGCTGTGGGTTTTATTTGAGCTTTTGTAGATTGGTGCATCTGTTTAAACGCTGACACACACATCTCTGTGCTCATAAGATTGAGCCGCACACACACATTCAGGAAGACGCGCTTCTTAGAAACGTGTTTGTTTCTGATCAAACTGTGCTTGTGTTTGTCTGTTCTCGTGACACTGTTTGCGACTCTGATCATTAACATGCTTGTCACTGATGTTGAGGCCCTGCTGCCTTCAGAATGCTTCTCAACATGTCAGGCAGTCAACAGATGATCGCACTTTTGGCACTGTGCACAGAAACACTTTGTTTTGGTTTACTCTGCCAACATCACATGCATTCAAGATCATGAGGTAGAAGAAAAGTTCACCAAAAAAAGAAGAAATTCTGCATGTTGTTCCAAAACTTACTTTCTGTGCAAGCTTGTTTCTGCCACATAATAAAACATGAAAAAAGGTTTCTATCTTTATGTCTCACAATTCAGACTTTTTTTTTTTATAAAGCCGGAATTGCATGATAAAAAAAATCGGAATTGCATGATATGAAGCCGGAATTGCGTGTTATGAAGCCGGAATTGCGTGTTATGAAGCCGGAATTGCGTGATATGAAGCCGGAATTGCGTGATATGAAGCCGGAATTGCGTGATATGAAGCCGGAATTGCGTGATATGAAGCCGGAATTGCGTGATATGAAGCCGGAATTGCGTGATATGAAGCCGGAATTGCGTGATATGAGGCCGGAATTGCGTGATATGAAGCCGGAATTGCGTGATATGAAGCCGGAATTGCGTGATATGAAGCCGGAATTGCGTGATATGAAGCCGGAATTGCGTGATATGAAGCCGGAATTGCGTGATATGAAGCTGGAATTGCGTGATAAAAAATCGGAATTGCATGATATGAAGCTGGAATTGCGTGTTATGAAGCCGGAATTGCGTGATATGAAGCTGGAATTGCGTGATATGAAGCTGGAATTGCGTGATAAAAAATCGGAATTGCATGATATGAAGCTGGAATTGCGTGTTATGAAGCCGGAATTGCGTGATATGAAGCCGGAATTGCGTGATATGAAGCCGGAATTGCGTGATATGAAGCTGGAATTGCGTGATAAAAAATCGGAATTGCATGATATGAAGCTGGAATTGCGTGATATGAAGCTGGAATTGCGTGATAAAAAATCGGAATTGCATGATATGAAGCTGGAATTGCGTGTTATGAAGCCGGAATTGCGTGATATGAAGCCGGAATTGCGTGATATGAAGCCGGAATTGCGTGATATGAAGCCGGAATTGCGTGATATGAAGCTGGAATTGCGTGATATGAAGCTGGAATTGCGTGATATGAAGCTGGAATTGCGTGATAAAAAATCGGAATTGCATGATATGAAGCTGGAATTGCGTGATATGAAGCCAGAATTGCGTGATATGAGGCCGGAATTGCGCTAAATAAAATCGGAATTGCATGATATGAAGCCGGAATTGCGCGATATTAAGATGGAATTGCGTGATATAAAATCGGAATTGCATGATATGAAGCCGGAATTGCGCGATATTAAGACGGAATTGCGCAATATAAACTCGGAATTGCATGATATGAAGCCGGAATTGCGTGATAAAAAAATGGAATTGCGCAATATAAAATCGGAATTGCATGATATGAAGCCGGAATTGCGTGTTATGAAGCCGGAATTGCGCGATATTAAGACGGAATTGCGTGATAAAAAAAAAAATGGAATTGCGTGATATAAAATCGGAATTGCGTGATATGAAGCCGGAATTGCGTGATATGAAGCCGGAATTGCGTGAATTGCGGCCGGAATTGCGCGATATTAAGACGGAATTGCGTGATATAAAATCGGAATTGTGCGATATGAAGCCGGAATTGCGTGATATGAAGCCGGAATTGCGTGATATGAAGCCGGAATTGCGTGATATGAAGCCGGAATTGCATGATATGAAGCCGGAATTGCATGATATGAAGCCGGAATTGCGTGTTATGAAGCCGGAATTGCACGATATTAAGACGGAATTGCGTGATTAAAAAAATGGAATTACGCGATATGAAGCCGGAATTGCGCGATAGGAAGGCGGAATTGCGCGATAGGAAGGCGGAATTGCGCGATAGGAAGGCGGAATTGCGCGATAGGAAGGCGGAATTGCGCGATAGGAAGGCGGAATTGCGCGGTATGAAGCCGGAATTGCGCGATAGGAAGCCGGAATTGCGCGATAGGAAGCCGGAGTTGCGCGATAGGAAGGCGGAATTGCATGATATGAAGCCGAAATTGCGCGATATGATGTCAGAAGAAAAAAGTCAGAATTGTAAGATAAAAAGATGCAATTATCTTTTAAATTGTTTATTCAGTTTTCCATACAATTACAATAAATAAGCATTGAAACTGTAGTAAAATGTATTTAGAGAAAATTAAAAAATACTTTATTTATAAAAAAACAAATTTGATTACAATAAGTTAAATGACAATTAGAAGATACAATAAATGCGTAAATAAATAAATGATGCATCTAACAGGACAGTGCTATAATGAGTAGAAAAACTTAATAATTAACTTTGAACACTGAACATTTTGCAAATAATATTTTGACACAGGGCCTAAAACTGACTTTTTGCCAGTCTGCCAATGATATGACTTTTACTGGCCAAAAATATGTTTTACCAGCATTTAGGCAACAAATAGGCAGCTATCAACAACATTTTAGATACCAGTGAGAATTCACAATTTTCAGGTAATAAAGTTATCAAATATAAAAGTCATAGTCTTCACTGTTTTAATTAAACATCCTTATTAAAGTTACAAAAGTTATTTAGTCAAAAGCAGTGAGTGACTGTTTTTTGTCTTTTGTTTGATTAACATTAATGACACAGATGGCATCAGGTTTATTAGGCTGCTGTCTCTTTAAGAGCAAATGCACGAATCCAATATACTGATACTGTTACACATATGCATTTTATTTCTCAACTGTTTATGTTCATTTAAAACATAACTGATTATGTTTATGAGGATACTCGCCAATATGGGCATTTTCAAGTGCAAGAAGACGTGAAAGAGAGCTCAGTTCAGTATTTGCGCGCTGTCTGAGGCTGTTTGGACGCTTTGGATGTTTGACCACAGAAAACTTTCCACACAACGAGTAATGAATTGAGTTCCTTCCTTTCGCGTATTCTTGCGCTTCAATACTTAAATTGTCAAGGTGCTGACCCGTCAACTGTCCCGAGCGTCGTTCATGTTCTCACAGCATTGTAAGGTCAGATCTATTACAGTTATTCATTGTATGTAGGTAGGAAACTTGCTGTTAATTAACAGGTTTTTACTGTCACATTTTACAGTTTTTAAAAAATCTAAACGTAACTCACTCCCGCTAAATGTTTACTCTGTGAATTCTTGCACCGGGAACAACACAAGTCGACACCATTATGACTAAAAGTTTGCTAAGCAGTATTTCCTACTAAAGCTAAATGGTATTTGACTCTGGTAAGCGTGTGCACTGCAGATGGTGGGAGTGGCCTTGAATGGCAACATGCCCAGTGCATTATGGGTGGTGAAGTTTTCCTACCTATTTGGCAAAAAGGAAGACAACACCTTTCTATTGTATAGGCAGCCACATTTTATTGAAATCTCATTTTGCCCGCAGTGAAGTGTCACTCTAAATGGTGCCACGATAACATTTTTAATGTATGTATTATGCCATGCTTTTCCAGTGTGATAATCTGTCTGCTTCCTTCTAAAAGTAAGATTTCTGATGTCAGCAGTAAATACGAGCGTTTTCCTCTTTTGTGTTTAGACGTCTTCCTGCACTGAGAGGAACTTCTGAGAAGGGCTGAAGCCACAGACAGTGTTAACTCATCAGTTTCACTCTTAAAAATAAAGTTTCCGTAAGGGTTTTGTTTTTGCTGAGATGCCATAGAAGAACCGTTTCCTTAAAGAACCTTTCAGTGAACAGCTCTCATTAGAACCATTTTTTTTTCTCAGTGTGAAAAACATTCTAAAAATCTAAAGAACCTTTTGTGGAATGGAAAGATTCTGCATGGAACCATAGATGAAAACTAGATGAGTAAAGTTTGTTTATATATTTGTTTATATTTATGTGTATGTATGTATATATACATATACATACATACATACATACATATAATACATACACACACACAATCAAAAATAATCAAAAATCAAAAATAACAGATAAGTACATGTACATCTCAGCACAATCTTCCAAAATTAATAAAAGTGAGAGCCCACATACATGCATAAACGCACACATTTACAATGGTTTTTCCTTTCCCATCTACAGTATCTTCTTCGTTTCCTTCTATCTACATCAAACCAAATAATAACCCATCCAAAACCGACTCATAAGCCCAGGAACCATACAATACTATCCCCTCGAGCCATTTTCACATCCATTCAATATAGCCTATTCATTTTAAATAGTCTCTTAAAATTGCTCATTGTTCTACATGATTTCATATCTTCACGTAAAACATTTGACCATAATATTCCAATATATAAAGAATTGTGAGCTAGGTGTTAAATCATGTAGTTTTGGCTAATAAATCATGGTCAAAAACATTTGAACAGAAACGTTTTTCTTTATTTCACATTAGGTTATGTAGGCTAGGACATGTTGTAGATGGCTTTCGACCAGGACTGAAGGGATCACATTCATCTTCAAGCGTAGATCTATAAATAAATAAAGGAATAACATTAACCGCGATTCACATTGAGATGGGTTTTTTTCTTCTTCTTCTATTGCCTGTATAATTTCCCCATCGTCCGTTAATATACACTCACCTAAAGGATTATTAGGAACACCTGTTCAATTTCTCATTAATGCAATTATCTAATCAACCAATCACATGGCAGTTGCTTCAATGCATTTAGGGGTGTGGTCCTGGTCAAGACAATCTCCTGAACTCCAAACTGAATGTCAGAATGGGAAAGAAAGGTGATTTAAGCAATTTTGAGCGTGGCATGGTTGTTGGTGCCAGACGGGCCAGTCTGAGTATTTCACAATCTGCTCAGTTACTGGGACAACAGTACAACGCACAACCATTTCTAGAGTTTACAAAGAATGGTGTGAAAAGGGAAAAACATCCAGTATGCGGCAGTCCTGTGGGCCTAGAGGTCAGAGGAGAATGGGCCGACTGATTCAAGCTGATAGAAGAGCAACTTTGACTGAAATAACCACTCGTTACAACCAAGGTATGCAGCAAAGCATTTGTGAAGCCACAACACGCACAACCTTGAGGCGGATGGGCTACAACAGCAGAAGACCCCACCGGGTACCACTCATCTCCACTACAAATAGGAAAAAGAGGCTACAATTTGCACAAGCTCACCAAAATTGGACAGTTTAAGACTGGAAAAATGTTGCCTGGTCTGATGAGTCTCGATTTCTGTTGAGACATTCAGATGGTAGAGTCAGAATTTGGCGTAAACAGAATGAGAACATGGATCCATCATGCCTTGTTACCACTGTGCAGGCTGGTGGTGGTGGTGTAATGGTGTGGGGGATGTTTTCTTGGCACACTTTAGGCCCCTTAGTGCCAATTGGGCATCGTTTAAATGCCACGGCCTACCTGAGCATTGTTTCTGACCATGTCCATCCCTTTATGACCACCATGTACCCATCCTCTGATGGCTACTTCCAGCAGGATAATGCACCATGTCACAAAGCTCGAATCATTTCAGATTGGTTTCTTGAACATGACAATGAGTTCACTGTACTAAAATGGCCCCCACAGTCATCAGATCTCAACCCAATAGAGCATCTTTGGGATGTGGTGGAACGGGAGCTTAGTGCCCTGGATGTGCATCCCACAAATCTCCATCAACTGCAAGATGCTATCCTATCAATATGGGCCAACATTTCTAAAGAATGCTTTCAGCACCTTGTTGAATCAATGCCACGTAGAATTAAGGCAGTTCTGAAGGCGAAAGGGGGTCAAACACAGTATTAGTATGGTGTTCCTAATAATCCTTTAGGTGAATGTAGGTATACCCTGTTACCCATACTTCATTATTTAATGAAGTAGATCAATTATTTAAAGTTCGTGGATAAATGTTACTTCATATGTATTCACTTGTCACATACCGAATTATTTCCAATTCCTCAAAACGTTGTTGAAATATTTTGTCCTTTTCTTTTGGCTCTCTATGGGCTTCTCCCTTGACTTTATGCCTCCACGTCCCCCCGATTGCCTCATAGACAGTAAAAGATTGCCTACGAGCTTCTCCTCCTGTCTATACGGGTCTATACGGTAATTTCTCTGCTGTGCGACAGAGAGCCGCATGGTTATGACGCAATCGTTAGCCTATTTTTACAAAAAAACGCTTCTACAGGGCGATAGTGTAAGATACAAGGTAACGGCGCCTTTTGTACATTTTCGTGTTTCTTTAGAAATAAACAATGGACAAATGTAGTCTTTAAACGCCTCAGATGTAAAGTTATTCGCTGTCAAAGTGACGTCAAAATGAATGGGAGTCAATGGAATGCTAACAGCAGGTGATGGCTTGGTTAGCAATGGCTGCCCCTATGGAAGGTACGTTTTCCGGGTGCTGGATTACCCCCTTGGTCGCAAGCATGAATTAACATGTTACTAGCATGTTTTAACATGTTGACATGAATTAGCATTGTATTAGCATGTTTTGCTGACATGTTTTAACAGGTTACTACCATGAATTAACATTTTGCTAGCATGTTTTAGAACACTGTTAGCATTGTTTTAGCATTAATTAGCATGTCGCTAGCACGTTTTAGCATTTTGTTGACATGAATTAGCATTATTTAGCATGTTGCTATTTTAACATGTTAGCTAGCATGTTTAGCATGTTACTAGCATGAATTAACATGTTGATAGCATTCTTTAGCATTTTGTTAACCTGAATTAACATGTTTGCTATTTCAGCATTTTGCTAGCATGAATTAGCACGTTGTTAGCATGGTTTGACACATTGTTAACATGATTTACCATTTTGCTAATATGCTTTAGCACATTGCTAGCATTTTTAGCACACTGTTAGCATGTTTTAACATGAATTAGCATGTTTTAGCATGTTGACATGATTTAGCATTTTGCTTGAATGTTTTAGCATGTTGTTGGCATGATTTAGCATGTTTGCTAGCATTTCCTAAGCTAGTAGCTAGGCTTTGCTAGCGATAGATACATAGTGGATGAAGCTTAAATACTCTATTAGAGTTAGTCTTGAAGTTTTGACCCCCTCAATGAAAGCGTATGGGACTTTCCATAGTTTTGATCGTTTGTTTAATGAAAATCATTGGCTTTGTCAAGCCAACATAATAAAGAGCCTTTATTTTTAAGAGTGTATGCGAGTCGTTTTGCATGCGTCGATGATCAAATCTTTTCTAAGTGTTGACTGTGATCTCAGCAGACGGCGGCAGCTGTTCGCAGTCAGATCAGATAATACACTACAAACTCAACACAAGTGTTTATATTGCATTTCTGATCATTGTAGATGATATAATGTGTAACTTTATACACAGACACACATTTAGATTTATCTGTGTCATCTTTACTGGCCATTGAGTGATCCCATAATTACATTCGGATCTGAAAACGCTGATTCATCTCCAAGCAACAGTCACCTAGGCTATGCTTCCATGACAACAGAGAGAGAGAGAGATGGTTCAAGTTGTGTAAGAGTGATTTAGAGCAGTTGCATTATATTCAGAATGAAATCATTTAATCCTCAGTGTGTGAACAGATCAGTGATAAACGCAGGGACATCAGCACAGCAACATGTGTACCTAGTACACACAGCTTGATCATTTGTGATGTATTCCAGAACATGCTCTTCATCTCCTCTCAGATTTAACACACCTCAGTTTACACGCCTCTTCTCTAGCTGACATCACTTTGTTGTTGCTATGGCGACCTAATTGAACACGCTTGCAGTGAGATAGAGATTTTTGCTGATGTCAGCAGCGCAGCGTGTCAGTCACTCGTGTGCCAGAATCTAAATCAGGACCCATCATCAGGGCTGGCCAACACACTGCCTATCGGAAGCAAAATCAGCCTGGGAAAATGTATTTCCTAAAAAATTATATATATGTATATGTATATGTATATGTATGTATATGTATGTATATATATATATATATATATATATATATATATATATATATGTATATATGTATATATGTATATATATATATATATATATATATATATATATATATATATATATATATGTGTATATATATATATGTATATATGTATATATATATATATATATATATATATGTATATATGTATGTGTGTGTGTATATATATATATACATACATACATACATGCATGCATGCATGCATGCATGCATGTATGCATGTATGCATGTATGTATGTATGTATATATATATAAAAAATACAAATTAGGTTACAATACAATAAATTATTAAAATAAAATTAATAATGCATCAACAGTACAGTGCTATGAGTAGAACATTTTATAATTAACTTAATACAACAAATATTTAGACATTTTATAATATAAATATTTTAACACACTGCAAAATAAAATAGAATTTGTTACGATAATGTTTATTATTATTATTATTATTGCTATTATTATTCAAACCTGTAAAAAATACAAATTGGGTTATAATACAATAAATTAATACAATTAAATAAATGTTTAAATAAATAAATGCATCAACAGTACAGTGCTATAATGAGTAGAAACTTAATAATTAACTTAATATATAATATAACAAATATTTTCAAATAGTATTTAGACCTATTTATAATATAAATATTTTAACACTGCAAAATTAAATTAAATGAGATAAAATTGATTATTTACTAAATTGTGATGCATTTTGAAGTCTGAAATTTGGCCATGATTATTTTGGTATAGTTAAGCTAGTTTTGTATTATGTTTTTATTCATATTATTAAAAAAACAAATGCAGTTTTCATTACATAATACTTGGAGTGCCATTCGAGTAATCAAATTAAACAAATGTGTGCGGGAATCCCTCCTCAGGCTGAATGAGTTGTGATTGTCTCTCTGATTCCCTCCGATACCCTGAGGAAAGGCACTCGGATCTCTGGATCTCAAACAGAAACACTCAAATTGAATTAAATGAATTGAATTTCTTGCTTCATCCAGATTTACCCGTGTCGTGATCCTTCACAGAGCCGCTCTTGTTCTCCCGCCCTTCCGCCAAAGAGCAACTCGATTCCTGAATCTCATGATTTGTCTGCGAAATGAATTTATTACCTAAAACATCCCCTTCATTCAGTAACAAAGCACGCATTAAAGGAAATGAAAGGCATGTAGAAAACAAAAGATGTGTCTATGCTTTTATTTGTAACAACAACATTTATTTATTACAATTAGAATGTTTATTATTATTGCTATTATTATTCAAACCTGTATGACACAAATAGAATTTATCATTAATAAATTATTATTTAACAAAAGACATATTTATATTTATTTAGCAACATTGATAATATTTATTATTATTATTTATGATTTTACTACTATTATTTAAACCTGTATGAATCAAATATTTATTTTGTATTAACTAATTATTTAACAACAAATATATATACTTTTGATTGTCACAATACACAAACAATATTTAATAATAATTATTATTATTTTATTTATATAAATTGATTGAAAAAAAATTAACATCAAACTGTCTTCGTGTCACTAGAATTTCAAAACATGCTCCGATGCTCCCGGACACTGCCATTGTAAAGCTGGTTAATTATTTCCACCGTTATTATTAATGATTTCAGTCCAGGAGAGGCTTGTGACCATAACTCTGCCCACGGTGACTCGTGATTCGTCTTAGACCCACATACATATATACATACAGAGAGAGAGAGAGAGAGAGAGAGAGAGAGAGAATTAGATCAACAATACGCAAGCGTTCAAATCAAGAACACCGAAAGCCTGACAATCAAAAACTCTGCCATGAAGCTCTTAAAGGATTAGTTCACTTCAAAATGAAAATTTACTCACCCCCATCTCATCCAAGGTGTTCGAGTCTTTCTTTCTTCAGTCGAAAAGAAATTACGTTTTTTTGAGGAAAACATTCCAGGATTTTTCTCCACATAATGCACTTCAATGGCAACCAACGGTTGAAGGTCCAAATCAATGCAGTTTCAGAGGAAGGAGGCTCTGCATGATCCCAGACGAGGAATAGGGTCTTATCTAGCCAAACCATCAGTCATTAAAAAAAATAAAATAAAAATGTATATACTTTTTAACCTAAATTGTTGATCTTGCGCTGCTTTGCGACGCGCCACAGATTACGTAATCACGTTGGAAAGGTCACGCCAGACATAGGCGGAAAGTGTTTACAACGCGCTCAATACCAACATCCTTTAGCAAAAAAAAAAAGGTAAAACAACGATGTTGGATGATTTGGAAGTTGGTAAAGGACGTTTGTATTAGTCTTTGCACGTTCACTTGGGGCGGTACTTCTGCATACGTCTAGCGTGACCTTTCTGACGTGATTACGTAATCTGTGGCGCGTCGCGGAGCAGCGCAAAATGAACAATTCAGGTTAAAAAGTATATACATTTTTAATTTTTCTTTTCAACTAAAGAAACAAAGACTCGAACACCTTGGATGAGATGGGGGTGAGTAAATTATCAGAGAATTTCATTTGGAAGTGAGCTAATCCTTTAAAGTGTACAGACAAACTCTAAGAGCAAAATACAGAACAGTTAGTTCATGCAATGGAGGAGTCAATAAACACCAGGAACATTTGGAACACTCTCTATAGAGGAATAACAGGAAATAACACGCTCTGAAAATCTGTACAAAACAAATCCTGCTCGAAATGAAATAAAAACCCAGTTAGAAACCTAGACAATCAGATTTCCCAACAGAGAGACTATATGCATTAAAACCCAACAAGGCTTGTGGCACTGATGCAATATTGAACGAAATGATCAAACACACCAATGACAAATTCTGCAATAATCAGGTTATTCAACATTGTTTTGAGTGTAGGATATTTTCCCGACCCCTGGAATCAGGGCCTGATGACGCCAATCTTTAAACTAGGAGACAAACTTGAGCCAAACAAATACAGAGGCATATATAGTAACCTGGGGAAAATATTTTGCTCCATTATTAATATACGACTGCAGAACTTTCTCAAAAATTCTGGAGAAAAGTCACGTTGTATTTCTGCCCAAACTCAGAACATCTGACCACATTTACACCATCATTGATACACACATACACCAAAGTCTTTGCTTGCTTTGTTGACTTTGAGAAGGCTTATTATTCAATCTGGCATGAAGGACTCTTCCTATAAAACTACTGGAAAATGGGATTGAAGGGAAAATGTTTGATTTAATCAGAACCATGTATATAATATTATTGTCCATTGAGCCCCAGTCTATTTTAACATTTACATAAACGAATTAGTCAAAGCATTAGCCAAAGCCCAACCCTGACCGAATCACAAATGACATGTGATTTAGTCATTCTGTGACAAAAACAAAAGAGCAGCTCCTTGACATCACTAGCCGCTTTTCCATTACCCTTCAAATTGAAAATACACCCAATGGAAACAATTACGCAAAAAAGTTTTTACGCTCACATTAGGTGTTATTTCAGGCAATTCGAAAAAGGAGTATTTCGCAAAACTGCAATGGAAACAGTTTTACAGGTCACCTGGCGTATGTAAAAGTCACATGATCATTCTTTAAAGATGGCGCGGTATGTTTGGAGAGAAGACGAGACGGAGTTCTTTATTAAACTCATAAAAGACAAAAGAATTTTGGGAATACTGGATTCTAAACAACAAAGCAATGCCACAATTTATCAAGACCTTGAAGCAGAGAAACACCCAGAAACACCTCATACGTGGCCGCTCCCAAGAATAAGGGGCTTTCCTTGCCATTAATGCTTGGATAACACGCATACGTCGCCTTCAGTTAAAAATAATGTCTAGTGCGGTGGATGTGATGTACGTAAACCTACCAACATCCGTCGCCATGATTTTTGGAACGACATCGCGAGAGCTAAAAATCAACGTTTTAGTCGCATAATAACATCGATTAATGGAAACGCCGTCATTTTGTAACAGTTTTTTTATCAATGTTTAGAAAATACCGCAAAAGGTTTGCACATCTGTAATGGAAACGCGTCTACTGAATGTCTCTATAGCCACATTTCCAGATTTGTGCAAAACGTTTGCGATTATCTTTATAGAATGATCATGTGTTTATGTATGCCAGGTGACCTCGAAATGCGAAAAAAAAAAAAAAAAAGTTTCCATTGCAGTTCTGCGAAATATTGCTTATGCGAATTGCCTGAAAAACGGTATGCATCGACGTCACTTTCCCGCTGGAACACGCCCCCTCAGCCGGACTGCATGAATGAATTTAACAGGGGAAAACGCAATTAAAACAAACGATTATCAGTTTAAACTAAAGGTTGGACTCAATAGTGTTCCCTACAACTTACCAAAGATCCAGTGATCCATGGATATTGACATGCAGCCAGGAATCGTGTTTTCCTGACATTATATTAGCCTGATTTCGATACATAAATCCATAAATATCTATCACTGTCAGTCATCACAATTTCGAGAGTGAATCCCGCATTTATATGCGGATATGGGCCTATGTGTTGAAGCGTGTATGTGGCCGCTTGTCAAGAATGGAAAACAAAAGTTTTATTCAAATTCTGAATATATTATAGGCCTATTAATTACTTTTTTTATCGCTTGGACACTGTGCAAAGATGCTCCCTTTATAATCACTAAAAGCTGTCACTCATACAATGAACGCGATCTCACACAGTCCCGTTATATTAATCAGTGAAGCTGACGACACAATGAATCTCTTATTTACATAATGTCTACACTCAGAGAGGATTAGCGCGCGTGCAGAACTCAGCACTGGACAAACACTCGAGCGGTGAGTGGATTCTAACTTCAACACCTGTGATTGACCATTGCGTTCAAGAGATCAACAAACATGTCTGTGATTGGCTACATTACTCACCGAAGCAAAAACATGTTGGAAATTGTATCAT
The DNA here is from genome assembly GCA_039654625.1 of Rhinogobio ventralis. Taxonomy (NCBI): domain Eukaryota; kingdom Metazoa; phylum Chordata; class Actinopteri; order Cypriniformes; family Gobionidae; genus Rhinogobio; species Rhinogobio ventralis. The sequence goes on along the minus strand of CM077193.1, from coordinate 50,071,202 downwards.
TTGACGAGCGCAAATACAGTTACGCACTAGATCCTTTGACAACTCTTTTCGCTATGCTATTATTATGAAGAAAACAGATCCTAGACCAGCAGTTATGGGCAGCTTTTCCCTCTAAAAGCAATCAGTAGCAGAAGCAACAGATGGCAGTGGTCTGAGCGAGAAAATTACACGCAATTATCAAGTCCGTCTCCCTCGGTCCGGAGGGGGGCACAGGGATGTCCTCTGACGCCGGGCCTGGTTTTGTGTGTTTTTCGCAGCAATCACGCTGTAAAGCAATGCTGCGCCTCAGTCTTTTTGCCACTCAGTGGGCATAACCGCAGTCACTGCGGCCGAAGGTGACGTCACGGGCATACCCTCTATAAACTTTTTGCGATATATGGGAGTTTTTGCAAAACTGACGTGTTTGCACGGCTAGTGATGTTTCTTTTTTTCACATTGTCATTTTCTTGTTATTCATAAAAATGTATTAATTTACTTATTTATTGGTTTTTAAAATTGTGCTTATTTATTAAAGGTGCACTATGTAACTTTTTTGCAGTAAAACCACTAGGTCAGTGTTATATATTTTGTTCAGCTTAGTACTTACAATATCCCAAATGTTTCCAACTATTTGTAAATTCCTTTTAACCAAGGAACCGGGACGTCTGAGGAGTCGCCTGTCAATGGCGTCATATCTGCGTTACCCTCGGTTTCTGGTTTTATTTAGCAGAAACGCTTTACTCACTGCAGTGTGCAACAAGTGTCATAGCAGCCGCCGAACAAACGCACAGAGTAACGTCATAACATAACATTTTCAACACACTCAAATGTATCTAATATGATAAACAGAGCTGCGTTACCTCATGACCCGAAAAGCGGAAATGGCGCCGGCGACTGTGGCATAATAAAAGTCCCGCTGCTCGCGAGGCGTGTGTTGCGTTCATCTTATTAACAATCGCTCCAGCGGCCTTGCTCAGCTCCCACAACACTCGGTCCTGCTCTACTTCATACTACAGAAATGTTAATAATCACATCCATGAACATGATTTCTGCCCGAGTCCTATCCCGATTCTTTTCCACCGGCTGTGAGGTGAAGACCACGTGTCCCAAGATTCTGCGCTCAAACTAGGCGTCATCAAACTACGCCTTTGTTTTGAATAGGCAACCTCTAGTGGACGGAAAAGTTACATGGTGCACCTTTCCAAAGCAAAACCCGCCTTTGTGTCATGATGAAGCGGACTGGGGTGTTATGAGACTTTATGGACAGTTTCTCTGGAACAAACACAGACTCCAGCTGTAAGTCACAAGCTTCCTCTGTCAGATCAGTTTGTCGTCTATTTTTGTCCCGTATTTGACAACTTATTAGTGTTGTACCACTACATCTAATATCATTTTGTGTCATTTTCAGAGCGACTTCCCCTCATACAGAAGTACTATGGTGACTTTGTACTTTTGTACTTTGTCAGTACTGAATGACTGCAGTGTTAAACAGTAAACATTGCTCCCGTCTCAAAGGGTTAATGCAGTAAAAGCCTAGTGTACTCTGTCTCTCTCTCACACACACACACACACACACACTTGCTGCTGTCATTTACCGTGTTGTTTTCTCTGCACTGATGATTGCACCACTGATGATTCAAACACAGTCATGCCATTATAGGATGTTTGTTTGTTTAATTGTTTGTTTTATTATTAATAATAATAATGAATCTAGCATTTATTTATTTATGTATAATGTTAATGAAACCTGCATGACATTCATTCATTTATTTATAATATCATTATTAATAATGAAATCAGCATTTATTATAATAATAATAATGAAACCTGCATTGCATTCATTTATTTAATAATATCTCTATTATTATTATTATTATTATTATTATTATTGTTCCTCAAACCTTCATGACACAAATAGTAATATTTATCATTTAATGATAATAATATTATTAATTGTTAATGGAGGACTAGGAATGATCCTTAATTAAAATGAAATGGAAAATAAAATGAAGGAATAAGTTATCAATTTAATAATTATTGAAACACAAAAATGAATATTAAGTGATTTATTAATGTACATGTTTACAACGGTTTCATTCATGTTTATATAGTAGCCTATATAATATATCTTTAAAATAGTTTTGTTTAAATATGTTGAATGTTTAAAAGATGATGTTTTATGTTTAAAATGGACAAATTAAAGAAATCATGTTTTAAAATATTTAAATAAGTTAAATAAAATAAAAAATACATTAATATTTCAATGCGCACACATACATATATAGTATGTAATATATTTTAAACCGTCTAATATGTGTTTAAATGGACAAAAAAATAATAAAATAAGTTGTTAAATAAAATAAATAAATCAATAAATCATTTAAATTGAAAAAAATTGTTAGTTTTAATATTTTATTATTTAACTCCATTTTAAAACATACATTAAATAAAGTTTTATGTATGTCTATTAATTTGTCCATTTGTATGTTTGCATGATTAAATTGATTGAACTTATTTTTAAGTGTCACTTGTTGTCGTCTTGATTTGTAAAGTGGTTAAAGCGTGTTTCTGGTGAGGAAAGCGTCTACAGTGTGTGGTTGCCACCGAGCAGCTCAGTCTGCTGAATCACGTCACCTGACTGTCTGCCTCTATCTGTGTTTGTGTCTTCTCAGGGTGTTGTGTTGCTAAATGGAGTCTGAGCAGTTGTTCAACAGAGGCTACGGCAGGAACAGCTACAACAGCATCACCAGCGCCAGCAGCGACGAGGAGCTGCTCGATGGTGCCGGCGTCATCATGGACTTCCACACCACCGAGGACGACAACCTGCTCGACGGCGACGCGTCCCCAGGTAGGCCCATGTCTGGACCTCCATTCAGTCATGCACTCCTCCAAACGCCTTACTCAGGGTGTGTTCACACTTGGGATGTTTGGTCGGATTAAAACCAACCCTGGTGTGATTGCTGTTAGTGCGGTTCATTTGAATAAGTGTGAACGCTGCCGTCCGAACCCTGGTGCGCACCAAACAAGCGGATTGAGACCACTGAAAAGGCATTTTTCCATTCCACTGTGCTACTTTTCCATAGTTTTTCTATGTAAACACACACTAGATGGACGTGTTTGACCGTTGTGCTCGCGTCTCGCATCTTTTGCAGCATCTAAAAGCGTTCTAAAAACTCAAGTTAAAGGTGGGGTAAGTGCTTTCTGGTAACCGATGTTGATTTCAAATCACCAAAACAAACACACCCCTATTTTGATAGCTCCGCCCCACACATACGTAACCAATCTGCTGTGCCAGCCGGCCGAGGGTATGATGTCCATTCAGCACTTCAAAGCTCTAAATATTATCCGATTTTAATGTTATTTCTTTTTGATGTGATGACTTGTAAATCTAAAAGTTTAAAGGTCTAGGAAAACTAACACTTTGTGGCAAACAAGCACTTTTATTATAAATGCATGAAAGGACCACTATAACCAGTAGGTGGCGGCAGAGGAGCACTTGTTTGACTTGTTAGCCATTTCCACTCCACTTTCCCAATACATGGAAAAATGTAGGAAGTCACAAAGTCTCATGAAAAACATAAACTTTTCTTTGAATTGTGACTGAATTACACAGAAAACAATTAAAAAGCGCTCCTTTTGTAATCACTGAAGCTGTCAGTCAGTTCAGTGTGAGACTACAGAAGAACAGTAGCATATTTAATAAG